>JBAKGM010000233.1:30731852-30742992 GCA_037177215.1 Asparagus racemosus
GCAGATTTTCTGACAAAGACAGTCAATACTGACAAGTTTATTTGATGTCGATCATCTTGTGGTCTGATGGAGACATAAGCAATGCGAATGTGGCAAAATAGAAAGAACATTATGAAGATATGATTGATTTCTAATCAAATCTTCAAGTGAGAGATTGTTAAAAAGTTGAGTAGCCATTGCTACAGTAAAAATCTACCACGCTACAGTGAGCACCAAACCCACCAATCGTTACTGTAGCAATATTGTAGCAACAATGCTCACCAACCGCAAACTCTCCTATAAATAGGCCTCCTTAGTGTTAAGTTGAGATCATCCCAGAATTCCAATATCTCCAATTAAGAGATATCAAAAAATAAAGGGGAGAGAGAAAAATAGAAAGAGTTTCTCATTGTAAAGAGAGATTCTAACTCCTAAATTTTTATCATAGTAGATTCTTCTATTCTTGTCCGTGGTTTTTACTCCAAATTTATTTAGGGGGTTTTCCACTTAAAAATCTGTGTGTTCAACTTTATTTTTTCCGCACTACTTTCGCTGCGACCCTGCTCTATCGGGCCCCGGTTTTCCCAATATGTTCAACATGCTGAATGCCTCACTGGGTGTTAGGGTCCTTTATCAGAAATTCAAAGGGCAGAATTCAAAGGGCAGATATGGAAAAATGAGCATACGCGTAAGCAACAAATTTCAACCACTGATTCAAAACTTTAGTTATCAGTATAATAACCAACTAGAATTGAACTAAATAAATTAGCAGTTCTCTATGTCAGTGTTACTATGCCCAAATTCAAGATTTCTATCACTCACTGCTATTTTGAGTTCTGGTTATTACATTAATATTTCAAATAATATAATAAGATTTTAACATGAATGATCGACGAGATTCAAGGTTACAAAACGCACCTCTGAATTCGTACTGCCATGTGATGAGTCCCCCACTACTACAGCAAAAAAGGGGAAATTTCCAGAAAATTATAAAGGAGAATAAAAAAAAGACTCTTTTCAAAAAATAATGAGCAAAAACGATCTTTTTGCTAAATAGTTAGCAAAATCGACCGGTTTTTTGCTAGCTTACTAAGGCTGGCTAAAAAGAGGTCGATTTTGCAAAATTTGGTGTTGAAAACACACGGGAGTACTATTCCCGTGTGTTATGTGGTTCATTTTTAGGTAAAGGGTCAAAGCGACCCAATAGGTAGAAGGAGAATGCAAAAGCCCTCGAAGAGCATTGCAGCTGTGAAATGTAAAGAGGAAGAATTGCAACTTCAAATGAATACGAATGTTGGCAATCCACAGCTCAGCCACAGAAAGGAGTTTTTAGATAATAATAGCCAATCTAGTGGTCATGTGAAAAATGAAATGAGCCTTCCATGGCTAACCTGTCACCAGAAATACGTAGGCAGAAAGGGAATAGAGTCAGAGATAGATATAGTGAAGTCGAGGGAGCTTTGTGTCTGGTAGTAATCCTGAAGAATGAGAACCACCCACGTTTCTCTCGGTTGAGTATTGAATTTCCACCACCATGTGTTGAGGAAAATTGCTTTCTTACCTTATATTTGAGACTAAATAAAAAGAATAAATCAGGGAGAAAAAAAAAAGAATGTAAAGGTTTTTACCTCAAAAGCTTCTGCAATGGACAAAGCTGTCAGATAATCCACGATACTTGCCTTTCAAATTCTCAATATTTTCCTTAAATGAAATCTACCAAACTAAAAGCAGTTTTCATTTAAATTGTCGAGCTTTCTTCTAGTGAATACAATTTTGCATTCTTTTGCCTCTCAACGTAACAAATCTCAGAACCAAGCTAGTGGAAACTTTTAGACCTCAATTATTTAATTCTTTGATTAGAAGCAAAATTACTTCACAAGCAGCCGCTTTTGTTCATTAATAAGATTTAGCAGCTTATAAAAGAAAATTGGGTTCTTTCTTGGAAAACAGTGAGCGAAAACATTCATTTCGTAAATATGATTTATTGAAACAAATGAAAATGGAAGATATATAAATTACAATGCAAAAATTATCATGAATTATGCAACATCATTATGGCTGTACGCCTATACCATACACCAATACAGAGAGTAATATGTAAATCTTTACATAAATTAAAAGATTAAAAGTTCATGAATGCTCACCTGAACCTGATCCTTGAACATGAACATTCATCAGAGCCACATCATATCCTACCAGAGATTTGGTGACAACCCTCTTACCTGTTCTGACCACAAGGAAATCAAAGCATTTATATGCCAAATCTAGTGACCAAGCTCTAGGGGATGTATCAATGGTTTTCTAATACCTATAAAAGGAGGTGAAAATACATGGAGATGAGCAATTCAAGGTCAGGGCTGTAACTAGCATGGGTTCTCTGCTCTTGAAGTCGCGGCAGCATGTGAAGGATTTGACTGCAACACCCTCTATCTAAGGCTTAGGGTCCGATCCCAGAACTGTGCCAAAGCACTTGGTAAGTTCAGTCCGTGTTCTCATCTTCTTTCCCTTTCTATGAAAAAAAATTAAAATTAAAATTCATTCATAAAATTTATGTAGTTAACCATTGCACAACTTCCTTGATTGACAGAACAAATTTTTTTAATCCATGAAATTAACATACTATTAGGGTCTGTTTGGCAACCTCTCAAAATGGGACCAGGATTGACCCTAATTTCATTTTGGGAAGAACTTCGTTTGGTAAAAACTATCGGTAGTAGAATCGGTCACATTCTTTTAACATTTATATATGATTCACAAATTACCATTCTGCTGTGTATTTGAAGTCATGAAGATTATATTTACAAAATTTTCATACTGATTATATAAAATTTTGATTGATCTTAGTGGAAGCATGTGCGCTCTAGATGGTTCATCCAACCCGAACCACAAAATTCGGAGAGGATGAGAAGGGATCTAACAGAGATCCTCATCCAGAATGTAAGGTAGTACCAGAGCGGGCGTCGTGAAGGAAGTCTGCAAATCCGAAACTGTCAATTGGCTAGCATCACAAAAAGAGTTCCAAGGAAATAATGTCGGATTCTTTCCGTAGTTTTTCATTTTCAGAAGGAAGTTATTAATAAATGTGATCAAATTTTTGTATGTGCTACACATGTATCAAGTTATTTTTCTTATGTGCTGCACGTTTAAAAAAAATTCAGTGGTATCACGTGGGATCAGAATATAGTTTAAATGTACATGATTCTTTTTATGCTAAGTTTGTCACTGTTAAACGTTTACCGAATAGAGAAATTTTTTTCTGTTAAGAGAAACAATTTAATCAAGGAAGAGACCAGCCTCAAAAGAATTTATCTACCCATGAAGTTGAGGATCATAAAAGTGCAAATTATTTGGTTAGCAGTAAAAGTAATGCTGAACTCTATTGAGCTTCAATCGTTGTTATGTGGCTTTCACGTAAAGGTCCAAAATGATCCAATTATTAATGCGTGAAAGAAGAATGCATAAGTGATCCAAGAGGATTGGTGAAGGCCTCACTGGGCTTTAGGATCCTTCATCAGAAATTCAAAGGATAAATATGGAGGTAAAATGAGCAAATATTAAGCATAAGCAACATACTTCAACCATGGCTTCAAAACTCCCCATTTGGCAAAAGGATTAAGTGAGGGGTTTAGAAGAGTTAATCTCTCTTAGCTTACCAAATACAAAAATTTACACAAGGTATAAAGTGATATAACCTCTCAATAATAGAAAAAGAATTTAGACTCCAGAGGAATTAAAATGAGTTAACATCTCAAAACGAGAGGTTTACAAATTCGCCTATTTCGATAGGTTAAAAGATAACTTTTCTATTCATAAAGAAATTGGTCATCATCCTTTTTATTCCCAAATGAAATAAAAGGGGAACCACAAGAATTAAGATAAACTAACAGATTAATAAATTTAACTCTTTAGATTAATAAATGGGTTAACTATATTAATCCTTCTTCTTAATCCCCTTCATCTTAAACCTTTGCCCAACAGGGCTTATCAGGCCTTATCAAAAATTGTTCATTTCGACAGACATTGATGATTTAACAAAATGATAAACCATTGTGTTACTATGCCCAATTTCAATATTTCTATCACTTACTGCTATTTTGAGTTCTGATGATTTACATTAATATTTCAAACAATATTCTAAGATTTTTTGGTAGAAGAGATGTAAGGCTACAGAACGCACCTCTGATTTCGCACTGCCACGTTATGAGTCCCCCACTACTACAGCAAGAAAAATGGGAAATTTCAGGAAAATTATAAACCCTAAACCCAAGCGCTTGCATGAACTTTACCTATTGATCTCGCTCTGTTGGATATTAAGGAGTTGGCGGCGGTAGAAATTCCGCGCCGGAACACCCAAGATCTGTGTTGGGTAAATATTGTTTTTGGTGAATTTACTCAAACCCTCTCCAACAATTGTCTAATTACCCAACGCGCCCTTTCTTATTATTTGAAAGGCTTTTTCCATTAAACTATTATGTATTTCACGGCAACTTTACCATTTTTCTATATGACGTTGCATTTTCTTGATTACTTATTACAGATAAATGCTTTTCTTAATCATCAATTAGTGGAAGCAAAATAATGGCAAATAGAGTTCGTTTTGAGATATTTTAGGGTTTTTTTTTCGATATTGGTCCCTTAAATCTTTAATATTTTGAAATTAGTCACTGAATCAGAAATTGCTATTTAGTACCTTAAATATTATTAAATATTTCAAACTAGCCCCTCTGTTATGACTAAATTGCAAACTGAGGTTAACCAAGCATGAGGAATTACATATATATCTTAATTGATAGTTTCCCCTTTTCGAATCCCAAAAGAATTGATAGAATCAATGATAATTTGAGATAGAGCTCCTTCTTATCTTCATAACAGAAATCATACGTACACATAATATTTCTAATTAATTGAAAATGTTATTATTATTTTATCAAATACTGTAAAATGAAAAAAGATATACACTTTTGAGCGAATGAGAACAAAATAAGAGAACTATGACTGCTAAAATGGTGCGTTATTCTCAAAGATTGTATATTTGTACATATCAAACTTTACAAACGAAACTACATCATCGAATTTTATTACAAGTACAATCAAATGAAATGAACATATTCATATCTACAAACACTATTAACACACCAACTACACAGATTTCGTCTTAATTTGCAGAGCATTCAGGGGGGAGACCTTGAGGAAACCTCTTCACATCAGTACAGTAATTGTAGATCATATAATTCTTCTGCACCCATCTCAACTTCTTCATGCTTGCAGAGTCCATCTCTTGATACATCCATGCATTATTGTTTGAGGATGACTTGCATGAAGAAGAACCAGAGGTCACGACACAAGCACTGGCACTGAAATTTTTGAAGGAAGCAGTGAAGGGTGCTTTGGTCCAATCAGTTTTCACTAGCCCACCTCTTGTGGCCCAGTCCTCAGCATCCCATAGGCTAGAGTAGAGCCTCATTGGTTGGTTCTTTGGATAAGGTACGCCGGTTGATTCCCTGTTGTTGAACACTCTGATTGGTGTTCCATCTACAGAGAAGCTGCAAATGCGCAAAATTGATGATGTTAAGTTTTAGAACCACATAGGGTAATTAACTAGTCGCGTATGGTAGAACATTGGTTTGATGGGTCCATAGGGCAATTAAACTAGTCATGTATGGTAGAACACGGTGGGGTCCATAGGGTAATTAAACTAATCATGTATGGCAGTGCCCCATAGAGTCTAGTGGAGTCACAAGACATCACTAAATTCCTCACTTTATATATCTTTTTATTATTTTTACTAGTGTTTATTATTTAGGAAAACACTAAAATTAGGGTAGGACGCCACTAAAAGGGATAAAATTGTGAAATTGCTAACGCAGATTTCAAATACGACCATAATAAATTATATGGTGATACCATTGTGTCAAAATCCTGGCCACACCACTGATAGAACACCATAAGGAATAGAGTACTTACATAATTTGTTTAGGATTCCACAGAACAGAGTACGTATGAAAATCAGCTCTTGGATCAAACCAGAGATAGAACTGCTGCTCCCTATTCCCCTTCCCTTGAGTAAACACATTAGTGTGCAGAATATAAGGATCTCCACTAAGGTTTCCAAGGAACTCGAAATCAATCTCATCATGTGTCGGTCCTTGCGACGATAGCTGCAACATCCAAAATCAAACATCAGAAACATATAGGGGGGAAACATTACTTGAACTAATAAACCCAAAAACATGATTCCAGTTTTCTAAGACGTTAATACTTACATAGTAAGCAGTGACTGTGCCTGCAGAGTTTCCAGGGACTAATTTTATCTGCATATCAATTTTTCCGAACAGATACTCATTCTTAGACTGAAACCCAGAGCCTGAGGTTTTGTCAAGTGACAATGTGAGTAGTTGCCCATTGTTAAGAATCTTGCCTCGGCCATCGCCCCAAGTAACATCGACATCTCTATAGAAGTTCCCAGCAGCGGCGATGATCGAAGAGAGAGAAGCTATCAATGCAAGTAGGAGAAAGAATGAAGCCATGGGGATTTTGTTTTTGAGTTGTGAATGAGTTGAGAGGTTTGATGGTGTGGGGCTATTTATAGTGTTTTTGGAGGGAGAGAGGAAAGAGGGTGGAAGATGAGGTGGATAATTGTTGAATTCGGGATGGAGTATTTCTAGAGTTGAATTTCTAGAGATTGCTGGTCTCTATTGATGGGTAGCAAATGTGGGGTCTTTTATTTGTTTATGGGAATGAAAATGTGTGGCATGAGATTAGTATGCAAAAAATAGGGGAATAGTTGTTTTTGAATGTAAAGTTGAAATCATGAAGGGGGTGTCATGTGGGTCTATGAAGTTGGAGCCTTTGCTTACACGAACCAAGAGTTCATGAACTCAGAGGAAGTAGCAAACGCGTTTCCTTTACTTTTCTTTTCATATTGTCTCTAGAAGTAAAGACTTAAAGGAGAGAAGCCTCGGTTATTCTACAAGTTGTTTTATAATTTGGATAAAGGAAACTAATTATTGCAATTTTTTGCTATTAAAGTGTGGTTTAAGCTTTAGTTTTTAAAACATTTAAGTGTAGGTTCATACGCATTTTGGTATTTAAAAAGTCTAGTGACGGTTAGAGCAAAGTATAATAACGAATGTTAGTAGTTTTATTCAATTGTTCAGGTTGTCAAGAAACAAAGAAAAAAATAAAAGGTAATTAAAAAGTCTAAACCTAATTTTTCTCAAAAATTCTATGGTATCACGCATGCAAGATGTGATGTTTAAACGTGCCGACCTCACCACGGGTGGTTGTTTTCTATCGCCAACCTTAGGTCACTAATATTTCACTATTGAAGTTGTTAAGTGAATATGAGAATCTCTCCTCTTGCCCGTGACACTTAATAGTTGGATATAAACTTTAGCCAAGTTCTTTGAATGCTAGGATCACAATAGTGTATCATCAATAATTATTGCTCCAATATCATCACTTTAGAACCTTTTGTAACCTTAATGATTTTGACAGATTTGAGCACTAAGCTAATGCTAATCACCAAGAGTTTGTTAGATTAAATTGGGATTTAATTGGCCGTTGCATCCGTCCATCTAAGATCTATAACACAGCCTGAACATTTATATCTTCTCCCATCTTTACTAGTCTATCAACGTATTTAATTACTAGGTGCTTTTGTTCAGTTAGGTTAATTGAAGACATTCTATGAGGGCTGAATAATTCAAACGTAGTAATCATGTTCGTTAGAGATCAGTAAATAATATTTTGCTTGATCAACTACTACTCTTAGACGCTCACCTGTGGACGGCTTACTAGTGGAAGTGGGAGATAGCTGTCGATATGAATGATCTTTGATCAAGTTTGAAGTTATAATCTATGTACTTGGTCTTATCCTTTGGGTCTGTTGGTCAATGCCGTTGAAAAGGACCGCATTTAATTGTCAATTAATAATGTATGAGAGCTTACGTTCATGTCAAAATAATTGATGAATTAATAAGCCATATAGAAAACTTCAAAATAAAACTAGGTTTGACTGGCTTTATCTTAACCAGGCTAATGTGGAAACATATAAGAACTGGTCCATAGAGAGACTAGTTTAGATGCTAGATTTTGAAGAAGAAAGAACTAGTTTAATTTCGACCTAACTTTTGAACTAAAAACAAGGTTTTGAGCCAAGGCTGTACCACTTAAAACAAGCTTTATAGAGCTGCAAAACACACCCAATAATGGAAGCATATTGTTTAGATATGTTAATCACACATGACCACTTGGTATCGTTGTTTTGGACTTACTACCCATCTACTTTTATTATTGCAGGTAAAACCCTCTAGGGTGTTTTTTTTTAACACCCTCAGACCGGCTCACTAATTTCATCCCGAGTACAATACTTCCATTCCTGAGTTTATCCAAAATCTCTTTACAAAACTCTAAAAGTTTTGATTAATTGTGGTGGTGGTGTACGACTTCTATTTAGGAGTCACCAAAACTATACTGCTGCTAACAATTTCAGAAGAAGAAGCCAAATCAAGACTTAAAGGTCTATAACAAGTCAAAATTATAGGTTTAAAATTATGGCAACCATTAGCACACGGACTGCTAAAAGTAGCAGCTTGCACAATTAAGAACCACAAGCCGATTTTCCCCAAATGCTAAAAATTGTGTTGTTTTGAGAAATAGAGGATGGCTCAGCGCGTCGAGAGTCACCAAGGGTGTTGTTTTCTCTCACCAACCTTAGATCACTAATTGACTATTGAGGTTGTTAAGTGAGACTGGGAATCTTTTCTCTTTCCCGTGATACTTGTTGTGCACACATTTTAGCCAAGTTAGTTGGATGCTGGGACCACAACCAAGTTTGATCATACATTGTAGACATTAATCATGACAATTTTCAACATTGAAGATATGTTAATAGGTAAGCTACCAATGCTAATCATAAAATGGTTGTTAGATTAGGACTTGGGCATACTTATACTAGGCTTATTGTGGGACACAACCTAGTTATTGAGGTTTTGTCTGGCTAGGCCCAATTGCAGACATTCTCCTTTTTAATTGGAAGATAAAAAGATTTCAGATATCCTCCCTTTGGTAGAGGTACTCCCTAGAACAATTTAAAGTTTTAGAGTCCATGAACTTAACACAGAGGTTGGCTGATAAAGTAAAAAAGATCCTTGGTCAAATCCTAGATATCAAGAACACTGTAGCTAATCCGTTTCCTAACATCATCTTTAAATTATATTCTTAATGATTAGAAAATTCTTACATTTTGGATTTGGGACTTGTACGCAATGTTTCAGCACCTGAATAAAGGGACTTGATTTCCCTCTGCCTTTAAGACAATATTTGCCCCAATATATGCAAGGGTTATCACGAATTTGTCAAGATAATTCGGTTCCAGAATACTCTGTAATGGTCACTGGTTGCAGGCCAGAAAACCATGCTGAAACTTTGTCAGCATAAAGATAATATGAGAGGAATTTGCAAGGAAATATCTTTGTTTTCTTGCACTTCAACCATCCTGAGTTTATCTCCTATTTATAGAGCCCTCAGACCAATGGTTCCTGTAGTTTTGTAGTTAAAGTAACTGCAGATTAGCAGTTCTGAAACTGCAGTTTTCCCTGCAATGGACTGCGATTTAGACTGCAGATTTCTGCAGGTTTTGGCTGCAGTTTTCTGCTGTTTTTTATTTGGTTATGCAGGTGTCATATCCACACCAAGTTTCAGCATTCAAATAATTGAAAATTCCAGCAAAAGTTTATTTGGACCATTTTTCACAATGTATCTGATGAATCAGAAAAATCAACGACCAAATCTAGACTCTTCGAATATTATGAGTTTGCTTTTGGTATGGAAGAAGTTAGAGAACTTAATTTGAGGTAAATTGAATGATGATTCAAGGCGTTAAGTTCCCGAGTATATGCATAGAATCAAGCCTTACTCATTCAGGCGTCACGCTTAGCAGAGTTGTGATTTGATCGTCTGCCACTGAAAATAAATAGAAGCCTAACATATTTTTCTAGTTTATTCCGAATGTAATGTTGCATTTGTTTAAAAAAATTAAAAAAAAAAGGTCACGCACATTCAGATTACTATGACGAGGCAAAAGTTCAGATAGACTTGGTTAGGGCCCAAGAGGATGGATATGGCTTGAGAGCTTGACATGATTCTATTAGTTGAGGGACTTGGAAGAAGATTAGCTCGAGATTAATGTGTAAATTATGAGAATCTTTGTCTGCTAACCAATGACAAGGAGGATAAACTGTAGTTAGCTAGCGCACCTCAATAACCAATGATTCTTTGCTAATCATTGGTGGTAGCGTTTTGTCCATTTTAAAATACCCTGTTGATGGGGGTAGCCCAAATTTTTTGAGAAGATAGCTGCAAAATCGACAAGAAAAAAATCCTGTACACGTCCCTACTCATCTTGTTGATTTCAAAGATGAATTGTTAGCTGGATGCAGAGATGATTCAATTATATATGCTAGCATGATGATTGATTTTGTCCTGAATAGATATAATTGGCTCCCAGTTCTCCCATAATCATGTGGGGAAAAAACAAACTTGACTACCAAACATCTCGTAACATTTAACGAGCCATTTAACAAATGAATGAATGATAGGGTAAACCTCAAAGATCAATATCATGAATGAATACTTAACGTGGAAATAACTTGGTATCCAGAGGCATACAAGTGGCCCGCGAAGTTGTATATATTTATTTTCTCTATCATAATGTGTGAACCAAAATTCTACAAGTATGAGACGAAGGATGGTTTCAAATAATATTTTGACTCGTCCATTAAAGAAAAGGTTAATTGCAGATAGACCTACTCTCCCAATTGCATATGGAACCCCTAAGTTAAATTTTGAATCTTTTACCCTCAGAATTTTTCAAAAACATTTCACTCAGGGAGATTATCCACAACAGTTGAACTACAATGCCTATTTGCAATATTGGGTGATAGTACAAAGGGTCTCTCAGCAATTAACCGATAAAGAAATGTTGGTTCCCCTCCTTCGAAATTAATCAAGATTCACATCATCATAGCATCATAGTGAAGGGCTCATAAGTCACGACCCCAATTTCCAAACCTGAAAGGAACATTTGATGTAGGACACATGGCAGATGCGTTTATGGCAAAGATGGACAGTCGCAAACCCAAACGCGGGCATGGTCGAG
>JBAKGM010000233.1:30758849-30797225 GCA_037177215.1 Asparagus racemosus
CACCTCGGGGGTAGATTTAAGCGACGCTTCACCTCTCCCCCGTTCTCACTGTCAATTCATAATAAGAGGAGCAGTAGGAGATTGGGGTTCCGATACTTCGCGGTTAGTTTAAGCTTTCAGATGGCGTGGTGGCGGAGGATGGTATTCCCTGTAAAGAAAGCTCTTGTCGCCGTTGCTTCCCGAGTTAAGGCCAGAAAAGACGGTAACCTTACTCCCCTCTCTTTGGAACCGGCAACTGAACTTACGAATTTCTTGCTCATTTCAGTTATAATAATTCATTTTCCATAAAAAATTAAACATTGCATCATATAGGAATGCTGAGTATATAGACTTCTTCCATTCCCAACATTTTTTTAATATATACTTCCTTTTTTTTTTTTTTTTGAGAGAAAGAAATCAATCTGAAGAGTTTTATTGCAGTTTCTAGATTACATCCTCAAATGTACGTAGATCTACATGGCACAATATACCATAGAATGCCCAAGCGGATATGAATGGATAAATACGAAACTTATCCATAACAGTATTATCACTATTGCAATTATTGTTACATTTTGTTGTTGTTATTGAGAGGTAGCATCTTGGGTTAGTTACCACAATGAAGAGAGCACTTCTTAAATATAAATATAAACCACCCCATTTATATTTTTTTTAAAAAAAAAAGTTAGAATAAGGGAAACTAACTTCAACCTCTGTGAAATTGAGCAGGGAAAGGGATTCTAAAGCTTCACGATGACGTACAAACTTGTGAGTACCAAGATGTGCAGATAATGTGGGAGATGCTACAGAAGACAGAGATGGAGCTAATGCATGCTCCAAAGAACAAGAGCAAGAGATCCGCAGAACAATGGAGCGTATCATAACAATCCTCAGCCGCCTTAATCCTAATCCTAATCCTAATGGCGGATTAATCACAAGTAAGTCAGACCCAAGTCTTAGTATGTTCAAAGTTTTACCATCTTAACCTCCATCCATCCCCCCTGTTTTGTACATATTAGCTACTTTGTTTTCGATCAACCTTTTGAAAGTTGAGGGGTTGAGCAAAGGAGAGGACTATAGGTTGGTTCTGTAGAGTTATTTGAGGGGATTTTAGAGGTCAATGTGATGTAGAGTTTTGTCACTCTTGTGTACTCTTTGTGTCAATAAAATTTTCTTTACTATACGGATAAGCACGTTAGTAGTTTAATTTATTGATGATTCAAGTCGTGCATTGTTATAGTTTTAAACTAAATCATGCAACTAAGAATAAAGTGGATTGTCCACTACCATTTTTTTTTATTTTTTATTTAGCTTTTTGGATTGTCCACCACTTGATAGTAGCCAATGGAATCGGAATACGGCACATATATAACATAATCTAAGCGAGTTTATGATAAAGCTGAGAATTAATATATGTTAGGGTTTAAGTCAAGTATGGGCTTAAGTTTTAGTTCATTCTATAATTAAAATGGAAAAAAAAAATCGGAGTACTTCTTTAAGGGGCAAAATAGGTAGATTTATACCCTAATGGACGCTTGAGAGCTGGGGAAATGAACATTTTGTCCTGGTACATTGCTAAAGTATACGAGAGGTAATCTCATAAAAAATTTTATTGACTCGTGATTTGAACAGGGCTCTTGTCCTGAGTCAATTGGGTTGGATCAACCTTGGCCCATCTCTTTGACGGGCCTCTACAGGCCAACGACGAGCTTCTTGTAAAAGGTGTGGAGAAAGAAGAAATCGTCTTTAATACTGTTGAGTTGCTGCTCCTTGAAGGCCGAACTCTATCCACTGTAATAATTGAGTCCTATTAACATTTTAACCAAAAAGAACTGAATTTTGCAGTTCACGTGTTTCTATTTTTAGTGACCAAATACGTTGTTCATGGATGCATGTCAAATGTCAATCAACATCACTAGCTCTGCGCCCTTGCTTCATCAGCCCATAGCCACCCAGTCAGCAGATTAGATATCCACTCTATAAAAGAAGTACTTTAATTAACCACGTACTGTAGGAGAATTAAATATTTAACTCAACCCCTATTAGGCTTGGTATTCTATGTGGGCTTTGGTTCAGCCAACCGTTAGTGTTGTTCCACTAAGATATGGTACGGCCACTCAAATTCAACGCTCAACCTCCTACATTTGTTTTGCAAAAATATTTTGTGTGTATTAATAATTTCCCTTAGAAATTTACCATCACCAAACGTTATCTAGAACCAAAATAAATGGTCTTGGAGTTAAAAGCATGCTTGAAGGCCTGTTGTTATTTTCATGGAGACTGATTAATTGCATGCGTTCTTTGCACTCTCGTTTATTTCTCCCCTAAAGGAAGTTTCTTAAAATGCAAGCCCGTTAGTTTCCTCTTAAAAAATTAATTAAAAAAAAAATATCATGCAAGTATCGGAAGGGCCTTATGAGCAAGTACAAAGTATGTGAACCAAATCTCAAAACGGTGGGTAGACAGAGTCAAATAAATGTTGGACAACTAACAAATTGATGAACAAGAGTACTCCCTTAGTTCAAGATTAATCAATATAAAAAAAAAATTGTGATAACATCATCTACGTAATAAACTAATCTCTACATAATCCCTAATTCAACTGAAAGCATTTATGATATGTTAGGAATTTGTCCTTTTCTGTAAGGGCTGTTTTCGGCTGAGTAATGGTTTGGTTTGTTGTGATAACAAATGGATTAGCCGGCCGAATCATTAACCAAAACTTTTGTCAAGTTTTTGATTTGCTGAGCTAATTATGATTCAAGTCAAATGAATTAGCTACATATGTGGTATCTGAATCTCTTTGAGCATCCGTTTACTTCCTTGAACACGTGATGCTCAACTTCAAATATTTAAATCTCTCGGAATGCCTCATTGAAAATGAAAAGAAATTAAAGAATTGTACTCAAATTTCGTACTTAAGAGAGTAACGCTTATACAATGTTGCCTATCTCCACACCTTTCGGTTTATTCAAGGAAAAAAAGGACTTATTCACGAGATGGATTATTTCATCAAGACACATTAATTTCTTTTTGAAACATTTGCAAAAGAAAAAAATTAGTTCTATAATCACAAACTTACTGTTGGGAGTAATTAGAAATGTGCTAATTACGTGCCAGTAATTTCTGGATATCATTTGTTAATGGGATGGTATATATACCGAGAAATTATCAGATAGTGATGAAATACTTTAAATTAGTTTTTGAAAGGATTGCTGTTTACTTGTGAATCCCCCTCCAAACTTAAGAAATAGGGTTTTGTAAATTCAGCAACTCAAAGTCGCTGGAGAAGACGTTGCTGTAAATTGCAGGCGAATTTTTATTTTCGTGTTTAATGAATTGCACTGGAAATGGAAAAATCGAGTAGGAAATTTCGCCCAAAATTTGCAATAATTTCGAGAAAATTGGATTATATATAAGCATAATATATGATGATCCTTATTTGTTTTCCAAACTGCTCACAGCTCATCTCCACATCGATCTATAGCTGATTTGGTACTGTGACGTCATCAATAAAACGAGAAATCATTTTATCTCTTCATATTTCCCTAATATTTCTATGATCACCTTTCTTTTATTCCACGCCAAAAAAACCTACTATTTCATCTAGAGCTTACCAAGGAAATTGTTCCTCCTAATACTGCTAGCGAAAGTGGTCGGACTCGAGCAGCCATTAATTTCTTTATACAATTATTTATCTCAACACACATCACTTCCAACTAATCAGCTACAGGAAAACTACTGTTGGGCACAATGAAACTTTCGAGCTCCAAATTTAAGCCCACCTAACAATTTTATGATCATGATGGAGTGGGGAAAGCGAGTCTTATCAAAAGGGACGTACAGAGTCGTGACATTGATTTGACACTTGTCAACAAATCACAGCACTCCTTTTGGATAATGGCTACGTATACATCGCCAAACAATACGATGAATATACTAAGAAATTTCCCGATGAAAAAAGTTTAGGTAGCTTGACGCTCACGTCTCTTTGGCCGAGGGAAAGCAACAGTCGCCATGATAAGGAAATCCACAAAAGCCAGCGTGTCCACTTTGTTTTCAATATTTTCCCAAAAGGGTTTGTAATTCCTAAATATATTTGAATTTTCAGTTTACGAGTCATAGTTTTGGAGTTGCTGGTAAGTATCTTTTCTTTGTCAGTTAAGTCAATTTCTTGATACATGCTATCTTATTAGCCCATAAAAAGTGATTATGTCAATATATTGTTGAGGTAGAGTCAATAGTGACATGCACCAATTTAAGGGAAAATTTTAATTGAAAGTAAAATAAAGTGGTCGGACTTGTTTTATTTTCTCAAAATGCCCTCAGCCAATCGAAAATAACCGATCATGTTAATAAAATAAATGGAACCAACAAAAAATTTGAGCTTTTTTTTTGTGCTCTATTTTCATGGAGTACTCCTCGACTTCAGGCAATAATTTTGATATGAAGGAATGTTTTTTAAATAACAATATGAAATTATAACCCAACAAATTAAAACGTACTTTTCGTTTCAAAGATGCTAATTTTCATTAATTTTTGACTAAGAACGCTTCCATTTTCCTTCCAAAATCATGGGTTACCCATCCTTCCACCTCTTTCAACATAGGAAAGAAAAATAGTGTTAATAATAGGATTTAGACTTAGAGAAAATAATTTGGGACCCAAAATCATGGAACCAATTGCGGGATTAGCAATATGCCTTTCAAAAGAATTACACGTGTTACACTGTCTCGTGGTTAGTCCCATAAATTTTGGGTCCGGAAAAAAGTGCTCAGTTACGATTTTCTTATGCAATTCACATATCATACAATCTATTCTACTTTCCTACTAACACTTAAACTTCCATGTTTCCCTCAATCCTAAAGCTGACATTTATTATTTATTTATTATCTTTTCATTATCTTACTCCTATGTTCATCTTTGGCTCATTGTACCGATATTATTCTTTAGGAATGAATGTTTGTTGTTGCATAAGCCTTCATCTTCTAAAAGTACCCTTCAGCTTTCCAAAGCACAGCAAAGGGAAAGGATACAACTCAAACCTGCTCTTCTTTGAAGCGATGATTAACTTAGAACCAAAAAAGCACTGAACAAAATAAAAAGTAGAAAAAAAGATAGAGAAAAAGTTCCACTGTAAGAAGATGCCTAACTTAAAGAGAGAGAATATAATACAAATAAAGTTGTGAGAGAAGAGGACAAGGTGATGCCCACAAGCAGAGAGTTGTCCACTTGGACAAGAGAAAAAGGCTTAAATTTTTACTCTAAGATGTAAACATTTTAATTAATTAAAAAGATATTAGAACTTTAAATATTTTCCTTAGTGCTTTCATTAATTAGTTGATGGTGTGATGATCTAGTTGTACAACTCATCATGGTTCGGTTTGGTGAGTCAATGATTTGAGATTGTGCTCGTGAGAATTAATTAAGGTTTTTCTCTGATGAGTTTAAAATTGGATCTTGCTTACCAACAATATTAAAGTGAGGATCATGTAAGTGTAGATTAATGTAAACTTGTTACAGTTTTTAATGCATCGCGACAATGTAAGTTCATGATGTTGCTTATCTTGCCTTTTGGCACTGATTATTTTAGTTTATTTTCTGTATTATTTTATTAACACACATCAGTAAGAAATTATGTAAAAGAATATCAAGTTGTTTTCTTATGGCAAAGAGAATCAAATTCAATACTAACAATTTAGGAAAAAAGAACAGTCTCTTAACCATCTCCCACACCTATCTGAGTTTGTGACCCATAAATAGAAGGAAAATAAAGATTATTTAAAAATGTTAAAACTTAGCTTTCTTATTTTAGCTAACATAGCCTAATCTTTTGATGAAAATTTTCTCTGTGAAATGTTAAAAAACAAACACTCTAACGTGTTAGAAAGCAAAATTTCAGGGCTCAGAATGTAAAATAAGCACTTTAATTTATTTAAAAGGAACATTATTATTATTAAATGGATAAACACATAATGAAAAATAAGTTCATAATGTCAATGACAAATGATTTGTCAAAATAACATATAAATAATAAACGAGAATAAGATTTGGTGGCTAGAGTTCTTGTGGTGGCCCCCATACTATTTATATTTTATAAGTTCATTTTTTATTATGGAAATTTACAAGTTCTTTAGTATGACTCTACAACTATTTTCATGCTTTTTTCTGGTTTATTCCGATGGGGCCGCAGGAGAATAAAACAGCATTTCATGTCTTTGTCTTATTTCTTATCTCATCTATCTATCTATTACACAAGTAGTCTGATTATTGAAGCAAATTCCTTTTAATTGTTGTACTCAACTTTTAGTTAATAACTTGATTATGTTCAATCATAAAGCGCAGGCTTGCTTAGCATTAGAATTTAAGTTACTTGCTCTGTTCATTTTGTTTGTTGGCAACTAGGGGTGGAAGTCGACAGATCAAACAATTATAAAATGGTTTCATATTTCTTCGTGTAATATTGGTTGAAATTAGATTTGAGCCGTCATTTTGAGAAGATAAATATTTTTATATTAGAAGAATCAAATATGAATTCTCACATATTTGTTTTGTTTTTTTTATTAAGTATTTGTTGAAAGTTTAATCCCTTATGATTTAAGTTGTTACATGCATTGCGTTATATTTTGATCCCTTTTATATAACTTCTTTGTAGATTCTATACATTCCTTAAGGACTTTAAGTGACTAAAATCATTCTTTTTAAACCAAACATTAATATTTTAGATTAATGACGCCATAAAAGCAATATTTATAAGTACGACCTTAAATGTTATTCAATCAAGATTTTTAATCGAACAAAAATACCTGTTTGACAAAATATAAATTCTTCTTAGATTTCATATTCATACATCATAAAAAATGTTAATTAAAATTATGATTTTGATATTCGAAAAAATAATCATATTTATACATATATAAAACCAAATCAAATTATTAATTTTTGATATTCGAGATACAATCGATGAGTATTTGTATTCAAATTTGAATAACATACATAAGAACACTTGAATCATCAATTAAATTTGATACATTTTGGGGCCTTATGATGACTACTTATTGCAATGAAATTAGCCAGTAGATATGTGGCTACTTATGAACTTGGAACTAGCATTTATAACTCCAAAATATTGAGTGATTACATTTATTTTGCCCTTTTTCCCCATCTATACTGGATCTCTACTATCAAACAATCTAATTTAGTTTTCTCTCATCTTCCAATTTCAAAAATTGGTAGTAACTTTGATTAGAAATGAGGGAGGGCAAGTACAATTTTTATCCGAAAGAAGCAACAGGCATGACCCATATCTGAACTGGGCGTGACTAGAGCCAAATCCATGTGATAGTGATAAAAACAAAATCTCACGTAAAGAAACTGAAAAACTTGCAAAGAGTTTTTCATGCTCTCTTTTTTGTGTCCATACACTGCCAAATACATAAAGTTTTTAGAGTCAGAAGGAATAAAGCTTGTTGTTACTTGTCGGCTGGCAATTAAGGCAAACAAGAATTTGAGTCAGATCGGAAGGAAAAAAGCACCCTCTCTTTTTATTGTATTTGTTATTGTTCTTATCGTGTCCTTTTTTTTTTGTGAATAAATACACATAAAATCTTTGCTTTTATCACACTAGTTGTAGGCAATTGATAAATTTAAAATCTTTTGTTTTTCTTTTTATTTCTTACATTGATATATCAGGTAGCTTAATTTTAAGATACACTAATACATGTATTCTCGGACTAAGATCACATCGATCTCATTATTTCCCCCCATACAAGAATTAACTCAGATAGCTAAATTAAACATCGTAATTTTCCAAACAACTCCAAAATTTCTTGGACGTTAAATTTAATTGCGGCATCAGTTCAAATTTTACCTACCATGAGCTTCATACGCGTGGAAAATAAAAATACGTATGAAGGTTAATTTCTCCAAATTAATAAGTGGAAAAATTACTATTTTCTCAATAAAAGCAAAGAATGAGGCGCCACATGCAAAACAGCACAAATTTGCCATTTTTGGTGATACATGATAGAGATAAAGATTCGGCGAATTAAATGAGGAGTAACTGGACCATTCTCCCTTGTGTGGTCCACGAAAGCGCGAGCCAACAAACAGGGGATCCTATCCCGAATCTGAAAGCAAAATCCAACGGCCAAAATTCCCCTCATTTTCTGTGAGCTCCCGCATTTCCTTGTCCCCTCTCTTTTGGCCTCTGTTAATAAGAAAAAAATAGAAAATAAAATAAAAATAAAAATTTTGTTGGGTATATAAACCTCGGATCTCGCTCAACACCTTTCAGTCTCTCTCAGCCCAAAACCGATCGCTTTGGTCTCTCCCCCTCCTCTTGCGTCTCGAATACGGAAGAGGTTTATCTTTTTTCTTTTTTTTTTGTTCTTTTTTTTCATTTTTTTTTGTTGAAAAAAGCGATTTTGAGCTGCCATGTGTTGGGATTTTTCTGGGTTTTCGAGAGTTTCTTCTGCCTTGATTTGTGGGCTTTTTTTTTAATTCGGTTTTCTCCGTGTTTTATGAGGAATTTGACATGTGGGTCTTTGAAGATATGCAATTAGAATTAGAATAGCTCAAAAGTTTTGTCTAAATTTGGGAGCTTTGGCTTTTGGCAGTATTAATATTTGTGGGTTTATTTTCTCCTCTTTTTTTTTCCTCCCTTTTGTGGGAGATTGGATATGGGTATGTTCTTCTTTAGCTCGTTGATTGATTTTGATCATTCACTGTTAATAGTTTCTTCAATTTCTCTGCAGTATGTATCTAATTGTATGTATCTGTACCTTTCACCCCATTTCCCCTTTTTCTGGAATCTGGCTTTTTTCTTGTCCTTTTTGGATTCAGCTTCGGTACAAATTTGACGTTGTTTTGATAGATAATAGCTCTTTAAGGAGTTTAGTGGACTAATACGAATACCATCTATGTGATGTTCTCCGAAAATCTTAGCGTGTTCAAATTAAGCTGTTGATTAGTATTGATTATGAAAAGCATGAGAGTTGATTCCAGCTTTTTATTGAGTTTTAGCAAGCCTATTTGATATATATTGGATTGTATTTACTTTTAGAAGCATAGAATCAATATTGGCCTATTTGATTGGATGATACCACCGTGCTATCTGAAGTCGAAGTTTTAGAATGAGTATATTGATTTTCTCGTTTGATCATCGTAGTTGAAAATTTCTCTATTGTAAGGAATGAAAATGGAGGCCTGGGTAGTTTATTCTTTTTTCATAAAAGAAATCCATCTTAATAATCACCTTTGCCCATCCCCTGGAATTTATAACTTTTGTTTCGTATGTATGTTCATAGGTTGCCAAAAAATAGCTTTAACTTGTACAGACATCTTTATGTTTGTTTGTTGATCTTGCCTTCTGTAACTAAGGCTTTAATACTGGGGCTTGTTCGATCGATAGTCTGATGTTTCAAAGGTTCTTCATTTTAGGTGCATATTATCATGATTAGGATCATGCATCGGGATTCTGCTTCATGTTCTATTCATTACGTTTGAAGACAGATTTTGGAAATTTATTTCAGCAGTAGATGACTAGGTACCTTATTTGCGAGACTTAGGCAGATGAATTTAGACTTATAAATTTGTTGGAAGGATGCAATTTTAAGGAAGTTAATGAGTGTAATATTGCAAATGGAATTTGGCTGCCGAGAGAAACATATTCATCTGCGAAGTGGACCAATAGAGTTGTTACTATAAATTAGGTCTGTAGCAATTTAATTCATTGGTTGATAATTTGTAGTGCATTCTGCTGGTCAGTCGGCTATGACTATGTTATGTTAAAATACCCATTCAGTTGTATCATTGATTTTTATGTATTGGCTAGTTGAAAGGTGCTGTTTCCCTTTTGTACCGTTTTATACCTTCTTCAGGATGTGATAATTGATGAGCACGTATGCAGTGCCCTATTTCAGAGATTTTGTTAATCTGGATAGAAACGAGAAATAAGAACCGGTTTTTCCCCCTTTATTGGAGACAAAGATTAAGAAACAGATTATGAATCAGCTCTCATGTTCATTCAATTCATCACAATTGAAATGAGAACTTTATTCTTTTGTTTGATACAAACCTTTATTCTTTTGGGAGGTTTAGGAGAGTTCCATTGAGGAAGTGCTCTGAAATGGGAACTTCTGTTAGTTTTAGGATTAAGTTTGTATCTTTTACATTAAAGAGAAAACTTATATGCTGATTCTTTGCTTACTAATGCAATTTAGGATGAAGTGCACTGGATACGTGCACACATGAAAGTTAAATACTATTGAGATTTATCTTTCGGGCATCAAAAGTTGCAGTTAGCATGGATAAAGTTAAAAACTTTCAGCCTTGAAGTGCATCAAAGCTTGTTTTTTTATTTATCCCAGATGTAACAGTTGATGTGAATGGGACAGATGCCTATTGTGATATAAGTCTGTAGCTAAAGACTGATTTGTTCTTAACTGCAACAATATAGGACATTAGTTGCTTGCTAATTGTAGCACTGAATGAATGCAGTTGACAGCATTGTCCAGTGATTAGAAACACATTCTTAACTTGGAAATGTCTTTGTTTACCATGATTAGTAGAAAGTTAGTAACTAGTTGTTCTTTTTCGCCAGGTTTGGACATGCATTTGGTTTTGAGTTATTTAATGGCTTGAAGAGCATTATGTTGTTTCTTGTTTCAAAACATTACAAAATATCAGTTTATGTATCAACTCCAAAAGAATGTGGTAACATCACTGTATTACCAATTTATTCATGTAATATGCTTGCCATGCACTTCTCATAATTAAAGAAATTCAAGAAATTTTGTTTCACAAGGGTGATTGTTGTTTAAATTTGCTAACTGATGGCACATTTCATGTGTTAGATAGTAATGGGTGTAAGAGGTAATGTTTTGTGTGCTGGTCTTTATCTTCGGCTTGTCCACAAGAATACTCCTCTCTTCCTTTTTCTTGAACTTGACAGGAACTTGTGCACAGGCTCCTGAGGAGAGAATTAAATTTAACTTTTCATTTCTAACATTGTTCACCCTCTTGTGCAATTATTGAGATTTTTGTATATGGTTATATGATGAACATGTAATGGTATATTCATAATTTGCTTAGGAGGAGCATTCAGTTCTTTGCTGGGCTATTATTATTATGTAATCTTTAGAAGAGAGGGGAGGGAATAGATCTACCTAAGGCCAAATGCTCCATCGCATTTCTTTTAATATACATTTTTGTTGATGTTTAAGAAGAACTAATTCAATTTATCTTACTTTCGTATCTTCAAAGCACTTCAATGTTTAACCCTGTAAAATTCACATTCCCCAATATTATTTTTGACTATTCCTTCTGTGCAGTATATCTTAATCAAACAAAGAAGTGTTTCACTTTGAAACTGTGACTTATTTATTTATTTTTGCAGATTCTGCACGAGATTGTTGAAATCAAATCCTTATTGACAACAGTTGAAATCAAATCCTAATTGACAACAAATCAGTCTTCACATGGATGATAGTCGCAAAAGGTCTGCTGGAGGATTTGGTTTCTCCAAAAGAGGTTCCAGCCTTTCTTTCAAAGAACCAAACCATGAGAACAAAAACATCCAGTACTGCAATAGATTGGGATGTAGCACTCGACTTAACTCCATGAAAGCCCCTGAACTTAGAACCCCAGAAAAACCCAAGTACCAAAGGACTTCATTCCGTTCTATGAGCAACAAGTCCGCTGCTGGAAGCTCCTCCAAGCCATTTTCTGGCTCCACTGAATTTAGGAAGCCTTTCAAGTCTCGACCAAATCGGGCATCTCCAGAAGATACAATTGAAACCAGCAGAAGCAGGCATAGGGTGACTGAAGAATTTGAGTCTAATGGGGAGACAGAGGGTTCAGAATTTAACCAAATTATTACAGGAATTCAAGCAGTTTTGCCTGAATCAGAAGATCTTGAATCACCGGCTGCTCAAGGGTCGTCTAGTTCCAGGCTGCAGAAGCAAATTAATACTCAAAATTCATCATCATCATCACCCATTCGGCGTCCTGTTGCCAATAAAAACAAAGGCCAAGTTATTAGACCCTCCTCACAATATTTGGGCTCTGGGCCATACGGTCTCAAGAATCTCGGTTGCTCATCAATCTCCGATGTTCTCCCTTCTAGGTGTTCTTCCTCTGATAGTGGACAGAGTAGAAGAGTTTCGTCAGTGAGGAAGAGACCCTCTGATGGTGAGAGCTCATCATCCGGAGGCAAGAGTTCAAGTGAGTCCTCAAGCAGTAGTCTCTATGCTACAAATGGATCCTTAATGCCTCAACAAAATTCAAGAAGGGCTAGAAATCGGGGTTTAAGCAGGGATGGCCCAGTCTCAGTTAGAACCCGGAGAGCTTCTGGTGGGCAACAAAGGGAGAATGTTATTTCGGTATCAGAGCCTCCTGTGTACCCTCAACTTCGTCATACCCAATTAACAATCAATGAAGTTGTTCCTGAGAGTTCATCGAGGTCTTTCCCTATAGAACCACATCCAATCTTTCGTAGCTCGTTAGGTGGGCGACCAAGCTCTAGTGGGCGGAGTTCTAGAAGTAGATTGGTTAATCCTCGTCCTGAAGATATTAGTATTCATGGGACTTTAGGTGACAGAGATGGATATCGACGCTTCAATATGGACGGGATTGCAGAGGTTGGTCTTTTTATTCCTTTTGTCTTGATTTTTGAATTTATTTCAAGTCTAGTTTTAATATTTGAAGGTGGGCTTGTTTTTGAACAGGTATTATTGGCATTGGAGAGGATCGAACAGGATGATGAGTTAACATATGAGGTGTTCATCTTACTTGGGTATTGCCAAGCTATTTTCACTTGTTACTGAGACAGCTGATTTTGTTATTATTTTTTAATTCTGCAGCAATTAATGGTGCTAGAGACAAATTTATTCTTGGGAGGGTTCAGCTTCCATGATCAACACAGAGACATGAGATTGGACATAGATAATATGTCATATGAGGTATGACCATGCACTGGTATATTGACCATAGCTTGCTGCTTCATTTATTTTTCTTCCAGTGAAATCTCTCGCTCTTCTTGTAATATTGGGTACTTAAATTTATCCATGAAGTTTTTTATTTTCTGTATGTAACATCCAAGAATCTCCTCATTATTTTTTTCTTTTGCCAGAGGACTTAGAAAAAGCACCCATCCTTCTCAGCCAATTCCAATTTATGGTTATTCTTTTCCATCGCAATTTTTCAAGTTTCAATCTCAAAACTTGAAATTTATCGGAGTTCTTGTTTTTTATTTAATTTTTTTTTTCTGTATTCATGTTTATGTAACTTTTGAGCTTCTGTGTGTGAACTATATGCTTGTTTTGAACAGGATCTATTAGCCTTGGAGGAGAAAATGGGTACTGTGAGCACAGCCCTTTCGGAAGAGGCATTGGCAAAATGCCTAAAGAGAAGCAGTTACGTGCCAGCCTGCCAAGTGCCTGGGGTCAGTGCTCCGGGGGAGGATGATGTCAAATGTAGTATATGTCAGGTATGACCATTCGATTTGTATGAAAAAGTTATATTTTGAAATAAATCAATTTATATCAATAACTTGATTGTTTAGAGAGTATATTACTCAAGTTTTCGCCTCAAGTTTGCACTTGTTACAAATCTGAACACATTGGTGTAGAAACTTTCCCCCATCAACTCAAAGAACTAGTCCAGTAACAAAAGAAAAATAATAGTTAACCAAAAAAAAAGCAATTACTGAAAACTTACAAAATTTGCATGTGATCACAATTGAACTGAACTCACATACCTAGCACCACAATGGTTAATTGATAATACTGATTCAATATTAATATTTTAGTTTTGGTTATATGTGATGCATTCCACATCTGAACAAAAAAGGGAAATAAGGAGTTAAATGACCATTGATACAGGTAATTTTGTAGTATCCACCTAGTTACCTGCATTGATTTTGTGGTAGTAGCTTGGAGGATCTTTGCAAATTGACAAAGAATGTAAGGAAGCATTTTTCAAAGTTACTAATTGCCAACTGAAGAATGTAATGATTGACTAGGATTCATTTCCCGACTTATCCTATTTGTATGGGAAAAGGTCCTGCATCTTCACCTTCCTCTCATAGTCAAGAGAAGTTCATGATTGGTTGAAGCTAATTTTTTTTCTCTCTCTTTCGAATTTAGGGAAAACTGTGGAGGAAATTTAGTGAATTCATTGCTTTCCTGTGTTAAGCTTTCGAGAAATTGGGAAATGGCCATTCATTATATCTTATAATAAACAAAGAACAAAACACTAACATCCAAGGGACGCCAGGCAACTTGAAATAACAAAATCGAACTTAACAAAACAAAAACAAGGAACACTACTTCCTCTCATTGTGTAAATCAGAAGCTTCATTACACTATACTCACATACCGATGATGGTCAGCCTCAAACGTTCAACAAAAAATTGCGAGGTTTTGTCAAAATTTTCACTGATCTAGGTCATTCTAACTCTGTTTATTTTTATTTTTATTTTTAGGAAGAGTATGTCGTTGGAGATGAAGTGGGGAAATTGGCATGTGATCACCGGTACCATGTGGAATGCATCAGTCAATGGCTCAGGCAGAAGAACTGGTGCCCTATCTGCAAGTCATCAGCTACATCATCTCATGCCGAAGAATCAAAAGAAAAAGATTGAAGTTCACTCAGATAAAGATTGTGGCTCTTTTTTTTTTCCTTTTCATGTGTAAATATAATCTTTCATGTTCCTCTCTCATGAAATAAATCTCGAGATGCAGGACTCGTATGTGTATAAAACATTCTTTAAGACCCTTCAATCAAGCGTTTGAATCTTCAAGGATCATGTCTCATTTTTGTTTATCTTGGCTATGGTTTTGGCTGTCTATGCAGTATGTCACGTTTTAATTCATGCCGCGGGCGTCTACAAATTAGTACACGGCCTTTTTATGAAACGATCATATTGGCGATTTATTTATTTATTATTATTTTTTGGTTCTTTGCTTGAGAGAGAGAGAGAGAGAGAGAGAGCCTAATCCAAACTAGAATCAGATGCCAAACTTATTATATATGGTACGAAAGGGCTCATCGTTACATATTTCAAAGGTGGGCCCCAAAGACCGACTCCAGAAGCACCGGGAAGAAACAAGAAAGCCCATGTGGCCACTTCTTTTATCATAAGATGACAAGCTCTCCACGTGAAGCATTAACCTTTCTCCACGAGGTGTCACTCTCATGTCACATCACTTTCAATGAAGTGTCACATCGCTCTACAACACTCCTCAAATTATCATCCACGGTGTCCAACTTCATTTAAATTGTCAACGTCATAAACAGTACCTGATGTTGACAAGACATTATAAAATAAATAAAGAGAAGTCGATTTGTAAACAGTTTGTAATAGTACGTCGGTTTGTAAAAGGTCTATAAATAAGGAGTATGCAATGATCTTCGGATCATCAGAAAAAGAAGTCATAACATTTTTACAAGAAGTCATCGTTACATATTTCAAACCTATTTCGTTACATGTAGTAGTACAGTTTCCAAAGAAAAAAGGGTGTTTATGTTTAACATTGAAGAAAGCTTGACGTAAAAAAAATCACTCCATGCTCATGCTTTGGACTCCAAGCAAAATGCAGCAAAGTTGTATAAGAAAACAGTATTCATAATCTTAATATTATTTCCTTGATTATTCAACACACATAAACCACTTAATTTGACACTTATCAAGTAGATAGTATTTCCATAGTAATAGTTTGAAAATGCTTCGATACGTCCATTTTTAACTTTGTAAAGTAATCAGTGATTAGTTATCTAGAGTTTGCGCAGATCAGCCCCCTTATCTATCTACAGGAAGGTTGAGAATTAGTTAAAATTTATGATGCACACAAGTGAAGGTGAACTCGAAAAATAAACTTGTATACATGCATATGAGTATTTGCAAAAATGGGGCGTAAGAATTTTAAGAATACACCTATTTCTAAGGGTTAAATACACAATTTCTACCCATAGTCTTTTGTTCCTCGAAATGCCTGCAGCAAAACATATACCTCTTCTCTCCTTGTTATACCTTTGAAGCTTTCACCATTATGATTCTTTCTTATCAGATTTTCTCTGATGAGTTTACGTGCAGTGTATAAACTTGAAGAGTATTACTCAAATGAATTTATATACTTTTCAGATGAAATAGATAGAAAAGTGAAAGCAGGTTCTTAGAAAACAGAAAAAGAAATATTTAACTTGAAATTAGAAAGAAATATCCGAGGGATAAAAATGTGACTATCTCATATTAATATTGGCGAAGGCATGCCATTTGAAGTAAGCGCTAAATAAAATATCCAACAAGAAATTGATAAATGATCAAAGTAAAGCTGAAGATACTGGAACCAGGATGAAATAAAATGAAATGCCTTCTTGTTGTAGTCTCCAAAAACAGAGACTTTTTTACTTTATAGCATTAGAAATTTCCATCTTGAAGCTTAGAGAAGCTGTGCGCGTACTGGACCCAAACAAACACTTCTTAACAAACACTTCTCGACATATCTTTGATTTTCAGAATTTACTGAGTCATTAAAGTTGCCTATCCTCCAATAATTGGATATTTGACCGGTCGAAGTCTGTTCAGAAATCACCTGACGCAGGTACCTGTAGTAAAGAATGAACAGAAAGAATATATACATGAGATGAAATACAATAAAAAACAAGTAGATACAATCAGTAAACAAGTGAGAAGTATACTAAATTTGTATCATTTGCACTACAGTCGGATCAGTTTGTCAGAATGCAAAATAAGTGATTGAATAGAAGAACAGAGATGAAACGAATATATTACGAAGTCGATGACAAACTAATGAACCACATAAAACAAAGATAAGTACCTGGAGCAAGAAAAGTTAATAAAGAGAACTCCCTACATATATCAAGCTAAGACCCAATTCAGCAGTGACGAAGCTATTAAACCTGTCAAGGTTGCACAACAACTTTATCTCCTTTTGTTGGGGAAAAAACAAATAAAATGAAAAATGAACAGTAACATCAAAACCATCATAGCAAAGTGCACTTTCTCTATATTAGCTAAAAGTTAATGAAATCTCTAGATCAATAACATATCTAGAGTTGTCATCAAACCATCATAGAGTTGAGACTCAATTCAATCTAATACTAGCTTAGAACAAACAACCATGCGTACCTTATACTCCTTAATTCCAGCACATGATTATCCAAATTTTCAAGAAAATATTCAGCTGCTTTCAAAACCAGTCTGACCTACATGGACCTTCTAGCGAGTAAGATAGTTTCAACAACCTTTCGAAAAAATAAGCATAAACAGAATACCGCAACAACACAAAAAGATAGGCGAAGAGAGAGCGCATGCATTTAGCTTGTTTATGACTGGCTTCATCTTCTACCTTCTAGTGTTTCTTGCCTCTCAAGACTAAGAAAGCGGCATTAAAACATTAGTGGATACACAAGGGAACAAAAAACTGAGAAAAAACGAGACTTCATTAAATAATTGACAACTCTTCAAATATTTGGACAGTTGAAACCAGACCTGAGACTAAAAGTTACCAACGGTCTTCTTCCTTTTGAATTGAAATGTAAGGCATGGATATGTACTTTATGTAACAAACAAATACAATAAACCATGATATAAGACAGACATGCACCTATAAATACACAGTCAAACTGGGTATAGCTACCATGTTTATATTACATCAATTGATAGGTGTCAGCATGCGGACCTGGGGTTTAAGCGGATAAAAACTGATTTGGAAACTTGTACCATCTACCAATAATTAACAGTCATATCCACTATGAAAGCAAATAATGGCATGGAATTATTCAGTGCAATAAGTAATAGGCTTCACCAAAAAAACTATTTCCAAGGGTTCAGAAGTCCAATAAATACATTGTCTAGAAAAGCAGGATAAGTACCAATTACAAAGTTTACTCACCAGAATTATTATTTCAATAGAGACAGAGATGAAGTACAATGAGACTGCTGAAGTACGCAAGTTCTAAATAAAATACCCTGGAGAAGAAAGGAAGGGAAAACACAAGAATTAGTCAGGATTCTGCCAAGACATCAACCATGTCTCTTTTGTTGCAGGAACCTAAGCACCTGACACACAATGACTTGAGGCAGAAACTCAGTGAGTGCTCCGGTGAGAAATTACCTCTAGCAAGTATCTTCCCTGATAGTTGCAAACATTTTGTTTGAACAAAAAAATCATGAAAACACTGTTTTGAAATTCCCATTCTTTATAGCAACCACTAACTACCTATAAAAAGTTTCAATTGTGGGAGGGGAAAAAAAAAGAATAGGTGGAAAAGGCTCAAGTATGATCTTTAAAATGTTCTTTTACCAAAAAAAAAGGAATTAAGTAAATTATCTATATCCAGTAAGAATACTCTACTATATGTAAACATCTAGTGAGAATGAAGATTCTCCCATATATGACCAATAAGTTAATAGATTACATAGCTCATGGGATTGATTTCAACAAAATAAAAGAACATATTACTTTTTTTTTCTGAGAAAAAATGGATTGTAATACTTGTTCACTCCCATATAATAATTCTCTAATATGTTTAGATCGAGGACATAGTACATAGCATAAACAGTTTAAGAAAAATGAAAAAACCGTAAATAAAATAAGAGGACCAATGGAAGGAAGCATGTTACTGAATTCACTGTTAATAACGCATAAATCCCTTTTAGAAAGCTGCAAATGCCCTGGCATAGACACACTAGAGTCATGAATTTTCCAGACAAATACCTCAGCGTTTTCCCAAGAATTACTCTGCTCAAGGTAAAAGAATATCAATCGGCCTGAAACAATCATAAACAGGTTACTGTTTTCAAACTTGTAGCATATAACTTCAACTGACCATGGAGAATAATTCAAAGTAAAAAGTTCCAGGAAAAAGAAAAAAAAGTACATAAACTGTAACTGATATACTGGCCCATAAAGACTTCCAGCCTACAAATATTCCTAGCTTACTCTTAAAAAAAATCTTACTGAAAAAGAATGAGATAGTTTCTACATGGTGACTAGAAATTTAGATTGCTTGATTTACTCAATGAAGAATATCATATACCTGAGTCCTGACTAAACTAGATTTTATATGTTGTATTTTCCTGTATGCTAAGAAGCAGCGTACAATCTCACAGTAGGATAAAAGAGATGCCATTTCAGAATTGTACAGTCTACATATAAATAAAAGCAATGAAAAGGAACTATCTCTATAAACCCACTCAGTAAATTCAAGATAAAAGAAACTAGAGGAAAAGGGAGAGAACACTTGCGTTGCAATGGAAAAAAAATTTGCAGCAGTCTCCTTTTAACAATAGCTCAGGGTCATAACTCAGACATTAGGTGCCTGGAAAGGCTTCTTAACCTTTAAGATGTCATCATAAACCAAACATGGCGTGAATATGAACAGGTGCTTTGTCTTCGCACTCTCCCTAGTAACACACAAGGAAGATACCGACTACACTATTGATTGGCTGGTGTCACCCTCAGAATATTTGCCATACTTCCTCAGGTAAGCTTTATTGCTAGATGACTGATAGGAAAGCTTTGTCAAGCAGGCAAGGACTGGGAACCTTGTATGGTTCTTGAAATAGTAAAAACAGAGAAAGCAACCAAAGTGAATAACTACTCAAACAAAAGAGCCAGGTATGACTGGAGGAAAAAATCTATTTAATAAAGGTTAATAGGCAAAAGAAACATCTTAGCAGAAAAATCAAATTTTAAGTTAATAAGAGAAACAAGGAAAAGAAAATGCATAGGGAGCGGAACCAGAATTTGAGATACATCATGTTTACAAACTCAAAGAATTCAAATATTTAGCATTTTTTCAATTCAAATTAAAACAATCTAAAATTTTTAACGGAACAGGAAAACATAGAGCAGAGCTCCTAGAGGACCACAGTACAAGATACAACTTGGTAATATAACAGAGATGGTTGATATAACCTGAGGTAGTGTCTAATTTATTGAGGTGCTTCTTCTATACCAACTCTGGCCTGCCATTAGCATAAGGAAAGCAGATCCTCAGGCAGACACCAGAAACAAAAAATTTCATGGTGAGTAAATAATTTGTTTTGAAAAATTACAAATTATATGCTTGTGGTTATCTACGAACATGTTTGTGTATGCAAAAGTCAGTTACGAGTATCAACTCAACAGATTAATAAAACGAGTAGAAGCAGTGGATAGCCTCACTTATAGGATGTCTTTTTTAATAAAGGCATTCTACAAGGAACTAAAGGACAGAGTAGCAGAATATAAATACTGGCTCCAAATGTAACTCCTTTGTACTTGACTATGAGAATCAACTAAAGGCAGCCCTAGGAGCTGAAAACATCCACATGATATTGGGAAGATGCTGAGGAAAAAGATTATGTACAAGCGAAGTTAAATTCAATAAGCCAATACCTTACAAAAAAGTGAAATGGGAAATGTATGCTCAATGGCACTAAAAGAAGTATTTGCAAACAGATACAAAAACACATGCATGCGTACACACATGTGCAGGCGCCCACACGAATATACAGCACATATGGATTTGCCTCTTATCATATATGATATATACAACCAATGAGGAAAGTCAAGATACATATGAACAAACATTTTTTTTAAACATTTTCATGTATGTAAACAAATACTTGCAAATAAGCGGACTCACACATGCATGCGCAAAAAAAGAAACATGTCCATAATATATATTAACAGTTTAATACATATAGTGCAGTCTGCATGCATATGCCCTAAGAAGGAAGAAACATCCAGCTTCTTCCAAGTGTGTCATATATCCATCAGCAACAAAATATATATAAGCAAACATGGTTCGTAAATAGTAATAGACATGAAGATGTGTATATAGAGACATGAGGTTTAGTTTTCTTCAAATTGAGATATAGAATAAAGATTATGTATGTTGCTGCACATAAATGAATGCACATGCATGTAACTACAGCATTAAGATACAAATAGCTGAGACTTTTATAATTCATTTCCATGACAAATAAAAGTGATGGTACGTATTGATACACTAACAAAAGAAGTTTTAACTCTGGCCTTTAATTGGATGGTTCAAGTAAAATGGAAACTAATCACAGTTACATGCAATGAGAACAACAAAAATGTTAGTCTCTGAAACTATAGAGGGATATTATATATTGCTCTAGGATGTATCAAGAATATAGGACTTTGCAATATGAAATAAAACTACTAGTCAATTTTTCAGTAGTAAATCATTTTTGCACACTAATATAGGTAACTAACAGAACAAGGCATGCTAAGAACAAGAAGCCCAGTGTATCATGAAGCTGGAGACAGGAAAAATAAAAAACAAGGTCATATCTTCATATACCATAGTAAAAACATATTCTTTAAAAGAAGTAAGAAAAACTAAGACATGGTCTTAGAGGTCACTGACAGCAGTCTTTTTCAAATTCCTAAGGAACCAACACTAAACATATAAACTTATGTTTCTCAAACTACCAGATGAAGTCAGCAAAGGAAAAACGACAAAAAAACATGCTTAAGACAACGATAACCAAAAGATGAAGAAATGAGATAGAACATAACATATCTTACAATAATTTACTCACACAAAGAAGCTTCTTGCAACACCTCCAACAAAAGGGAGAATATCAATGTTTGTGTGGAAGAGCACTAGAAAAAAAGATATAGAAATGACAGTGCAGCAAGTACGCAAGGACCAAAAACTTTGAGAAATCAAATAATTGAAAATTCAAATTAAAATAATCTGAAACTTTCCATGAAGATGGTACTAAAATCATTCAAGCAATTTCGCAATTGATAATACATACACTGGTGACCTGCGAAACTACAGAGCATAACTGTATAAGTGACAAGAAAGTATTCCTGCAAAACTGTCATTGTTGGAGTCTCCCCGGATTAGCTGTAAATTACATAAAACCTCAGATATCTGATTCTAGTGGAGATGCCCCCTTCATGGAGGCTACAACAGATTGGACCAAACAGGGCAAAAAATCTTCTTTCCTTTGAATAGTGTGACAGTATAAAAGAATGTGCCCTTGTCAGAGCATGGATCTTCCAAAGTTCGCCGGTCAATCCCCAGCGAGTTTTGCCAATGAACATCTTTTCTCGAATGACCTCTGCCCTTGTCGGCCCACATTGACCAGCCCTTTGGCCGAACAGAATCAGAACATTTGATTAGATCTTATCTTATTCTTCAAATGAACATAGGGAAATCTTTTCAAGTTGCAATGGCCAGTCTTCCCCAAGTTGTTGCGGGTTTAGTTCCATAGCCACCCTAAAATCCTGTAAAGATATAGAATGGCGGTTCGTTAGCTCATGCACACCATTCAAAGGCAGGCCACCACTTTGTACATGCATGTGATTTCCCTGCCAAACACCATTTATTGGCTTCACTTGGGGATGCTGCTTGTAAACAGGCTGCTTCATTTGTCCACGTGCTGATCTCGCACTCACTAATTCAGTACATGACTTAATCAGTCTTTTCAAATAAGCATCCAAACCATTATTCAACAAATTAGCACACTCCACAGTAACGCCAGTCAAGCCCTGTGCTTCTGCTATTCTCTCCATCTGTCTTCTCAAGTCATCAGTATGACACAATTCACCACTTCCAAAGTTACTATTGAAGTTAACAAGGGCTGTGCTTGTAGCCAAATTCAAAGGTCTTCGAGCCCCTCCAACACTCGGAGGACAGAAAGGGATACCAAGAGGAGCCCGAAGGGGCCCTTTAGCCACTGACTTCAAATTATTCCTCTGATCAAAATCCTCTCTTTCCCCATCCACATCAACCACATTGACCAATCTCAGAGACTGCTCCTCTGCCATTCGGGACCTCTTTGCTGGCTGCTCTGCCATCCTATCATCTTGATGCTGCACCGGTCTTTTCAAATCACACAAGCCCAAGTCACCGTTCTCCCTGAAGACAGCCTCATCATGAGGAGCTTTAATTCCACTAGGCCCAAGAGGGCTTGGTCTATCTTTAATCCTCCGCGGACCAGTTCGGGGTCTTCTAGGCGATGGCGGTGAGAGGTCCCCATTGGACAAAACAGGCACCAACGACGGAGGCAATTTCAATGCATTCTTATCAACAGCGGACGGTGGTGGGGTTTTAGCCTCACAAGCATTCTTAAAGATTGAGAGAATGAGCTGGTTGTGTAATGGGAGGTTCTCTCGTCCGAGAGTCAAAAGGCAGAGCTTGTTGAATTCAGGCTTACTTAACTTCTGAGAAAGCAATCTATTCAAATAGCTGAAGTAACGTTCAGCTCGATCTGTACCCACCCGCTTAGTTATCTGGGACTTCAAATCCCCGAGATTGATTCGAGAGCTCATCTCTTATTAAACAGCGGCCATACAAAAAATCCAAACTTTCTTTCTTATAAGATCAAGTAAATTGAGACAATTCGTTTCTCGGTTTTGTCAAAGACTAAAGCTTTTGCCCTTTGGCCAGGGCAATGTAGGGCGAAAACACATGTTTCAAAAATCAAAACCCTAGAACCAAGATCTCGAGCTCGAACCTTGGGAATTTGATCAAAACCCTAGAAGCCAATCCGGAGCTGAAGGGAGCTTTCATTAAGCTCCCGAATTGAAACGAACAATCTTCGATCCTGAATTCGATCAGGGCAAGGTGGATCTCAATGGGATCGCCGCTCGAGTGTTCGCAATTCTTCGCCAATCGAAACAGAGAACGAGAGCGAGAAAGAAAAGAAAGGGTTTGAGCTGACCTTTTGAAGTTCGGAGTTGAAGTTGGATTCGAATCCCGTTGAATTGGATGATGAAGACGATGGATCGATCGAAGCAGCAGAGCAAAAATACTCCCTCTCTCTCTCTCGTTTCCCCCCTTTTCTCTCTCTTCGACAACCCCTCTCGCTTTCTAATTTCGGTCCTCTTTTTTTATTTTCCAATTTCGTCTTTTCTTTTTTCTCCTAATTATTTGGGAAGAGGAGAGAGGGGTTTACTCGCGAGTTTAGTCGAGTTATCATTTGTTTGGGGGCTCGATACAATGTGTGTGTAATAGTTGCACTCCTTTGATTTCTATTTTTGGGATGAGAATTTAGGCTTGGAGCCCACACAGAAAAGGGAAGTTTTTGAGAGTTGAGGGTTGGGATTTGGTACCGACAAAGTCAACGTGGGTTCTTTTCCAGTTCTAGTTATATATGTTCTAGATTCATGGGAGATGTGCTCAAAGAGTAAGATAGTGCTGCTCATATAACTAACATTGTCTCTATCTACATCTCCAACTACTTGGGAGATTGACATCAATTCATGATTGGGTCCAAGGACATTCAGGGTTGTATTCTATCTTGGGAAATGTTTTTTTTTTAAGTTTTAATGTGCAACTTCTAACTTAGTTCATGATTGCTTGATTAGATTTGGCAAGTAAAAGCAAATAGGAGGAGCAACTGTATGAATCAGACTATTTGAGCACTGCACTAATCAGTGCAAGTGTACTTTGCCCTTAAACTTCCTGCAAATAGCATTAACAACCGCTTCTTGCTATTATTACATTTTTCAAATTCTTTTCTTACGACTTCCATTTATGCATGTCATTTGCCCATATGTTGACACCATGACCATCGGATCCCAGATCCTGAAAATACTGAGCCATTTCTCTGGTTTTCATAGTAGAAACTACAGGAGCTGATAAATTATTAAACTTGAACTTTAGGATAATCACACCTGAAGCAAAACCAAAAATTGAGCGAACACGCGAAAAAGGCTGAAAATTGGAGAGAAGAAAAATAGCTTCATGGCATCACAGTAGAGAAATTGAGCTTTCAGATATCACAGCTGACGCAAGTACTGACATAAACCTACCATATAATGGCATCACAATCAACAGGAGCTTCCAACAGAACCCGAAACCACAATATATTGTTCCATTCAGATAAACTGGGGTCTACAAGTCTCAGAGGAAACTGAGTTTATAACACGATATGATACAGAAACATCAAACAAGTTTTTTATCCATATCTTTACAGTACACCCTCCGATTCAATCTCCGAGGAATTCTTTCTTCATGTGAGATTTGAAATACAAACTCACATACAGGGGTATTATTATTCCATGGAGCTTCTGCTTCTGAACTGGCATTTATGGGAAGTTGAAAGGACTGAGGAATTATGGAGAAACCCGTCGCAGCCAAGCATCATTTCAGCAAATAAAAGATGCCTGCAGAAACAAAAAAAGATCATTATATCCACCTCGAATCATTAATCAAAGTAATAACTGATGAGAATGAACGCAAGGCACATAGGTTAACTAAGACAGATATATAATCATCCTGTAACGTAAATCATTAAATACATTTTGATGAAGAAAGGCTAACATAATTTTTAATGTGAATTTGAAAATCTCCCACCTGTACAGGATGCTGCCGACAGGCATTTTATTTCAACTTGAAGCTTGAAGAACCTTTTGTGGATCCAACTGACCACTACAGTAACTGGAAGGAACGGCAGAAAGCTCCAGCCTTCCTTTCCATTCCTCACCAGGCTTCAACGTTATGGGTTTCTCAACAACTGCAGCTTCCACGCACAACATATGCTTATACTCATCATCCCCAAAATCTGCCATGGCTTTAGCCTTCTTGTCCCAAGGATTCCATACAACTACAATGGATTATAACAAACTTAATATGAAAGATTACAGATACTCCAGATCAAATTCCTCATTTCTCTCAATGAAGAGTTTTGTCAAAGATAAAGTAACAAAAATATAATATTGCAAAAACGAAATCTCACCAGCATCAGGAAGTCCATCTTTACGTAAGACAAATGTTCGCTTCTTTTCATGGTCAATAATTGCGATCTTTGAAGGTGTGCTCAAGTAAATTTTGTCCACCTTATATAATCATGAAAATAGATGATCAAACAGACAAAGATAACAAGATAATTCTATATGCACAGTTACTCACTTCTGATTCAAATGTTATGGCATCTCCTTGTTCTGTGAAACGCTCTTTTTCCTGCAAGTTGTCCAGATAATCCAGTGTCTCCAATCCTTCTACTCGCACTTCACTGAAACATTAATTTGTTTAGTTCTGGAAATTTGAGTTATATGTTAAAAAGAGTGATAGAACATAGAGAGAAAATATTCTATGCAGAAATATGCCATATACTTAAGTAGTTCAAGATTCTGTTTAGGGGCATATGGAACAAGGAATGGCAATGGACAAGTAATCTGATGAGTGAAAGGTCAACCAGTAGTTGGCAGTCACATGGGCAGAAGATACTTGATGACTAAAAACTATGATCAAACTGATGTTGGAGATACTTGATGCAGAAATATGGACATATACTAAAGTAGTTCAATATTCTGTTTGGAGGCATATAGAACAAGGAATGGCAATGAACAGGAAATCTGATAAGCAAAAGGTCACATAGATAGGACATACTTGATGGCTAAAAACTAGGATAGAACTGGTTGGTGACCATAACATTGAACACTAAGCGGTTCATTTTTCTTTTTCGAGAATGTTTACCATGGCCCAAGTAAGAAGATTCATTTTTTTTCCTTTGGTAATACGCTCTGCAGAAGATGGAAGCAATAACAACAACAACGACAACAAAACAAATGTGTAAATGTGTATACAAACCAGAAATTGTTTCTTTTTGTTTGTCCTGACATTAAAATCTGAGCGCCAAAAGTTACAAAAGAACGCTCTCAACATGAAGTGGATTCATTTGCAAAAGGATTATTTCCTACAAGTCTTGCTCTTGTTGTCATTAAAAAAATGGAGACATACATGGAGCAAAAAAGTTCATAGAAAAATTTCGGCAAAGTGTCCAGCCGTCAGCCTGAAACAAACCCACTAACTTGTAAAAATTTAGACCAATATGAATGAAGAACCAATTTCCATACATCCAATAACAATTGAAGGGTAAATTATCATATTTGACCAATCCGTTGTGCATTCTAACCTCATGCAACTAAGAAACAACCACCAAAATCATTCTAGAGTAAGAAAGAGTCTGAAAGGGAGGCAAAATTTGCTACAAGGGAACTAGCATCAACTCTAAGACGCAATACGTGATAATATTCACGTGGGCTCTGATACCATCTGTAGTGACTGAGGCCCATCTTCTTTGACAAGCATTTGCAAAAAGGTGTTGAAAACACACATAATAAGAGTAAAAGCATATCTTGGTATCAATCGTGGCTTGTCTCTCAAGAAAATATTATGTCTACTCTTTCATCCGCACTGAAGGAGAACTCATAAAGAAGCTCCATATTTGCAGTTCGTATAATTCTGTTTCTTGCAGTTCGGCTAAGGAGTGATGACACAATAAATTGGAATCATACCATTGGATGTCATGTGTCTCCAGCATGATTAAGAAAGCCGCAACAATCATACGCATTACTTTCAGAATCCTCCCATCTGCTGCTCTTTGTGGAATCTGATTATGCATTGATTAATGCTCATAATGTCATTCATCACCAAAGTACATCTTTGGGAAAATTAAGCTTTAGAAATATTCACGTTGTTAAGAAGAAGTCTTAAATCTCTCTGGAAGTGGATAATAGGTTATTTTTGAAGTCTGGTAATCCCCTTATGTTGTTGTGACTCAACGGGGCAAAATAATCTCTATCATATTTTAGAGAGACATATACCTTGACAAAAATACTGACACTACCTGTTTGGTGTCACAACCACCAATCTCTAATCACATTCTAATAAATATCATTCCCAAAGTGCCAGGTTTTGTGTTTTAGATCAAAGTTTACTATCAATAGTTTAGCTGAAAAATGAACTAAGTCATTAACCATTTTCATATATATCCCAACTGGTGCTTTGAATTTTAGAAGTACTACTCAGATACTAGCTCTAAATAGGGGAACCATAGGGAAGGGGCCACATCAAATTCTCTGAATGTGCCCTGCACCTGAAAAACTAACTGTGCACTAAAAAAAAAATTCAAATGCGATAACAGGAGAAGGAGAAAAAGGGAACTTCATCGCATATCTGGAAATGAAATTACACTAACCTTTCCAGGAATCTTTTCACCTCAAACCTCACCTCTATTTCTTTTCAAGATCCCTCTTTTTACAATTGTCACTTTTAGGGGTGCAAACGGTTCAGATACAGCGGCTTGGATATGATACTTACCATTTCCATATCCGCTTACAAATCACGGATACGGAGTACGGATATGCCTAGGTAGGAAAACTCATACCCATTTCTGCTGAAATCCAATATGGATACAGATATAAATGCGGATACAAAACAGACATGAGAAAACAAGATTTGAAAAAGTATATAGCTCATATGATACGACAGAGCCAATAATATGTTCATTATATCTAAAAAGCTAAGATTAGATCTCTTGATCATCAAAATCAACCTCAAATCCGTTAATCTAAGGACTAAAACAATTGCAACCATACGATCAACATATATTCAGATATTCCAGATATGGACCGGATATTTTATTACATATCCATATTCGTAACCATATATCCAATGTTCGTAACCATATCCCATTGGATATAGATACTTACTAACCACATCCATATCCTAACGGATATAGATAAAACCCCAGATACGGATATATTTTTGCACCTGTAGTCACGTCCCTATCCCTTTTCATTTTAACTTCCTTAGCAATATTGACAATGAAGAAAACAAGGACATGTTATAATAAGAATAAAGAAAAGACGGAGCACACAGTAGCTAACCGCCGCCGATGCATCAAATGAAGGATAAAAAAGAAAATGCATGTCAATAGCTAACATGTCTGCCTCTATCGCTCCCTTCCACATGTGGACATCCTTCAGTTAATTGCGTATTGCATGTCTATCTTCCTCTGACGTGGTTCTTGCTCCCCATCATTTATGTACCTTATTTTCATTGTTTCATATTCTACTTTCCTCCTCTTAAATGGTTGCATGTTGTGTTTTATATACTATCCAGTATCCACTTCATCACCTCTCATATGATTTAAAGTGACCCGTTACCTCTCATATGAAATCTTAAATCTTAAATTTTGCTACGCCTCATCACCTCTAGTATGAAATCTTAAAGTGGCTCCTCATGTTTTACATGAAATCTAAAATTCATCCAGGCATCCTCACCTCATATGAAACTTACATCAAAATAACATATGAAAATTTACACATTCCAACTTATAACTATATTTCATGCCCAACCATTTTCTGAATCTGGAGTGTCGATATTAACCACTTGTCCAACTCAAGCCCATGTGCTCAACTACTGGTATCCGTCTTCATACAGTTTCTACCCTCAAGAACCTCCAACCACTTATAGTTAGTTACCTAACAAACCTTCATCCCATATTTGTGTTGCTACATAATCCTGTTTCCTTTTGTTTCTGGGTATGACTGTTAAGGCTACTAGCTACACGATAGGGGATATACACTTTAACCGTCTCCATCTATTTTTTTAGGTCACTTGCTCCTTATTCCTCCACTAACTAGATATTAACAGTGCTGAACTTAATAGTCTTTGTTGCACATGCTCTTACAACTCATCTTAATGGGTTATTTCTCATGTCATCTTCACGTGAAGTTATTAACTTCTTACAGCTGGTTACAACTGAACTAATTTTTCCTATTTTGTCATTTCTTCTCATACGTCTCAACATCCTCATTTGAGCTATAAGATATGGGCGTCCTTATTGCCCTACAGTCTAACATAAAATAATTACACCATTTCTAATCAACTAACTTATGTGATAGGGATCAGCAATGCAGATTATTTAGATGAGATGTTATCTGTTAGTTAGATAATTAGTTTGATTTTCAGTTGTGTTTGGATAAGATTTCAGTTCAGAGATTATTTGCTATTATCCTTAGGATTAGTTTTGATAAGGTTTCCAATTTGAGGATTATTTGATTTTATCTTTTAGGATTTAATTCTCTTCTGTTATAAATATCTATAATTCTCATGAGAGAAGGCAGACAATGATTTATAATTTATGAATTTGAGAAATGGATATGTTCTGTGAGAAATCTTTTTGGCGTGTGAATTGTCATTTTCGCATGTGAGTTGCAAATCTTATCTAAGGCATGTGAATTGCCATCTAACCGTCCATCTTATATCCATCTATAATCTAAGCCATTCACCAAATTAACCCTAACCTCAAGTCAACAGTAACCCTCCACTCTGTTCTCACGTGAACAATAACTTCGGAACCACTATTCATCCCTACTTCCCTCCTCTGCATCAGTTTTCAGTCACACCTGAAGCCACCATCTTCTTCGTCTTGCTCAGCCATGATGTTGACAGCCACCCACACTTTCCAACGACAACGATTCCCTTGCGCCACCACCAGTCCTCTACATCATTCATCTTCAACATTCAAGTAATTCATCAAAGATCCTTGATCACCAGCGAGCCTCTCTAACTTCAAATTTCATCCTGCAGCGTTTCGACTATTCTGATAGACATTCAACAGGCTTGATTTTTGAATTAATTATTTGTTGTTTGGTAATTTTTGGATTTGACTATCAATTTGTGTCAACATGTGCTCGATAAGATTTATCCTTGTTGAATCTAACTGTTCTCAAGCTCTGTGCTAGATTATCACATCTGTTGAGGAGCCTAATTAACTTTCAGATTTTATATAGACTTCATATAGTTTAGGTTTGAGATTCTCATCCCTCAAAGTGAATTCTTCCCACAAATCATAATTTCCATTTAGTATTGTTTTGCTTATAGATCCTTAGAAACTTATAATTATTTTTTTAATTGTTATATCATTAGATCTTATTACATGTCTTCATCACATCTTCTATTGCATTGTCATTTTAGTGATATATTATTAGGATTTGTTTTCACATTTAGTTGCATACATTCAATTTAACTCTACATCTAATTGCATCCGTATGTTTGCTTGCATTCATATAGCATTAGTGATCCATTATTGTCTTGTCCCACGTAAAATTGGTACCAGAGCTAAGGCTTGTTAGCAACCTATTTTTTTAAAAAAAATTAATCATGAAGTGTGAAGAGTGTCATATGAGATATTTCATGACACTTGCAATAATTCATGCTTTCACAAATTGTGGATAAAGATATTAAATGTTGCTAGCCCTCTTCCCCCCTAGATCTAGTTTGTAGGTTAGTTGTTTAAAACAAAAAAATTTGTAGGCTTCCATCTTAGATTGCTAGTTCATTTATGTTACATAGTGGTAGGACATTTAGGGATAATATGGACAATTCACAACATGACATGCAAGCACAACTCACTACATTAGCCGAGACACTTAACAAATTCATTGAGGACCAAAAAACTAAACATGATGAACTCCCAACATGGTTAGATGAGTTAGATACTCGATTTCAAGGCCCTTGGGATAGACGAACAAAATGTTAATAGACAACTTATTAGAGAAGACCAATGGGATAATCTCCAACAAAATAGAGGGTATGGTGCACATAGTAGGCCACATAGGGGTTACCAGGAGTATTGCGATTTTGACGGCACCCATTATAGGCTCAGGGAAGATGATATCACGAGGAAAGTGAAGGTAGAGGCCCCCATATTTTAAGAATAGGCAAGAACCCCTAGAATATAGTGACTGGTACATGTCCCAGAGTCGTAGGATTCGGTTTGCTAGAATGAAATTGATAGGATTGACCAAGATCTATTGGACCTCAGTAGAGAGACATCTTGTTAGAACACACCAGAATCATATTGAGATGTGGGATGAAATGAAAGAGAAACTCAAAGAAAAGTATCGCCTACCCTCATATCTAGATAGATTGATGGACCGATAGTCCACGATTAGACAGGAAAACTTGTCCATGAATGAGCATATGGACAAGTTTGACGACTTAATTGTAATGTCCAGGAGGAACCTTGGGCTGCCCTTTCTAGATTTCACACTGGATTGAAATTTGATATCCAACGTTAGATGGTTCCACATTTAGTGACTTTTCTAGATGAGGCATATCATTTGGCTCTAGAAATGGAGCACTATCTTTAGACACCTATCTATAAAAAGTTCACATCTTATGTAGGGGACCAACCTAAGCAACAGTTTGGTAGAAATGATAAATCTGAAATCTCTATTGTTAAGGACCTCAAAGGTAGGTAAGTTAGTGGAGAGTCATCAAATAGAGCCCGAAATGACCTAAATGTTATGCTTATGAGGGATATGGACATTATGCTTATCAGTGCCCCCCCGCTAGGAGTCTGCACATTTATGGAGTACTCGATAGCCACAAAAAGCATGATGATAAGACCAATGACCCTGAGACTAATGTAAATGTCTATGTTGCTGAGGATGGTTCTAGTGACGCTAAGAATACGTTAGGAGACACCAATGCACATGTACATGTTGTTAGGTGTTCACTTGCTTCACCTAGAGATGAGGTAGATTGGCAAAGGACTAGTATCTTTCACACCTATTTTTAAAATAAGGATAATTTTTATAAACTAATGATTGATGGAGGTAGTGATGTGAATGTTGTCGCCAAATCAACTGTAAATATGTCAAAATTAACACCTGAACCTCATCCCCAACCATACACAATATAGCTTGGGACGATAAGACAGCATTCCATATTACCCACCGTTGTTTAGTTCCTATCCAAACCTTAAGTTACAAGGATTGAATTTCGTGCAACATCCTTTCTACGGATGTTGCACACATTATTTTGGGTAGGCCCTGGTTGTATGATTTAGATATGACTAGCTTTGGAAAATCTAACACTTATGAGTTTAACTCTAAGGGAAAAAGATAGTGTTAGCTCCTTCATGACCTAAAATATTTAAAGAAAATGAAAATGATAAGCTATTCACAACTAAAGCAAATAATAAACATGTTCATCTTTTGAACAAGAGTCGGTTTACAGAGCCAAAGTTTATGTTGCATGATTATAGGATAAATCCTACTATGCACCTTCAGTCCTTTGCATTGCATTTGTATGAACTGCATAATGAGATCTATAAGAGTATGACAATGATGAATTATAATTATAGCTTTTCTAAAGAATCTAATAAGCAACTGCCGGACTCTTCAGTTAAAGGAATCATTGTGATCATAGTTCACCTTGAGAGGTTCTCGAAGGAACCATGGGGAAACCTCCTACCCAACATACAAGTCTGCATAGAGTTCTAAGGCCTATCAGATTCCACGACTATGAGTTGATTATCCCACAAGAGTTTGATATCAGCTTGGTAACCAACAGTAAAGGTTTTATTTTTTATTGGGTACCTGTGGATTACTCGACAGCCACTCCGAAAATAGCACCATCGCTTTCAACATATGCACAATTAGTATCGTTTCCACCACAGTGGCAGCGAAAGGAACACATTCCAAAGAAAATGATATGCATGACAAGTGATGGGATTCAAGATTTCTTGATCCGTTGGCATGAGTGGCCAGATGTTTCACAAGCTATGAATATCGAGAAGACAACTCATCTCAATTCAGAGGTTCTACATTTTCATTGCCACCATTCACCAAAGGCAAATGTTTTCAAAGCCGAGGAAGTTGATCGGGATCAGCACGGCAGATTGTTGAGATAAGATTTTATCTATTAGTTAGATAATTACTTTGATTTTTAGTTGTATTTGGATAAGATTTCAGTTTAGAGATTATTTGATATTATCTTTAGGATTAGTTTTAACAAGGTTTCCAACTTGAGGATTATTTGATTTTATCTTTTAGGATTTAATTTTCTTTTAATATAAATATCTATAATTCTCATGAGAGAAGGCAGACGATGATTTATAATTTATGAATTTGAGAAACGGATATGTTCTATGAGAGATCTTTTTGGCATAGGAATTGTCATTTTTGCATGCGAGTTGCAAATCCTATTTAGGGCATGTGAATTGACATCTACAACAACCATCTTATATCCATCTATAATCTAAGTCATCCACCAAATTAACTCTAACCTCAAGTCAACAGAAACTCCCAATCTGTTCTCACGTGATATAGTAACTTCGGAACCACTATTCATCCCTCCTTCCCTCCGCTGTGTCAGTTTTTAGTCACGCCTGAAGCCACCACCTTCTTCGTCTTACTCAGCCATGACGTTGACAGCCACCCACAAACACTTTCCAACAACGATTCCCCTGCACCGCCACCAGTCATCTTCAACATTCAAGTAATTCATCGAAGATCCTTGATCGCCAGCGAGCCTCTCTAACTTCAAAGTTCATCCTACAGCGTTTCGACTATTCTAATAGACATCCAACATGCTTATTTTTTAATTAATTATTGTTCTTTGGTAATTTTTGGATTTGATTATCGATTTGTGTCAACAGGTGCTCAATAAGATTTATCCTTGTTGTTGAATCTGACTGTTCTCAAGCTCTGAGCTAGATTATCATATCAGTTGAGGAGTCTAATTAACTTTCATATTTTATACACAGTTTGGGTTTGAGATTCTCATTCCTGAAGGTGAATTCTACCCACATATCATAATTTCCATTTAGTATTGTTTTGCTTATAGATCTTTAGAAACTTATAATTAATTTTTTATTATTGTTATATCGTTAGATCTTATTGCATTTCTTGCATCACATCTTCTAGATTGCAATGTCATTTTAGTGATTTATTATTAGGATTTGTTTTCACATTTAGTTGCATACATTTAGTTTAACTCTATATCTCATTGCATCCATATGTTTGCTTGCATTCATATTGCATTAGTGATCCCTTATTGTCTTGTCTTGTGTCATTATGCTTTGATCTTTTTTGCTCTACTCATTTAGACCAACTTGCATTCAAATCACTTATTGCTCCCAAAATTATCATTTGCTTAGCAAAATGGAGACGAACAGCTTCGCAGATTCACTGGCATTCGCTTGATCACGTAATTTCTACAGTCCATGAATCTCATGGGACACTATTCTAGCTTCTGTAAGAAAGTAAAATTGTTAAATGAAGCTACAACTCTGATTTAGAAGATAGCAAAACACATTTAACGAAGGGAAACAGTTGCCAGAGGGTCTAAGACCACACTGGGAAAGAGATGAGACGTTTCTAAATGTAATTGAGGTAAGAAAAATTGCAACAACAAAAAACAATTTTGCAGATTCATTGAATATAATGGCATTGCATTTGTATAACCATAATGAACATATGATAAACATATCCTTGAACAATTAAGAACAAGTGAACCTCTAGAGTATCGTCCAACAAACCTGATATCAGAAACCAATAAGTAGGTGTGGTATGCAAATGTAAATGAAAATGCCTTTCCATCATTATTCGTATTTCTTATCCGTGATGTCAACATGAGATCACCTCCAGGTCCAAGGGCAACCCGTAGCCGAAATTCATAACTGAGAAAGAAAATATAGATTGCTGATATGTTAGTTTGAAGAATGTTTATAGTGCAGTTTAACACACACTCCCCCAAACCCTCCCCTAAACCACAAATATACAAAGACACGCACATGCGAGCGCACATGCACACAGGCACACACATGCACGGGCATACACACATAAATATACACCAATGTATACATATAATGAATCAATGATGATGATTAGCAAATAATGAGAAGAAATGCAGAAGAGAAAATCTTTATAAATTCAGAAAACACCAGAAATAGAACAAGTTTTAGGGCTATGTGTTGTACCTATGGGGCCAGATTTTAGCATCTTCTTCAGATGGCTTGAGGATTAGATCCACAAAAGCGTTGTGGGAGATATTAGCTGGAAATGGAGGAGGGTCGGTATCAATGCTCCAAAATCTATTCCTTGCAAATCCATGCTGTTCAAGAGTTCCGTGACTGCCAAACTGCAATTGCCAGCCAAGAGGGTAAGAGAGATAAAACTACATGGAAACACAATTAATAATAAGGATAAAGAGGTCATACCTGAGGAAAGCATATAGGGATGCCCCCACGTATAGCTTTTGGAGGCTTGAAAATAGCCTATAGTAACAAAACGAAAAGTAAATGAAAATATTCTTAGACAAGGGAGAAAAGATAGAAAGCAAAGCCATGTATAAAGCCAACTACGTTGGTAGCAACCAAATTAAGGAAAACAAATACGCTCTCATCGAGCTTTGGTTACGACATGAAACATGCATTATGGGTTTCGTGGAAACATGATGCATATGATATTTGTGACATATAATACTAGCCTTGTTTCACTTACAATCCCAATGCATATGGCAAAAAGAATAGAAATTATTTAATGATCCAATTAGAAAAAACACTAGAAACACCGATGATGAGGCCTGAGGGATGGGAAGAAGATCTAGGCTTACAAATAACAATAGAAAAGATAGAAATTGGGCCTCACACCCGCCAACTCATGTGCCTAATACGGGGCCCACACCTGGCAATATCTATTACTATTATTTAAGAAAACCTCACTTTTGATTTTGCCCCTATATATGTCAAGATTTCAAAAATATTTAAACATACGTCCTCAACAATTTATTGTATAGAACAAAATTGGGAAGATCTAAAAACACCCCATTATCATCCACTACTTGACAATTCTACTCACTCTCCAGTTCCATACTTTCTAAAAGTAAGATGCTTTATATCATTTATGACAATAATTTCTAAAAATTCATTCATATTAGTATTGATTATTAAGCTGTCAAAGCTATTTTTTTATCACAAGTTTACTGTGTAATGCACGCATCGACATGCACCGGAGAACTAGTGCCTAATAATGGGCCTCACAGCAAATACCCACATGCCTAATATAGAAACAGATGCAACAAACTAAACCTTTATAAACTTTTTCTCGTCTTCTAAAATGAAGAAGTACAATCATAATAGCTATAGGAGTAAAACAAAATCCTAACATACTATATCAAATAAAATTGCAACTCATCCTACAAAATAACAAATTTAATCTAACTAATTAACAAATTCAATCCCAACTAAATAACAAATCCAATCATAACGAAATTATCGAATTCTAAATAAATTTAAATTTTTTAAAATTTCTAATCAAAGCAGCAACATTTTAAAACTGTTTGTCCTACATCACCTCATATTCATGATAAATTGAATATAACAATAACTTACAAGGTGCAATTAATAAAGTTGATGTATATGATACTAGCAAGAATTTTTCAAAAAACAAACTGCAAGAAATCTATAATACTTCCACTGCGTTTCTTTACTAGTAAGTAGTAACAATCTTCTTCAATTAACCAAAATGCTCTCTTTAGTGTCTAATTTAACCATATTCCTAATATTTTTAGACATATCTCTCACGCTGCGAATAGAGACCCGAGGGCCACATGGGAATCACCCGACAACAGCTCATGCACAAGCAAGCAAACAAAAGGCAGAATATAAAAGACACTATTGTTTGGCGGTAGCTCGACGTACACATCTTTATTATTTTGTAATACTTTTCAACCATATATGTGCAAACATTCTTGTATAGTCCGTTCATCTGTAGTAAGTGGATTTATCGTCACCCAGGTGTGAAGGTGAAATACTGCTATTTCATAAACATGTGCTTCCAAGCATCCCAATGAGATCCTGTTAACATTTGAGCACCTTATCACCGGTTTTATATTTGCCACGAGCTCTGCTCTTTAGGTCGTTGATTTGTCAACTTCTCCATAGCTTACAATTTCTTCATGTCAATTTGTCTTCCAGTTTTCTTAATTTCTCATTTCATGCATCACTTACGCTCTTATTCTTAACCACACGAAACACATTACATCAGCCATGTGATATTCCAAACTAAGTTATTGCTAAATGTGATCTTCTGCAAAGAGAAATATAGCAAAATGTTATGTAGAAAGGAGCTGTTCTAAAATCCTATTGTTTCTATTATAGTACAATGGAATACTAAGATGATTTGACAGAAAGAAAAACATGGAAAAGAAAAGTGTGCTTCAAAAGATAGCTAATTGCAGCAATCCTTATGTTCATTCAAAAGATTAGCTAATTCCTGCATCCTTCTGTTCATTCAAAAAACGAGCTAATTTCTGTACTCCTTATGTTCATTCAAAGCTGTTTCATAGCTTGAAATTGTTTGACTATAGCACTTAATGAAGTCAGAGGTTGTTAAAAAATCATTCTTAGATGGTATTAGATGTTTATTTATTTAGGTATTTGGGTTATTGGGTTAATATCCACACCTGCTTATGTAACCTCCTAATCTGTATTTATGAGAGATTAGGGTTAGACGAATTATAACTTTGCCTTCTCTATTTCTCTACAATCGTCAAATTCAGGTATCAAATATCATATGGCAACTTTGCTCCACACACACACACACACACACACACACACACACACACACACACACACATATATATATATATGAGAAATATGGAGAACCTTGGTACCAAGTTTCTAAATAGGACTTGGTAGTGATGTGGACATATTTGGTCTACACATCAAGGGGTTTAGATTTGGCTAAAAGTGAAGGTTTTTTTTTAAAATTCACCCAACCCCTTTATATGTGGACCACATTTGTCCAC
>JBAKGM010000233.1:30802254-30832351 GCA_037177215.1 Asparagus racemosus
GTTAGAGTTACAAGTTTTCACCACCAAACCCTAAAAAACAAACTCTCAAATCTCTCACAAGATCTCCTCCCAAAAGATACACAAAACTCTCTCAAAGATTGCTCAAAACCGAGTTCAATCTTACCCTAATTAATCAGGTTTAGAGTTTATATATAACTCTAAACGAACTGGGTTTAAAACCAAACCCAAAACAGACCCGTATTTAGAATCTGCCCAGAGTAGTCGACTACTGCTTCAGAGTAGTCGACTACGAAGGTTCAAACCTGAGCACCACTTTCTGTTGACTGTAGATTAGTCGACTACTGCTTTAGAGTAGTCGACTACTAAGGCCGGAAAACTGTCTTGTGCATGTTTTGTGCATGTTCTTCAATTCACCACCAAACCCTAAAAACAAACTCTCAAATCTCTCACAAGATCTTCTCCCAAAAGACACACAAAACCGTCTCAAAGACTGCTCAAAACCGAGTTCAATCTTACCCTAATTAATCATGTTTAGAGTTTATATATAACTCTAAACGAACTGGGTTTAAAACCAAACCCAAAATAGACCGTATTCAGAATCTACCAAGAGTAGTCGACTACTGCTTCAGAGTAGTCGACTACTAAGGTCCAAACCTGAGCAGCACTTTCTGTCGACTGCAGATTAGTCGACTACTACTTCAGAGTAGTCAACTACTAAGGCCGGAAAACTGTCTTGTGCATGTTTTGTGCATGCTCTTCAGTTTGAAAACCCAGTCGAAGAGGGCACCCATGAGATATAGGTTCTCAATGGATTTAGTTATTCGCGCCTAGTGCATAATATGTAATGTTTAATCAAGTAATGAAAATATTCATGTGGGTTAATTAATGGAAGAGAATTGGGCATCTCATAGATAATATGCAGCTCGATGTTGTGTTTGAGCGCTAGCGCCAGATGAGTCTGTGCACACAAATGAAGTAAAGTAAGAATCCAAGTAACATTCCGAACGGGTACACCAAACACACATTATCTTGTGAGAGCTTATCCTAAATAAGATTAAGTAAAAGCTGACTAGTTAAATGCACACTACCTTTGCATCACACTCTAGGAGGTAGGTGCACTCTCGTTAATATCTCTGTGTTGATATTATTCCAGTTATTCATTTTTAATTGTTCTATGTTCTGGATTTGAGATGTATGTTTTTTATTTCATAAAAGCAAGTAAAGTGATACAATCATGCAGTCTTTCTTAAGCTTAAACCAATCATGCATTCATGATACACATCACATATGCACAAACCACTCCTTTATTTTACAACTTGCTAGACGGCTTTTTGACTGTCCTAGTTTGCACAACAGTGGCTAACCCGGATCTTCCAATACTACTCAGGCACACTGGAATCTAGTGATCTTTAGCATATGGAGTTCCTAATGATCGGCTTGTCTATCTGTTTACCAAGTTCTGTTTCATCTCTTTGGCTACCAGACTTTATCGTTTATGATCTTCTTTCGGTTGTTATGTAGTGACTCTGATGTATGTTGCTGTTACAGTAGTTATTTCAGACTTTCGTCTGGCTTTTATGTATTTTGAGTTGATGAGATTGATATCAGATTCGTGATATCTTTTATGTTATTCGTTATATGCGTGACTTGTTGATATTTGTTCAGTATCTTTGCTTCCATTGTGTATTTGCATTGTATGCTTGTTTACAATGTATATCAGTTCATTGTGCTTGCTTTTATGTGTGATTATATGGTTCTGTTTTGAGTATGCTGAAAGAGATATATGTACTGATCATTGTTATAGGCTTAAGTATATACTTTTGGGTGGTGTTTGGCCCGATTGTATATGCTGTCAGGTCTAGTCAGTCGCCGATCAGGTGCTTCTGAGATATGGGGCGCACCATTGCAACTATGAATTTATGATGAATGAAGAATTCTGGTAATCATGCACGTTGACAGTTGTTTTGAACATGTTTCAACTTGAGATATTCGTCTCTCATATGGGTTTTAAAAGTTATAGTCTACACTTGAATGGAATTTCAAGTCTTACATAAAAGATCGTAGAGATGAAGAAATATGTAGCTTATCCCTTTCTTCACAAGCATATAAGGTTCAAATTGATTTTACCGGTTACAATTGCAAGTGTCGGGAGAATATCTTCAGATATGAATATAATAAAAACTAAATTGCTCGGCGTTTGAGATAAGTAAATGGATAAATGAATAGTAACATAGAGTGAATCTGGTGTTTGTGATCCTATTACTAATGATGCAATTATGCACCGATTTAAAAATAGAAAATCATTGGAGTAATTTGTATGTGCGATTTTTCTCATTATTTTGTGAGAGCTGGTTGTGTTAATTCTGATTATACTTATATTGCTGAGATTATTGATATAATTGTTTTAGTATTTGTGCGAGAAGAATCCAGAGTGCTCTCTCAAACTCTGATTTACGCCACCAGCATCACGTCATCATTGTCCCACTTAAATTGTCTCATCAAAATTTAAAATTATCTCATCATCTCAATTTACCCCACTCAATTGGTTGCTATGAATTAATATTATCTCTTTAGAATAACTATCCCACTTGACCCAATGTGTCCTAGCGAATATCATTTGCAAACCGCGTCCATCGAGTTATCAGACAAAAGTCGGGTACGGGTTCGGATTTGGATTGGACTCGGGTCAGGCGATTCTGACGGCGAGCGTTTCCCCTCTCATCTCCTCAACTCCCCAGGCGATCGTTTACCCGCCCTCCTCTTGAACCTCAAAACCCTAGCGATCCCGGTCCGACCTCCAAAAGAGTTCGATTTCACAATCAAGGAAGCCCTAACGATCTCGTAACGCTCAGAGCTCGTCAAACATCAAGTAGTTTCTTCGTTCTTAATCCTTAATAGTTTCTCAATTTTCTGGAATTTGTACTCAGGGCTTATTTGCGATCCTTTTTTATCTCTGGGAATTGCAAAATAATTGTTGAGAATTTATTGTAATAGCTTTTAAGATGTCAAAAATTAGCATCAATTTTCGAAATTCTTGAATACTGTTGCCTATGATGAAATCATTCTGCAGTTCCAAGTCCACAACGGAAAGGGAAAAAGAACGAAAAAAAATAGAATCGTTCAAACAAATTATGCAGGCTCAACATTATAATATCAAAACAATGCAGTGTATGATATTCAAAATGCAACTCTATATTTGAATCAAAGCCGAATCCGACTTGAAGTACTGGCAGTCAAACCTAACCGGTGCAAAGATATGTCAGTAATTGAGGCATTTCTATTTATGCTATTAAGCTTTCTGTACTGGAAGATCGTTGATGAATGGAAGAATTTTCGGTGCATAGTGTGGGATTAGTATTGAAATGCGACGCCAAAATTTAGAATCTGGAATGCATATGTATTCTTATTTTCATGTGTGCAGTTTCTAAAAACTGATGCTTTTGTCGGTCATTGATTTAAGGATGGAGTAAGTGATTGTTTGCTGTACATACAGAGCCTCTATCTCAATCTATAAGATTTTGGGAGGAAAAAATTAGCATCAAATTTTGTTGCTTGACTTAGATTTGAGGGGGTTGCAAAATGTAAAATAAAGGGGATATCATTAGTGCATGAAAGTAGATTTGCCAAGACAATTGTCTTACTGCCCCATGATTATTTCATAATGGATTGTAGAGTGTCTGGATTACTTTATATTGTAGCAAATGCAGACAATCAACATATTCTCAGAGTTGTTTGAAATAACGGTGGAGTCCTTTTTTATAATTTTTTCGGGAGGGAGGGAGGAGTTAGCAGTTACTGACTGCCATGAACATTTTATCATGGATTCCAACTTTTTTTTATTAAGGTTTAAATAATCGGATAGGGGACATGGTTTAATAGGGGACATAGGATTTTTCTAACCAGGCAGAGTGAATGGGAGTTATGAAATACTTGAGGTGGATGCACGAAGAGGTGATTTTTCTTCCAATGCATGTTTAAAAGTCATAATCATAGGCTTGGTTTTACTTTTAACATGAGAAAATTTTTGTACTGGTTGACCACATTTGTAGTTTTATGAAATTTATTTCCTGCCTTTATACCAAATCTGTGGTAACAGACGTGACTTTTACATTTAATTTACTCTTTACTCAGAAACTGTATTATTTAAGGATGAAGCAAATTTTGTATTGTGATTTATATTACTTGATGGAGATTTATAATTTCTGGTAATATTACAAGCAAGTAAATATTGGAATTCTTACAAGGAAATAACAATGCATGAGCATGCCAAGCCTGTGTAGTAATTGACCATTTGGAGTAAAAATTGATTTGGTTCAGTAGGTACTTAAACATTATTCAATTTCAAATGATTTCCCAGACTACAGTTGCTACATATTGAAATCTTCATTACCTTCAAGAAAAAGGAAAGGAAATCGAAGGACAGTGTGTTCATTCTTGTTGAAGATGCGTCTCAGGTTCATTTCGATCTTAAGATTTTGACTTGGTTTCTTTGGGTTTGTACTCTTGTGATCAATTCCTTTCCTTGCATCTTAGAATGTGCATTTTGTTGCTTCACCCCTTTCCATTCTCAAATGTAAGAGGGTAGTGTGCTCCCTGCAGTCTGCTTGATAGTCTTGGAGCCAGCACTTTCTGAACCTACAGGCTTTTAGACATTATGGAGTTGCAGTTGACTTAATGTTTATTTGAAGGTCACATGTCAATTTTCTTCAGTTGTATGTATTTTTTTCCTCTTCTTCAGCCCTTTTCATCTGGTAACCTTGGTGCATATGAGGAATTTAAATGTCATTTTTAATTATTATTCTTGTCATTTTTTTTGCAAAAAATTTGGAACATGATTTAACCTCTATTCCCGATTTTAACAGCATATGGAACAATTACGGAAGCGCTCGTATCCATTTTCTGGAGAAGTAGTATGTTATCATATATATCCCCTATCTTTCTTTCTTGCAGAAGGAGATAACTAGTAAAAATTTTAATGTTGTACTTACATCTATGCGTTTAGAATTTTGTACATGAGGAGGACACACGACTGGAGACCACAAGAGCAAGATGTAATTAAAGTTTTTGTTTTTTCATTTGATTTTTAAATCTATATCTGTCTCATTCTGAAGCTTTAAAGGCTTGATTGTTGTCTATAGTATCAAAAGTTCTAAGGAGGCATGAAGAATTGAAGGAACGTCTTTCAAGGTAACCTCCCTTTTTAGCACTAGAATAAGTACTCTTAATTTTGTAGTTTTGCATCACCTATTAAGGCTCTTTCATCAATGTTTTTGACTGGGAACAGAGATTCTTCTATGGTTTATGACTCTTCAACAAAATCTTCACTTTATCTTCAAATTGTTCTGCACTGGTTCTCCACATGTCCACAATAAACATTACATGCAGAACAATGACCATTTCACAAATAATAAATTTTTGGTAAGATATCTAAGTGGTGTTAATGACGTAAACATTACACGCGCTGCACAATAAGTAATTTAAGCTTTCTCTATCCATTGGAACTCTTCAGCCCTTCTTATGTTATGGTACTTGACAGCCAGCTGAATAATGCCTACCTCGTAATATAGTCAATGAGCTAGTGTAGCGTCTTTAGAATCTTGATGAGAAGACACAATTTAGAAAACATCTCAGAACTGTTATTCAGAAAAATGCTGTCATGTCAGTCTTCTTTCTTTTAGTAGTTTCCAAGGTGCAGTCCATCAAACCCGACAGGCCAACATTGGAATGTTAGAGGATGCTTGATCTTTAACTAAATATGTTGACAACTATAGGGCATTGGTATTCTGGTTTGTGGCAGTGTTCCTGAAATTCGATGAACATTCACAAACTTTGACTATGGTACAACAGTCATTTTGCCCACAGGCATAGTTTGATGATGCTATCTTAATTGTGCAACCTTCAGCTTAGGTCATTGATGTATCTCATGATAGGTTGATGACATCCCTGTTGGAACCAATAGGTTGATAACTCTCTCTCTCTCTCCAGTTCTGTATTATTGTCTGAGACACTGGTTGCCTGCTGAGATTTTATCCATTTACCAAAGGGATCTGAGCTTAGTGAACGACATTATCCTATCTTAAACATTGAGAAGCAACACTGTGGTCCTGAACAAGCAGAAAATATTGTGCGCTGCCAGACTCCATATTGACATGAATCCCAATCTGATTCTTAAGCATGTGATCTGGCAGCAGCTTTTGAGTCTGTGACAGCGTCAAATCGAAAAGTATGCTACCACATTGTTCAATTCTATAGTTACAGGTTACTACATTGGTAATGATGTTTCTTCCTCATCAAAATACAGAACCGTGATTTAGATATTGGTTATGTATTGTTTTCTTCCTGTTGACTTCTCTTTGTTATGAAAATCTTAACATCCTGTTGAATCTACTTTAGCAGCATACTGGTTTCTTATTATTTCGAGAAAAAAGCTAAGAATAAATATCTTTAGAGACAGAGTCTTAGGTATCTTTTTGTATTCTCTGATTGTTCTGCAACAGGGATTCAGATAAAATGATATTTCTGCGTTTGCAAAAAGAATTTGAAGATGCAAGAGCTGCTCAAACTGAAGGTTACATTTTTAGAATTATTTTTGTTGATTAGTTATTTGCCTGCCTCTTCTTTTGTTATTGTAGTTTTCAAATTAGGAGATGGCAGGTTGGATTCATTGCTTGAGAGTATTGCACTTGCTTATTGGTAACACATAATTTGCTAAACTTTTTGTGGGTGTTGGTTCATATGCAATTACAACCTTGAGCAAGGACTTCTCGACTGGTCACTCATTACGATGCTACTCTTACTCAAGCTCACTTACATAAAAACTAAGAGTTCTTAGCAAACATTCATCACAGTACTGTTACTTGAGCACACTCTTAACTAAAGAGTTCTTGGAAAACACTCATCACGATGCTACTCCAACTTGAGCACACTCGACTGAAGAGTTCTTAGTTTCTGTCTCAAACCATATATATGAATCTATGATTGAGTCAGTAGAATAGAAACAATTATGCACCCAAGATTTTCCCTAGTGTATCCGTGTCACCATCTGGTGGTATCAACTTTAGGTTGTTACATGGACACTTAATGGAGTGCACAATATATGAAGAACAAGAAGGGAAGGCAGTGATGTACCTCCAAGAATTCATGTTAAGATAACTTTCATTCCTTCAAGTCTTCTTACTCAGTTACATGAGAACCATTTGCACTTTTTAAGAGATGGGTGAAGTCCTTTCTCCAGTCCAAATCAAGAGCCTTCACATGGGAACACATCACACTGTTCGAGAGTCTGAATGAATGTCCTGTATCCATTCTAAAGTAAGAGCATTCTTTATATATTTCTTACGGAATCATTTTTAGGTACATATGTGCTGGCAATTTGATCTAGCTATGCACTTGTAACTGAAATCACAATTCATCTTCCTTTCCCTTTTAGTTCTTGCCATCATGCTAAGTCTCTTTTTCTTCTTTCCAGCTACTTAATGAACCTAGAAATTAAATGCTAAATCGTAATTCGCCTTGCCACAGTTCTGAAAGTTGTGAAAACCAGTTGAGAATACTCTTAAAACCAAGATAAGACCTCAGCTACTTGCTTGGGCCATTACAAACCTAAATTTAACTTAAAACAAATACCAATGATGCAGTGGCATCACAAGACCTTGATTTGGGTTAGCATGGCAGCCTATGGCTAGTTTGATCATCTTTCCTATCCTTACCTATATTAGGTATAACAGTATGAGATGTACTCAACTAGACCTGTACACAAGTCATATTAATAGGACTGCAGTTAACACAGGAGACTAAACTGAGCGTAACATTTAATTCATCTGACTTTTGATTTCTTTAAAAGCGGTATTATGGAATAATGGAAGGCTTTCTCTTTTCCAAATGTGTCTCTCATCTCATGTATGTTACTGATCATAGAGCGTCCCCAAATCTGAGCTCGTAAACTCATCCAATGTAACTGGGTTAAGGCTGTTTGTTGAGATTATGATCAGATATGAGCTGAAAAACCAAAATGTCAGGTAAATAACTAATCAAACATGAGACATATCACATAAATTTTAAGGATGTTTTCAGGTAAGCTTTAATCATATACGTTTTCAGTTATATTAGAAAAAACAGGTATATTGGGGATTTGCATTGATGTGAAAAGCTAACTGGTACGATAATTCATGCTCGATTAATAAAAATTGAAGGAACCCTCAAAATTGGCTTCATCAGTATTTTATGGTTCAATACAGGTGCGAGCTTTTATGGCTCCAACAAAAGAAGTGCAATACTAGACCTGCTTCTGGGTGCTAGTTTGCTGCAAGGATTAATGCCTGCATATTTTCTGTAACTTTTAGCTCGGGTAACATTATTAGGCAATCTGGATATTTATATTTTTCACGCCTTTCCTAACTTTTTATTCCTTCTGTCCATCATATTTTTATAGGACAATATTGGCTGGGTGGCAGATGTTGTCTTCCATGCGTGTATCTTTTCTTTGTTCTGCGAAATTTTCTTTTTTGTCTATGGCTGATGCCCTCGGTTAACTTTTTTTCCTGCTTTCTATACCTTTCTTCTCCAGAAACCATTTTTTGTCCGACTAAATTTCTTTTCTGTGAAAGGCTGATGTCTTCCCATGCAGTTCAAGTTTTCCTTTGATACCTTCTTTCATCTCTCAATCCATCTTCTGGAAGTAAATTCTTTAGTTTGTGCCAGATCACCAGTAGATACTAGAATTTTAAACTTCTAGCTTTCGTGAAGTGCTTTCTAAGTATGACAGTATCTTGAACTTCTTTTACTTGCACTTTGTTTCTTTTTCTTTTTTGTTCTTTTTTTTCTTTTTGGTATAGTCACTGCAATGCATGATAGAACTCAATAGAAGACACATTAGTACTTGATTTGACTTGTGGGCTGAGTTTCCCTTACCGAGCTTTGGATATTTTTTTATACTATTTTTACCATTTTTATCCATCTTATAACCTGCATTACATTGTACGTGTCTTGTTGCACAAGGAAATATAAATTTTTGGTGTATTTCTACACTCTGAGCTAAAATTTCCTCATGTTGCAGAAATATCTTTGGAAGGTGATCAGTGGAATGATGGGCTTCTTGCCACAATCCGGGAGAAGGTCTTTATTTCTTTCTTTATTTAAAATTTAATTGTTTGATTTAGCAATCTAGTTTATGGTTTGACTAATATTTCGAATAGAAGCCCCTAAAATTATTAAAGCAGCTTCAAAACTCCGAGTTGCTAAGTACCCCTGTGCTTTCCATTACGTCTTGTTTGGTACGTGAGAATGAGTGGGAATGGAATGCCCATTCCCACTTCTCATTCATGCTTACCAAACACGACGTCTTTTTTGGAAGCTGGAATGCCAATTCCCACTTGTCATTCATCTCACATTTTGTGGGAATGAGCATTCCTAATGCGATGGTAGGAAATGGGCATTCCCACTTAAGTGGGAATTTGAAAATTAAAATAACTTCCAAGTATGTGTGATTGCTTATCAATTATTCAATACCAAAAATAAAAAGATCATAATTCTCACTTCATCTCTAATCGCGCCCAAACATAAGAATATGAATGAACATTCCATTCCATTAATTCCATTCTATTCCTTACTTCATTCCATTCTCACTTGACTCGATTCCTGCATACCAAACGAGGTGTTAATTCCATATGTAGTTTTTTTATTATCAAATATCCTTAAGTCATTCGATAATTGTGAGTTAGTGAGTATTCATCTTTTGTTGTGTCCTATGCTTTCCTTTAGTTTTATGAAAGTTTTGATCAAATGTGTTTCCCATATTTTGATAATGACTATTCATTATTCGTTGCGGTTTACCATATTGGTTATGGGTATTCATCATAAAACCTTCTATGATCCCTTTTCTTCTTAGGATTCCAGTTGTATTCCGTTTACTTTATGCTTTTAATCTCAGAAAATTTTTGTTTCACAATTAGTAGGAGTAAAGCTTTACTACGGCAGGCTACATTGCCTTTGTGGGGATATTGGTGAAGGTGTCATGAGGCTAACTTTAAATGAGAGGCCTCCATGCTTATTTTTATGTGTTTCACATGACCTTTTCCCTTAGTTCTCAAATTCCACTTATCTTAGACTTGTTTAATGAACTTGACAGGCTATGTTTTCTGATTAATATGTTAATATTGTTGAAAAGACAATTAATAGGGAAGGATTATTTTCTAAACTTTAATTTCCTGTGTAGTGCTCACCTCCTATTGACCTCAGATCCTTCACATATGCATGTCAGGGTGTTGATTACTTTTTAATTGAGTTTTATCATAAATCTTGGTACCTTCAATTTGTGAGGACACTGGCGTAACTTACTGTTTGGTAGGTGACATGATGGTGCTAATGAATTGGCCTGATGCTTTGACAGGTTCATATGGAAGCTGATAGAAAGGCAACATTGAGCGAGGCAAGCATGCCCACGGATCCTCATTTTCAGGCAAAGGTTACTTATAGGATTGGTAACAAGGTAACTACATGCAGCTCCGTTATTCATAGTTGGCTGCAATTTCTTATGAAAATATTAGGATGGAGGCTATGAAGGACCCAATTAGCTTCGGTAACTTTAATCATGGACTTGGTTTATATCAAAATGTCCTTCCAAACACAGACAGTCCATTACCAAAGTGGTCACAAGCAAAATTTTAAATATTTGATATTGGGGAAATATCGGATAGCTAAAATCCATATTGGAGTGGATAGTGGAGAAGTATCAGGAATACATATAATATAGTTTCCTAAAATGTAATCTAAACATACTTAATGAAATCTAAACATACAAAATTGTAACTGATATCTGTTTAAGATATCTAATTAATTGTAGAAACTTGCTTAGAGAAAAGAGCCTACAAGAATTTGCTAAAGACCTTGCTAGGGATGGAATGTTTGCTAAAAAACATTAAAGAAATTTCGCAGAATTATATTGTTTTGTGACAAGCCGCATAAAAGGATATTGTTTTGTGACAAGCCACAAAAAAGGATAATCGCCCAACATAGCCATGTCGGGGATATATCACCCAAAAACTGCCAAAAAACAGTGGAGGATATTGAGACCGTATTGTTTTGCAGAAAACCTTATTAAAGAATATATTACTGATAATATCTGCTATATGGGGATATTTAAGACAATGTTACAGCTTAATTTGCTAAAACCTCTCATTCTGGACTTTGAGACTTGATCTGTTTGACCCAAGATAGCTATTTGCCATTCACGTTTCGCACGTGCAGGCACCATGAAAAAGAGTTTGGTTTGGGGTGGGGGTGGGTGTGGGGTGTGGATGTGTGGAGGTGATGGAGGATGTTGATCCCATCATTTCTTCTATTCTTGCCCTTCTCCTCTTCAGGTTTGTCTTTCTGCTCTTTTTCACCATTGACTTTCTCATGGCTATCAAAGTTTCTTTGCATAACTTGGTTCTCTTAGTTTTGTGTTAATTTTCTAAAGTGTAAAATATGTCTAGTCAAATCACTTGGACAGTTACATAAGGAGCAATAGTTGATTCTCTGTATGAATATTCAATCACTTTTTTTTGAGGGAAGAAGGTGAGATCATTTGCATGTTAGATTCCATATCTTGAGTTTATAACCTTGAAGCCTAACTTTATTTGCATTTTATTTTTCTATAATTCTGAAAGTTATATTAAATGTGGTACGTAGACATATACATACACATATAGACATACATACGGCGAGTTTTGTTATTGTGGCATTACTATTGTTTTTGCATTTGTCCTTTTTTCCTCTCTCTGAATAAGAAGGCAATTTTTCTGTATGTGCTTCTTTTTTTTTATGCCATGCTTGGTTTAAATGTCAGGAAACCTTCTAATAACTTGATTAGTTAATGACGGTTTTCCTTGTTTGTAGGTAATTTGTTGTCTCGATGGTTCAAGGTTTGGGATACAGTACGAAACATTTTTTGCTGGTAACATGGAATTTATTGTAAAGTTCAGAATATTTATTTTTGTAACTTTGGATTTCACTCCCTCCCTCCCTTCCTCTCTCTCTCTCTCTCTCTCTCTCTCTCTCTCTCTGTGTGTTTTTGTTTTTTGTTTTTTTTATATGAGGATATGATGTAATAGCCTGGTTTTGTAAACTAGTTAGAGAATAGATATTTAAGTACTGGAAAACACCAAAGCCTTTTTCCCAACCTTTGGGGCCAGATACATTAATATTTTAGGCCATCTCTCTATTAATTTTTAACTATCACATGCCTGTTTGCCTCTATCCAGGTTCCTTCAGGTCTACTCCCGTCTTTGTCGCTCCATCTTAACCGAGCACATTTGATAGCCTCTGTTACACGTACCAAGCCATGTCAAACAATTCCCTTTCAGTTTATTGTCAATTGAGCCTACTTCTAACTTCTTATGGATTCCTTGTTTTGTACTGCCACTTCACCCTCTCAACACTTTTTGCTGACTGGAATTCAAATGTGGGAGATGTGTCTTACCATACTTTTCATTCGTTCTGTGATATGCAACTTGTCAAGTGTTTTCAGCATAAGTTTTTAAAACTATATATTGGATTCTTTTTTTTTTCCCTGCATTATAATGTCGTTTTGATATTCACACGAAAGTGAATAACAAAATTATCAAACTAGTGAGTACATATACTCTGTAATGTTTACTGACCAAAATAACTCCAGTTAAAATTCTCAATTCATCAGACCAATGAATTTATGTCAATAGGTTGTTTCATTTATAACTGAAACAAGCCCGGAAAGTCTTATGTGATTTGCATTATTTCTCCAAGTCTAACTTAAAGATGTCTCAGTTGTTTGGCTTCTATCCATCTGTGATGACCTGATGCAGTTCGTTACCTTACCTCAAGTCTCATTCAGGCATGATAGATCTTACATTTTCAATCAAGTTTTGGCTAGGACAGACTGGAAAAATGAAAATTGGGGACCATTCTGATTTGGTCCCACTGTTGGCTGGCCTTAACCTGACCTATATTTCACAGTTGGCAGACAGAATGTGCTTAATTCTATCCTTTGTTTGCCTGCTATTACCACTGTCGCTTTAGTGCATGACAACTCCAGTAAATACTTGATTTATTGATGTCCCTGAATGAGAACTTGTCAAAGCACCTTGGCGAGGAAATAACTTCTCTTTAGAAGTTACTATTACTTCGAGACCTCTGATAGAGTACCGCTGCCTTCTTAGGACTTAAATGATTGACTTCCTAAAATTTAACTGAATTAACATAACGTCTACCCCTACCTATAAAAGTCTTTACAATCTAACATATCTGACAATCAATCTTAGAATCTTAAATGGTTTCTCCTATACTCTCACATTTTCATGTAATCAAACTGACAGCCTCTTCTATATACCTATTTAAGTGCCTTTTAATTACACATCAATAGCTTGCCTTTTAATTACACATCAATAACTTTTAACATTCTTCAGTCGCAAATGCCACCTCTATGCTCCTATTGTTGTATGTCCTTACTTAGCATTATGGAGGTGACAAAAATCTTGTTCAGAAACACTGACATACTTTGTTGGATATTTAGGATCCATATCTCGATCTAGTAAGAAAAACAGTTTTCTTCTTCTTCTTCTTTTCCTATGATGCATACTCCAAGGAATAATCTGTTCAAGTTTAGAAGTCCAAGGCATAAGTATTCAGGATTGCTTCCGGTTGGTTGGAAAGGAGGCCCCAGCCTAAAAGAGTAATAGATATGTTTAAATGGGATCTTCATTTATGGATAACATTTTCCAACCCTTGATGTCATTCATTTGGCACAAAAAGTAAACCAAAAAAAGGGTTTCTTAACTTATTCTCTGTTATGTTATGTGCATGGACAGTTGTTCAGATCAAAGTTTTATTTTTGTGTGTTAAGTGTGTTATCATGTGAAGTTTAGGCAGATGTTGGATATGTTGATCCTACATGTGATGTTCTATCTACTCTTATATCTATGTTCATGTATGTTAATGGTTTGTTGAAACTTTTACTAGGAATTAACTATGATCTTCGATTTTGCAGGAGAACCATGTGAAATTTATCATTGTGTTCTTGAGAGCAAATCATTCCTTGAGAAAATGAGCGTAGTTGAACATACTATTCCTTTCTTTCTCCCTATACGAGAAGCAGAAAATGATCTACTCTCTTCTGATGCAAAGGTGTGCCTGCTGCTTGCTTTTACTATATGAATGTCTTTCTTGTCTGACCCTTTTAATATTTGCTAATGAACCTGCTGCACCATGTTCCATAATTGCTTTTTCAGAAATTCATTGACTATATTGGAGAAGTTTTGGATTGTTATGTGGAGAGAAGAGAGCAGGTATATTGTTGTTGTTGTTGTTGTTTTCGTTTTGACTAGATTCATAATTTTTGTCTGTCACATTCATTTCCACCTCTGTCCTTTATGAAATGGCAATTACCTTTAGTGTTATCACCTAATTGTTTGCTTATTGAAGGATAGTTTCAAACATAATTTACATTCTGATGTTAAGGTGGGTAATTGGAGCAAATGAAATGAGCAGGTGTATTAGTTATGTGATAACTTGTCATTGAGTGACTTGACATGTTATAGTCCAAAATTTTAAAGTTGAGACTGTTTTTTTGTTGCTGGATATTGGATATGGGTCAAGGAGGTAATATGGTTGAATAACAGAAGTGCTGCACTAGTGTAGAAACATTATCATTATTATTATTATTATTTGAATAAAGAATACCCCAGTCAGGGTTATTTCCATCAAAAAGGAATATAAGGTTATAGTCAAGTAATGGAAACTTTCACTGTTTCTCAGACATATTATATAGGCATGTTTACACAATCATATTTTATCACTTACTCTTCTGTTGGTGTTATTTCTTGCCTTTCTTGGTAGATTTAACTTGAAATTTCTAAAAAAGAGCTTGCCGTTCCATCACATAGTTTTTATTGATAACACCCTTTCCTCTCTATATTATTTACTATCAGTTTCTTGCAGGTTCGCCTTATTAAGGAGCTCTATGGAAACCAAATTGGGGATTTGTACCATAGTCTTGCTTACAATTTGATCGAATTTGTATTGGATGACTTTGATTGGTAGGTGCCTGTATCTTTCACTTGTTGCGGCAAGAGTCAAGTTGCCTTTTGTGAACTGTAGATCATCTTGTTTGTAACTGTATCTATTTAATCTATGATACAAGGGTACAAGTTGTACTCTATAATACATAAATCACAATCAACTTAAAATGTGATCCTGGAATCTTGATCCTCCAGAACATAGTTTTCAAGTGTACATTTTATCCTACCTGCGAGAATGTTAATATCTATGCAGTATGGACACAACACAGGAATCAACACGAAGAGTAGTTTGACCATCTAGATACAAGAACTTGCATGTGTGCCCGTGCATGTGCTTATATATAAATGGGAGCCATGGTTCAATGGCAAGAGTTGTCGCCATGTGACCTAGAGAGGATGGGTTCAAGTCGTGGAAACGACCTTTTGAAAAAAAAATGCAAGGTAAGGCCGTGTCCAGTGGATCTAAAGGGGTCTGACCCCTCCCTAGACCCGCGCATAGCGGGAGCTTCATGTGCCGGGCTGCCTTTTATAGATGTATATGTATGCCTGTGTCCATGAGGATGTATTGATGCGCGCGCGCACACATATTCATACATACACACACATTAATAGTTATACTAATACATGTTTGCCATCGCCATTTGTCATGCATATGCTTTTTAGGCCATGCCTATCAGACAATGTGACAAGGGTACACATCAAGATTCATAGAATTACCAAACCTCCAAACCACTTTATTAAATTGGCTACAGTGCATATTCATCCAATGGTAAACTCAATGTTGAAGCATAACTGTGGTATAAGGTTCCAGACATGCAAGTAGCGATTTCTCAAAATTTATAAAGAAGTGATTCTATACAAAAAGAAAATTTGTATCAAACATCATTCTGGATTGAAAAGTAGTTACATGCCAGAAAACAATAATCAGTCACCATACAATTATATGGTTTAGTTCTGATTAAAAGGAGGAACAACTACAGGCTGAGCAATAGGCAAAAGGAACTAATCAATTAAACGGCTGCATGTTGAATGCTAGTAGAATTGGTTAAGTTCTGACATTCTGGGCAGAAGAATGCAAAAACAATCTGGGTAGATGAATCCTATCCATATCTGGATGGATGACAAATCTCATGGTTTTTCTCCTGCTTTGTTGTAGCAAGTATAACTGCAACAGAAACGAAAATGTGATAGTTATAGTCGTAAGGTGCAAAGGTGTGGAAAATAACAAGGACAACACTAATTGCCAGCACCCTTTTGTGTTACCAACTACGCTCAGTTCAAATCTTTACTCATCTCTGGTTACTATACTGAGGGATTAGTCAGCATCTTATTATTGTATGACAAACACGCAAGCCGTTCTGCAACTATTCTTTCTTTCTCTTTAAAAAAAAAGCCAATGGAACCCTTTTGTATGTAAATTCAATGATATCCTCTTTAAACTTTTTTCCACTACATTTGATGCAGCAAGGTGACTGTCAGCCTTAGATATGCCGATCTGATTTCTGTATTGCCAAGTAGAATCAGAGTGCTAGCATGGCCTGTTCATCCTTCAAAGAAGATTTCAACAATAGAGAGGAAAGGGTTTGGCACAACACCAGTTCAGTCTGTTCCGTCTCGCCTTTCTTATGCTGAGGATGCACTGAGAACCATGAGCTTGCCAGAAGGTGCTACTAAATACACAATTCTTCTATAAGCGTCAAAATCATGTGTTCCTTTATTATTATTATTATTATTGTTGTTGTTGTTGTTGTTTAAAATATCAAATTCAAAATCATTGTTTTATTTGATTATTTGGAAAATTTTCAAATAAAATTCCTCAGTTTTTCTTAAAGAAGTCTCTACCAGAATTCTCATCCAGCAACCTTTCTTTTTCACAAGAATTTTGTAAATTCAGGTTTCCATGAATTGCCCACAAGTGTTTCATCACTTTCATTTAGAAGATGTCGAAACTATTCATAATGATATCTGGCTATTGTTTGATTCACAATATTTCTTCTCTTATTATTGCTTTTCTCATGAACTTTGCTTATTACATAAAAGATATCTCTCCAAGTTTGTTTTGTGTTTGTTTCTTGGTACTTTGGCGAACTTTTCATATTGGTGCTGAATTTCACCTCAGCTGAACATTTTTGAAAGACAGAATTGTAACGGAAATAAGCACCATATGTCTACAGTTTTTTCCCCCTCAATATCTACGCTAACTTACTTTTTCCATTTCGTGCAGCATATGCTGAAATTGTGCTGAATCTGCCCCAAGTGCTCCAAAAGCTATTTCCTCATCTTGGGGGGTTATAACAAGTTCATACCGGCACCCGACTTAAAATATGCTGCTGAAGTCTTTTGTGATTTCGGTTTGAAACGGAAAAGCAAAAGTTACTTACTGGAACCATGCTACTGGAAGTGGTAAATCATAAGAACACATTGTTCAACATGTGATCGGTATTTTGGAAAGACAGCGTAAGTTTCACGTTGCGAAGCTTGCTTGTTTTAGCTTTCTACTTCTGCAGTCACAGGTTGCATTACTAACTCTGGTTCCAGAGTAGTTCCTTGTATAGTGTTCTGATTGCGATCTATTTCCTTTGTGTGCCTATTCTATATATAATGATTTTGGCTTTTCTTTGTATGTTTTTTTTTTCTTTTCGATGACAAATTTGAGTTCCTACTGCGATGGCGTTGATTAAGTCGAATGAAATTGTATGAGTTACTTTGTATAATTTGGATTTACTTTATTATTGGTAGATAGTACTAATAGATGTATTATTTATTGGGCAATGACTCCTCTTAAATGAAAAGTGAGTACAATTGATGAGATATTAGTAATTCCATCTGAAATACGTCATCATCAGCTGACATATAAGTAAGACGGTTGTGAGTTTAATACTTTAGTTGTATTTTTTTAGCGAACAATGTTATTGTTTGTGAAAAGGTGGCTGATTTTAACATTCTTGTCCTAACTGGAGATATCTTGGATCTACGGTCTGAAGATCCAAAACACTTTATCGTGCAAAGAAGAAAAATGGCTAAATTAATAATTTGGTATATTCAGTGGCACATCTACACCAATAAGACCTATTTAGTAGCACCGATGATAATAAAGTATATTTAGTGAGCATCATATTGCCATCAAGACCTATCTGGTCGCCAGAGGTGAAGTCTGGGCCCAAAAATATAGATTAATTTGCTTATATACCTTTCAAATCTCTCATATTTACACATTTACCTACAAATTTTGATTTTTATAGAAATTAAACTTCTCTACCTCCTCATCTCTTAACTGACAACAAGAACAAATTAATTTCTATCTCATTCCCCAAATCAAAGCTCAAATTTAACATGTCCCTAATTAGAGTGATTATAATTGGTTGTTGGTTCATGAAGAATACTTGATGACAAATCCTTCACCATAATCCTGACATTCACATTGGAGCTCGTTACTCTGTCAAATTGAACGAACCCATAAAGAGTAATTGGGTTCATAAAAGAGTAATTGGGTTCATAAAGAAGCAATTGGAGCTCATTACTACGTCAAATTGAACGAACCCATAAAGAGTAGTTGGGTTCGTAAAGAAGCAATTAGGAAAAGATGGGTAAAGTGTAAGAAATGGGTTATAGTGAAGTAACGGAGAACATGTGATATTTGAGAATGGGTTTTGTTGAAGGATGTCAAGAATCTCATTGGCATTTATGGGTCCAAGCAAATTGTTAGTTAAGAGATGAGGACGCATGGAAGTCTTATTTTTGCAAAAATCAAAACTTGTAGGTAATGTGTAAATATGAGAGATTTGCGGGGCAAAAATTCTATAATTTTAGGCTCAGACTTCACCTCCGGCAACCCCCCAGATAGGTCTTGATGGCAATGTGAGGCTCACTAAGTATACTTTATTGTCGCCAATGCCACTAAATAGATTTTATTAGTATAGAGGTGCTACTAAATATACTAAATAGGTAATTTAGCCGAAGAAAAATGATTGAGAAATGTTGTTTCAAATCATTACGATTGAGAAATGTTGTTTCCCGGTATTAATCATTACGATTGAGAAATGTTGTTTCCCGGTATTAGTCATATTTTGACCTAGTCCCTCAAATCATTACGATTGCTATTGGATCCTAGAATTCATAAGCTGCACAAATCATTGCAATTGCTATAAGTTGTTTCAAATCAACCCCTCCAACCAAGAGGAGTAACGGACTAATGTTGCTAACCCCCAATTTATTTTTCTTCTTGGCGCCTCTTTCAAATAGCCCAAATCCGACAGAATCCTCCACTTCGAAACTCAAGAATTGAGCTTCATCTCTACTAGCAGGTCCCAAACCCACCATCATCTACCGAGATGAAATCCGTGCTACCCCCCTGCTCCTCCTCCTCCTCCTCCTCCTCCTCTGACATCGTCACCCGCCTCGCGAAGCTCATAAACTCCACCCCCATCTCCTCCCTCGACACCCTCCACCGCCACCAGATCCTCCCCCACCTCCCCTCCTGCCCTCAACTCCTCCCCTCCCTCCTATCCCGCCTCCTCTCCTCCCACTCCTCCTCCCCCAAATCCCTCCGCCTCCTCCTCCTCTCCCTCCCCCACCTCCCCTCCACCTCCCCTCACCTCCCTCCCTCCCTCGACTCCGTCCTCCACTCCCTCTCCCGCGCCCGCCTCTTCTCCTCCGTCGACTCCCTCCTCCAGACCCTCCCCCCCTCCCTCCTCTCCCCTCAATCCCTCTCCATCGTCCTCTCCCGCCACGCCAAGTTCCGCCCCTTCGACTCCACCCTCGACTACTTCCACCGCCTCGACCGACTCTTCTCCTCCCGCAACGCCCCCTTCGCCGTCGACCATTTCAACGCGCTCTTGCGCGCGTTCTCCTCTCTCGGCAGAATGCCCGACGCCCGCGCCGCTTTCAACCGCCTCCACTCCCGCTTCCCCCCTAATTCGAGAACTTTGAACACGCTGTTGCTCGGGTTTAAGCTTTCGGGGAATTCACTCGCGTTTGATTTGTTTTACAACGATATGGTTGTCCGGGGATTCGAACCTGACGTTGTTACTTACAACATTAGGATTGATGCGTATTGTAAGAGGAGGAGGTTCGATGAGGCTGTCAGGGTTTTGGAGGAGATGGAGGGGAGGGGGTTTGAGCCGACGGTGAGGACGATGACGACGTTGATACATGGAGCGGGGATTGCGAGGAATCCTTTTCGCGCACGAAGGGCGTTTGATGAAATTGCCGAGAGAGGGTTGGAGGTTGATAGAGGGGCTTATAACGCGCTTATGGGAGCCATTGTTAGGGCTGGAGATTTGAAGGGTGGGGTTGAGATAATGGATGAGATGGAGAGGAAAGAAATCGGGGTTGATGATGTGAGTTACTATACTCTGTTTTGTGGGATGAAGAAGGCCGGTGATTTCGATGGGGTTCGCGAGGTTTATAGGAAGATGAAGGAGAGGGACTATGTGCCTAGGGTTCGAACGGTGATGCTCTTAATGAAGTATTTTTGCGAGAAGAGGAGGTCGGACTTAGGGTTAGAGATGTGGGATTATTTGGTGGATAAAGGGTGTTGCCCTCATCGGCACGCGATGGATTTGTTGGTGATTGGATTGTGTTGCAGTGGGAAGGTGGAGGAGGCATTCGGGTGTTTTAAGCAGGTGGTTGAGAGAGGGAGGTCGCCATCGGAGAGGAGCTTTATGGTGTTGGAGGGGGCTTTGGGTAAGTTGAAGGAGATGGAGAAGGTTGAAGAGATGAAGAAGATGATGGAGAGCCTGGAAGGGATCGGGGAGTCTCAGTCGATGGAATATGATGAAGAGGAGAGTTTTTCTGACTGTAAATAGGGAGGCTTAGGTCCTTGTTTTTTTTATTTACGAAGAGTCTCAATTGCTTGGGTTTCTCACAGATCACAACAAGAGGATCGACAGACATTTCGAGGATCCCTCAATGTTGCATGATGAAAAATGACCACTGTCTAAGTAAGTTATGGCGCAGAGGTACGAAAAATTTAAACCCCTGTAATACTCCAGTCTATTTCAATATGTTACAAGCAAAAATGTCGACATACGTTTTCTGAGTAACAATATGTTTACTTACATATGTCCCAAGTTCTTGAAATGATTTTATGAAGTAATAAAATTTTGAACTCGCAATTGCACATCCTACAATAGTATGAACTTTGAGTACTCTCAGAATGTATTGAACTATTGATATATTGTTATTCGACGAGTTGCACAGAAGCAATGGAAGGTATTTTCTCTTTGAGCTTTTGTGTTAGGGCTACACGAACGGTCATGACTTCTGCAGCAGGTCCACTCAGTCTGACCCGAACCATGTAGCCATTTATCTGCCCAAGCTCGAGTATGCCTCCTCCTGTGCCCGCTAGATATGGTCTAATCTCCGAAAGAACCTGAAAGGATTACTTCAAGTTAGATTCTTACTAGTTCACTTGAGATAGGGGAACTGTGACAAAAACAAAGGCAGAAGCTCTATAGAAGAGTTAAATTTTTTTTAATGATTCAATATCGGAGGGGTGCATTCCCTAATTTAGAATAGTGCTAATATTTTGAGCTGTATAGAGAATGTATAACAAGTGCTGAACAGCAAAAAAAAAAAATTGTGAATTTGACGATGAATTGGTTGCATTAAACATAGTGTTCATCCATAGTTGAGGTAGAATATTCAGAAATAGATTGAAAGGGGGAAATGGAGGTGTAAAACATTGAAATGATTCGTCCCTAGTTCCCTTGAGACAGCAATTTGATGGGAAAACAAAGGCAGAAGCTCTCTAATTGAGAAGTACTTTATGAATAGATGCCCCATGGAGTGCATTCCTTAAATGGAAGAATCTTTTGATAATGCAAAATATTGTGTTTACATTGAATGTGCAGCAAATTTCTGAACAAGTTGAGAAATTTGTTGGTGCGCAACTTTGGTTGCAGAAATGCTGGACATGAATATGACCGATAGAATGAATCCAAGTTCATTACAGGAGTTGTGTAGAATTTGGGAAGGCCATGGAACTCAGAGTTATGATTTAATTCATTCATGAACTAAAAGAACGATGTCTACAGCTTGTTCTTATCATAGTGCGTGATCGTTTTAGAGCTAGCCAAAGCAACAGCAGTGAAAAAACAAATTTTGCAGTTACATTGAACCTTTAAGTCTAGGTAAGTCTTAACCTTTTCGACATTCTCCTCATTGAGTTCAAGTCCAGTTTCAGTATCTTGGATCTGCTCAACTTCCAAAATCTCTGGAATCTTATCCCTGAGTCTTGTTTCTATGCCCATCTTCAATGTCATTGTTGAGCTCGGGCACGACCCGCAAGCCCCTTGAAGCTTCAAGACCACAACAAGACCATCTATTTCATGAAGAGCCACATTGCCTCCATCTGCCATTAGTCCAGGCCTCACCTCATCCAAAACCTTTTCAACATTTTCTTCAGTCAATGGCATAACACAAACTGGTAATACTGAAAATTAAATTCAATAGAAACCATGAATTATTTTAATTTGAACAAACATTTTGGAAAATACCCAAAAGGAAAATATTTCTATACCCGGTCTTCCCCTCCTGCTACGATTCAAAGAGAGATGAAAAGCGTGCCTGATATTGAATTGGCCTCTGCAGAATGAGCTCTGCTTTGATGGCAAAGAATTCTGCAGTAGAATTTGATCAGGTGGGTTGTTTCATTTTCTTGAGATAGTATCAGTAAGTTAGGGAATTTGGTAATTAAGCGGGTAAGAACAAGTTACCTTGTGAAGAGCTATATGGGAAGATGATAAGTGTTCAGATGAAGGAGACAGTAGGTTGATTGCTGCTGCAGCTCTAGCTGTTGCATTTAGGCCCATCTTGTGATTCTCTCTCTCTCTCTCTCTCTCTCTCTCTCTCTCTCTGGGTCTACTTACAAGGAGTAGCCATTAGAGGACATGGGAAATGTAAAGAGAGGGCTAAAGGGGAAGAAAGCTGGTTGATTTTCTTTGGCTCTCTCTCTCTCTCTCTCTCTTCTTGTGTGATGGGAGAGATTTTGGTTGGCTGGGGTTGGGCTGAAGTATGTCACTTGTGGATAGAACGCTGTTTCTTTCGAGCTTTCGAGTCTTGATACCCCGCGTAAAAAAGTTAAATGCGATCCCCAAAGGCCCAAAAAAAAAACTAAAAATAAAAAAAAAATAAAAAAAGGTAGCCTCTATAGAAATTATCACACGTCAAAGAAGAGATTACATCTAAATATTATAAATCTTGAGGTTCGTATCTAGTGGCAGAGCCAGGCAGAGCCAAGAATTTTAGCAAAAAGGTCCACAAAAATTAAACACGATAACGTATTAAAAAAATTCACATAATTAATTAGCATCTAAAGATCATTACGAAACAAGACTCGTTTCCAATTAGAATGTAGTGTTTATGAGGGTATTTTTCTTGCCTTCATGTCTTGAAGCTGTTTCATTACATTTGTAAAACAATGTTACAAATTATATTTGTAGACACTTAAGCTCCACGCTTTGATCTACATATCACAAAATTATCTTCCATATTTAGAATCACAATCTCATGCAAATTACAAAAATTGCGAGAAAAAAAGAGGATTATTATTATTATTATTATTTTGTTCAGGAGATTTACAATTTAGCACGTATAGTTGAGCAATTATATATTAATGTGTTGATTGCAATTATAATATACCTTATAGTTTCCTCTACTTTGCACTTATATACCCTCAATTGTTTGGACAGCACTTATATATCCTAAAGTTTTCAAAACCAACACTTATCCACACTCATTTGTTTTTGACAATACTTATATACCTTAAAGTTTTTAAAACTTGCACTTAAACATCCTTAGTTTCTAATAAAACTTGCACTTAAATACCCTTAGTTATGCAAAGGCGAATATTTCTAGTCGGAAATTCTCATGTGAACTTTCATGCTGATTTTAATTTTAGAACGTTTTAATTCTTAATATTTATTAAAATTAATGTTAGTCATATTCAAATCCTATTTTAAAACAGAATTAGGACAGTTTAAACAGTAAATTTAATTTAAAAAGGGTTAAAAGTTTTGAAATTGGTATGTTGCATGGAAACTTTTGGGGGGGGGGGGGGCGGTGGTCTTCCCGCCTTTGCATAACTGAAGATATTTAAGGCAAGTTTTAAAAACTTTAGAGTATATAAGTGCAAGTTTTAAAAAAAATTAGCGTATATAAGTGCTCTAAAAAAATAAGTGATGATATATAAGTGCAAGTTTTAGAAACTTTAGGATATATAAGTGTTGCCAAAAACATTAGGTGTATATAAGTGCAAGGTAGAGGAAACTAAAGGGTATTTAAGGGCAACTAATTCTATACCAGGAGTTTTGGTGGTTTTTTTTTGGGGGGGGGGGGGGGATGACTCTGCTCTTGTTCATCTCACTAATGTCTCTGAATAATATCTCTCAGTACAGTTGTGACTATACTGCTAGTGACTTCATTGGTAACGTGTAACTTCATTAATAATGACTACATCGATAGATATGTGCATTGATATCAATTGTATTGATATGTTAGATGTCATCCCTTTTTTTCTTTCTACTTCCATCGAGGGCTCTCCATAAGCCAATCCTACACCTCCCTTTTGTTGAAAAACCACCATACGGGGCCCTCCATGGAATTTCATATAGAAAGGATGTCCAACTCCCAATTGTAAAACAACTCTTCCAGCATATAAAATACCATTATAATCATAATATGTATCAGACTATTGTCTCAATGCAATTATCCACTTTAAAATATGTGCCAAGTCCCTTGTGGACATCGTCTACGAACGGTCTCCACAGGAATTTCTTTTTTCTTATTCACCTTTTGCTGAAAGCTTGGGAGGTCTGATAGGGCTTGTCAAGCTAAAACCATAGTTTGTCCTGTTTCTCTCTTGATTCGCCCAAAATTTTACTCCTAACAGAAGGGGCAGCCCAATCCACAGGCCTTGGCAGCCTTGCCTTGTAATGAGTTTGCAGGATTGGGAATGATCAATGATACTCAGATTAGTTGATAAATAAACTACTGTCAACTGCCAGCACCCAACTAAAAATATAAAGCTGAGGACGTACACGCATCGACAATGTTTACTCTCTATGTTTTCTCCTGTAAGCAATAGGGGTTCAGAATATTTACAGTTTGTTAACCCTTTGTCAAATTATGAAAGCAAGAGCAGAACCACATGACCAAGTTTGAGCTTCTATTGGTAAAAACATGCCATGGTTTCTTTGAGAAGACAAAGACTGAAAGTCAATAAGAATAGGAAAAGAAAAAAGAATTTCAAATGATACAAGAATAAGTATTTATGGTTTCCCTAAAAGCTTCATCAGAATAATAAACAACACCAACAAAAGGAAATGGATATACAATGGAAAAATCTTGAAATGGAAGCTAAAACGTATTCAAAATGGTTTATAGCGAAAACGGAGCTTAAGTTGAAGCGATGATAATTCATTTTACAAAAGTGGGATCAGAAACGATTTTAAAGAGAGTTTAATCCATGAGCTAAGGCTCATCCTTTGGTTTAGTTCCAGATTACGAGCTTACTAAACCATTATCTTGTCAATTCCTCATTCTCATATATACCCATTGACCATAAGTTGCAGCAGCCATAAAGATGTAAATAAAGTTTACACTATAGCGTCTGCAACCATACTGTGAAAAATTTAGCATTGCACTTCATCTGCTCACTGGGAATTAAAAGATAGGTAGCCACTAATTGAGCCAGAACACAAGCATAGTGAGGAACCCATGGCTTTCTTCTTATTATTACATGTTTAGTTCTTCAAACATTAACAACTTCTATATCCATAACATGTCCACCGAGCCGCCGCAGATCGCATAAATCCTTACCACAAACTTGCTCATGTTTTGGGTTCCTAACCAAGACATCACAGCTTTTTAAGAATCACCGGGTATGGAAATTACTTGAAGTGCTAACAGTTAACAATAATGCCCTCAATACATGGAGATGTTGGCTAATGTGAATATACAAGAAAATTTTGAAAGATCGTAACATTCCCAATATAAGCAAGATTAGGCCTGGCACCTGGACTCAGCATCCATACCAGTACCACAGTGCATTAGCCTCTAACAAATCGAACACCGAGTAAACAGAGCATTTAAAGCTAATTTAAGATGCTCAAGTTCATCTCCTTTCTATCCTCAGGATCACCAAATAAAAAGCTCGATCTCTAATAATTCTCTACCTGTTTCCATCCATTCTGTTGGCTCTGTAAATAAATTAAACTTTTGCTGTATGCTATGCAGTCCTCTGGGGAGCCAGCTCATGTAATTTAGTGAGACCAACAATAATTCTCTCCACTTGATAAGAGGCCTACCTGCATCCACAGAATACCTAAAATAATTTCATATAATTTCAGACGGTTTGTATATTTTATTTGCTAACTGATGATAGAAATCATCGTTAAGGATCAATAGACGAATAAACTAACCAAAGAGTGAAAGTGTACTCTTACAATTTGGCAGGCATTCATTTTATAAAAGGAAGACCAGAAGGAACACGCCGTGCATATTCTATATACTGGGGCCCAAAAAACTGTCTTAAGAAAAACTCTTCATATCTATTTCCAGGTGAAGGATTAACAATTCTAAAGATGTGAATCGTTATATAATGCTAATAAGCTGTAGGAAATTAAAAAAACACATCGGTTGAACTCAACAATAGATATCGAAACATTTAATTCAGAGTATTTCAAGAAAAGGATATGGTATGCGACTAGAGAGGAGTCTCCAGGTGACTGCAGCAAATGCAATGTGCAGAGAGGGTTGCAGAGCATAACCTGGGTTCCAATTGCCCAGATGAAAAAGCCAAAATAACTTGGATGGCGCATGTATCTGTTTGATTGCATAAATAAAACATTATAATGTTAGTCACCTTAATCAGTAGATTGTGATATTAATGGAGAGGAAAGAAGCAACATTATATCATATCAAAGAACATGTTTTCTTCCTGCCAAACTGGTAAGTTTATCGCATGGTATGAATAAACAAGTTTTTCCCCCCTTCGACATAGAGAGTCGGAATACCATAAATAAATACTCATGTTCTCATTTTTAAGTACCATCAAAGCTCTCAAAATTCCAATTCTAGCCAGAACTGAACAAGTTCTAGTAGCAATGCCATGTGAATTAATATAAGCTCCCTTGATAACAGCTTCCTAAAATGCATCCTTTTATTGGTCTCTTGTGTTTCAAAGAAAAAATGACATCTATGACAAAGATACTAAAAGAAGCCTTCCAAGAGCTACAATCTCTTAATAGAAACCAATTCATCGATGTTTGAGTTCTTACATCAGTGAGTACATTCACTCCTCCAGCTTTTAGAAGATCAATAAATTTCATAGCTCGTAATTTCGGTCACGGGTCACCCATCAACATCAATTCCAAACATAAGTACCTCAACCAGTCAGTAATTTAGTATCATACTTCAAGAATTTCCAATCAACTTGCAAACATGAAAAATCTTACAATGCATGATATGAACCACATAATGTCTAGTGTGACTAAACCTACTATTGTTACCATTCAATGTGAGGTATACTACAAAAATGCGACCCAAAAAATTAAGGGTTTATTAGAATTATGATCATATAAATTACCTATAAATCCCATGAGTAATCAAGTGATGATCTTGATCATAGTGCGCTCTAATATTATGCGTGAATGATCGACGAGCTGTCACTATAGCAGCTTTCCTAATGATCTCCCCCAATAAAACCATCGAAACACCAATGCCACGGATCCACCGATGCTCCTTCAATTCTGGAAACAGAACCAACTCTGACAAGTACTCCTGCAAAGCGCAGGCCATTGCGATCACAAACTGCTTACTGATCAAAAGCGCTGCAATAAATGCCCAAAGATCAAACTTTTAACAAAAGAGTTGAAAATTTTACGAGATTTACAGAAGTTACAGCTGACGGCAGCATCGGATCGGCCGTGAAAGAAAACGGAGAGGGCGTACTCGGATCCATGGAAGAAAAGGATGGCGGCGAGAATTGGGAGAGATGAGAGATGGTGGTGGGACCCATGGCCGTCCCCGCCGCAATTAGCAGAGATCTGATCGTTTTGCCGGCTATCTCGGCCGCGATTTTAGGGTTTCGGTAGTTAGGGTTTAGTGGGGGCGGTATCAGTCTACAAAAGTGAAATTTTTTACGAGTATTGCCCATTGATACGCGGATCCGGGTTCGCATCCACACCTGCATACTTGAATGTGTGAGATTTGGGGCAGTTCTACAAATACTGAGATGTAGAGAATATTTTTGCAAATGTTGATAATTAAGGGGTATATGTGCAAATAAACCTTTTTAAACTATTTTTTTAAATTTTAGGGAAAATGTAAGACATAAATATAATTGATATTTGGGTGTGTTTGGCAACTCCTCAAAATAACACCAAGTCTGATCTTTGTCCTATTTTAGGGGAAATTGTGTTTGAGTAAAACTGTGCCAACTCTAGCCTTCTAAGATCAAATATGGCCTCTTAAACTGCCTTTTTTTCGACCACATCCTCCATGGTTCAAAACAGAACTGATTTAGTTTAATACGGTTAGGACTGACCATGACCCAATTTTAGGGTGATTGTCATAAAGTTTAGGTGCATGTTCAACTTCAATGTACGCGTCAATTATCTGGTTAATGTAATTTACTCCACAACACAAGAAAACCATAGCAATGACAAAATTTTTACATAGGAAAAAGGATATACATTTAATGAATTGACCATGTATCAGTTGTTAATTGTACTTTCAAGTTTGCATGTGAAGCTGGATTTCAAAGGGTGATTGCGAAGGGAGATGCTGCCCAAGTAATAGTTGATGTTAAAGGAAACATAGAGTTTACCCTCTTTTGGTCATATTATAGATAATGCTAAGAGACAAGGTGATATGCTTAACCTATGCAATATTGATATAGTGCGTCGAACTAGATTGCAGTATAGCTCACAAGCTTGCTTGAAATGCTATAGTGTTCCCAGAAATTCAGATATCGTTTGAACATCCTCCCAACTTTATTGTTAGTGCTTTACAATTTGATTCTGAGCATGTAATTCAATGTCAATGTAGCTATAAAAAAGAAAAAAAAAAGCATCTTTGAAGTAAAAGTTTTAGATAGAAAGCAAAAGATATATGCAACTGGGATTACGTCGTTGGATTAAATATCTGGTTAAAGGTGTGATTCAGATATCATTCAGGATGGGAAATGAAGTTACATAATTTTATCTTCATGGATACTGACTAATGGGCTAATATTCTTATACCAAATAACTAATTATCTCACTTTGAGATAGATACAAGCACTTGATAACTACTGTCAAACCTAGACTTAGGACACGGAGGTCGGAGAGTGCGTTGCTACAATTTAAGATATGACAGGAGATATCGTAAACAAGGAATGAGGACAAAGAAGATAATAAGATAGAGCTAGAGATGGCCAATGGGACGAATCGAGTCAATTCGTCCCTATCTCGTACGAATCCAGAACGAGACAAATCAGATTCATCTCGTTTTGAATTCGTACAAGACTAATTTGATAACCTAGTCACGAATTGAGCTTTAGACCCAATTCGTGACCCGTCTCGTGGCAAGACAAGTCCGTCTCACCACGAGACTAGCGAATTTGGTCTTTTTCTAATTTTTCCTTTATTTTTCCCTCTTATTTTTTTGTTCTTCAAATTTTTTTCTCTAAACTAATATTATTTCATACTATTATTGTTTTCTGGTTTTTTATATTTTATAATAATGAAATACAAGTGTACCAATTACAAGAAATACGGAGAAATAAATAGAAGAAACTTTACATTTCATCAAATAATAACAGATTCACTTTACATAATCATTGACAATACATTTAAAAAAAACTTTATTAGGGGTAAGAAGGGTAAACTCCTGATGAATTGTCGGAGGCTCTAGAGAAACACCCAAAAGAAGAGTTGTAGTGCTACATAATGTGAGACGTTGTAAATACTAGAGGGAGAAAAAGATGAGAGTTGATATTCTAGCAGAAGATGAGAGTTTGAGTTGTAAAGAATGAAAGGGATTTAGGCCAGTGGATATTCATAGGATTGGTTGGGGGGGGGGGGGGGGTTCTTTCTTTCTTTCTTTAGCTCCCCCCCCCC
>JBAKGM010000233.1:30852701-30867842 GCA_037177215.1 Asparagus racemosus
AGAGAGAGAGAGAGAGAGAGAGAGAGAGAGAGAGAGAGAGAGAGAGAGATAACGCTGGTTGTATTTGGGGATGAAGGGTAATTTCGAAAATTATATTTTATTGGGAAAATACAGTACACAGAATGAGTGGGTGGGTTTTTAAATAAGTGGCATGAGATACTTGGGTTTATGAATGTTAATATAAGTGGGTGGGTTTTTAAATAAGTGGGGGTAAAAGTTTGGGTTAAAAGAGAAAAACCAAAAAAAAAATACTTAAAAGTAACCAACACCTAAGCATCACCAACCAACTTTAATGGTAAGATGTAGCCGAAATTAATTTCTAATGATGGTTAAAACGGCAAAACAGAAATATCTAAAGGGGTGAATGTGCAAAATCTCCCCTCCTATTAATATGTGGAAATTGAGAGAGAGAGAGGAGGAAGAGACAAAAGACAGAGGTGGGGTAAGAGGCTATGGGTTCCATTAAACTAAGCACCCCCGGCGCATGTGATCCTGTTCTCTTTGGTGGGCTCACCGCATGAGAACAACTCAACCAGGTCTCTCTGTTTCTTTATTGGTCCCAGATCACAGGTTTTTTCTTGTTCTGCTCTCTGACCTTTTAGAAGAAAATGATTGATATTCATTTGATCATCTCAATCCATTTTCTGTAGAATTTTCTAATTCTATCATGTGGGTAACGGTTAAAAACCTGACACGTTAAACTGTAATTTGAAAAAATGCAGTAAAAATTAATGAATTTTAAGAGAGAGAGAGAGAGAAGTTCACACACGCAAGCTTGACCATCAAAATCTCAATGATTGCCTTTTAGAATCAAAATAAGGACATGGGTTTGCTCTGGATAATGCCTTAGATCTTTATGAGGACAGAGGAGATAGCGATGAATAAGATTTGGGATTTATTTAATGTGACAGCATCTTTGGTATCTAAATGTTCCTCCTGTGACTGTTGAGTTGTCTGGAATATTTTGTTCACAGGCTTTAGGCTTACGTGAAAGAGTGAGATTTGTTTTTTTCCTTTCCTTTTTTCTTTATGTATATATAATTGAGTTTCACCTCTACTTCCTGTTTTGGTACTGCCACTTTAGGATTTTGAATAAATCTGATCTCATCTTGATCCTAGGCTTCTCCACCTTTCACAGCCTGGCAACCAAGCTTGCCATTTTTTTTTTTTTAAAAAAAATTTGGTGGAGGGTTGCTTTGTTGTTTTTCTAAGCAATAGCTGGGGGTATTGGTCCTTTGTTCTCGTGTAAGCAGGAGGAAGTTGCCTATATCCAACTAGGATTTTCATTGAATCTCCCCGAATCTATCAACTTCTTTGGGATTTGATTTCTTCGTCGATATTCTGGAATGGTTTTAGAATGGAATTCTTGTTCTCGGTTTATGAGTTACTGTGATTAGTAATGGATGAGAGAAGAGGCGGGAGAGAGGAAAATTCTCAATGAGCTGCGGAGCCGGAGTTTGCAGGTGAATTATCATCTTTCTTCTTATTTTCTATAGGATTTTTAGAGTTATTAAGGAGTTTGAGTTTGAAATTTAGACAGTGAGGATGAAATTTGAACTTCAATTGGGAATTATATGGTCTTCTTGGTACTTTAAAAAAATATTTACGTGCTTTGTTTTGAAATTCGTTAGAATCTCTTGGTCTAGAAAGGGTGTTGTCTAGAAATTCTGGATTAGCTAACTTGCTTCATTTCCTCTGATCCGAATTTAGATACTTGCTTCATCTAACTTTGTTTGTATCCCAAATATATGATGGATTCACTAGGACTTTCGATTTATTTACCTCACATATCTTCATATTACTAGGTAATAATACACTTTGACGCAGATCAAACAGCCTGGATCCTTTATCTTCTTTCTTCCTACATTTCGTTTAATCGAAGCTAAATTCACGGTCCCTTGGTATCCTTAGGGCAGATAAGAAGAACTCTGCATTGATCCCTATGAGAGATCTCCCTATTGTTTTCTTTCTCTCGAGAATTTTATTAACCCGAGTTGGTGTGTGCTCTCCTTTATTAAAAACTAGACGCAATGTAACTTAGAAAATTCTGAAGGAGAACCCAAGAATGTCATGTTCAGATGTGATGCTCGAGGTGGTGCTATAATTCTCTCCTTAGTTAAAACTTAAACAATTAAAAATCAGTTTAATACTTGTGTCCTATGTAGCTCCATAAATGTCATAAATTACCAACTTCCTCCTGAAGCTATGACAAGAAAACTAGCCAAGATAATATGGATAATGCTTTTCTAGCTCTTTTCTTTTATTTATAGCTTGAGAACACTTAGATCTAAAGATAACCATTTTCACCTGTCAGGGTACAAAGTCTTCTAGGTAACTGCAGTTCTTGGATCCCAAAAAAGACAACCTAATCATTCCACATTCATTTTCATAATAATAGTTTGACAATTATTTGGCTATCATTCAATGTGTTTGTATAGTTGGTTCCATTAGTTTTGGAGTAACGCTAGCAACTTTGTTCATTACCGATAAGAATTAAGGCATCTCAATCATATCGACCAAGAAACTACCTCATTTGCTTTCCTTACTTCTCCTCTCTTCCTTTGTGTTGTTTCTATCTACATGAATCTCTTTAACTCTCTCACATATGGATGTTTGTGTTTTTCTTTCAAAGGGGTTCCTTATGAGCATGTTCTCTAGGCAGAAGGTAAAAAATTGATTTATCGACATTAAAACTTATAAGACCATCCTTCACTTCTAGGTGAGAATAACGATGGGATTTATAATTAAAAGAGGTATTGTTAAGTCAATTTTAGAAGATGGCAGGGGAGTATCTGCCACCTTCTTTCTCTTCTTTCTTTTCCTATTTTCGTTTTCTTTTCGAGGAAATGCTAACCATTCTCTTATATTGATGAATTTAAGGATGATAACGCTGAGCTATTTTATTGATAAAAAAGACATTAGGCCGTTTTAAACAGAGGGAATATAGTCTTTAACGGAACATCAAGCTACAGGGTTGTCTTTGGCGTGACTAATATCCCTCTACATATGGTCCAATTGATGTTGGTTGATTGTCACTTTATTTTATTAAGTTTGGTAAAAAAAATTTTGAGTAAAATATTGTTCATTATCGCTGGAACACTGAAACCAGACTAGATATTTACTTATTATGTTACTATGAATTTCGAGTTAAACTTCATTTTTCCCCCCATTTATTTTCTTATGCATCATTTTTCATAGTTCTCATAATGATTAGCATTTATTTGCTTCAGTTTTAGGATACTTCACATTGAATCATAAGGGGAAAAAAACTCACATTTATCTTTAGGCCATTCGTTTTTATATCAAATACCTGGTTCTGCAGGTGTATATGCAGTAAAAGCTGCATTGTCGTGAATAGGGTTTGTGATGTATTGTCAATTAATTTATTCATGTTAACACTTAATACTGTTATATGCCATAGATTGACCCATGATAATTGTCCATAGTTCCATACTGTTATAATGTCATTAAGCAAGTTCACACTAAAAGAATTTGGTGACTTCCAGAGAAAGCAATTACCATCATGAATCTGCTAAATAATTTGTGGATAATAAATGACCTCAAGCACCTAATGACAACTCGTTGAGATTAACAATTTTTTCAAATTGGTAACATGAAACTTGTCTGAACCCAAATCCCCGGAAAACACTAAGGCGTGCAGCCTATCAGGCGACGGGTTAGTACAATTTTTTTTTTTTTTTTTTGGGAGTAGAAAACAAGGTGAGATACCTGTTCATTTCATAAAATATAAACTGTCAAACAAACAGACCTGAAAATGGGGGAAGTAGAATATATCCAAACGAAATAAACTAGAGATTAGGGAGAGGATCTTGTCGTCACCTTATGCAGAGTTAATAACATAAGAAAAAATCGACAAAACCCCCATTGAAAGGCAACTAACAGATTGTTAAGGATGGACATCCAACATACCCATATTTACATCACAAAGTTCCAAATGGGTTAGTACAAGTTACCTGACACTTTCTGATATTTTCTTGAAGAACCAGTTTAATCCTAAACAATAATTTTGATGGTGTATCAGATCCTAAGTATTTCTGAACAATAGTCCTAAGTTCATGAGAAGTTTCTCTACTAGTTCCTAATACTTGGTGGTATTTACCAAATACCACCTTTTGACTAGAAGCCATTTAATTTTAAAATGACTCTTTTTATTTCTCTTTTATGTTAAGCCAGTACAACTGCCCTTGATATTTACTAAGTGTGTCATTTCAATTATAAAAAGAAATTATGATGGGTTCATAAGGTCCTATATATTTCTAAATAATAGGGTAGAAGTTATTAATAATTTCTAATTACTCACATTTCTTGATATTTACCAAATGGAGCCATTTGAACGGAATGCATTTGTACTAAATTGACTCTTCTTTTCCCTCTTCTTCAATAATATATCTTGCACATAATATCTATCCAGAAATGGCAAAAGACATAGAATTGAGGATGCAGATGTCTTGTTAACACAATATTTCATTCACTATTTTGAGAAAAATCCTATAGGTAATACGGATTCTTAACATACAAGTGGGAAATAGTAGAAGTTGAATGGATTAAACCAGTATTTACACTTGTAAGTAAAATAATATAATAATAATAATAACTAGTACTTCAGTGCACACATCATAAAAAACAATAACTAGTACTCCAGCGAATGCGTGCATGACACAAAAGGTCGGGAAAATGTTTTAATCAAATTGTCAAGGAAATCGACAAATATGATTTTGAGTTTTTTCGTTTTTTTTTTTCTTTGAGATTTTTTAAGGATATTTCTGTGGATTTCTTTTTTTCCCAAATGTGTGGACATTCCCTTTGATTTTGTTAAGTGTGAGGGCATTTTTGTTGATTTTTTTTAAGTAAAAGAGCATTTAGAATTTGTTTTTCCAAATGTATTTTTATAATTCAAAAGTGTGGCTCACAATGACAAAAAAAGGGGCTTTTCTTAATATAAAGTACAGATAAACAAATGACTTACAAATGGTTTCTCACTCTTCAGGCATGGGTTTGAAACTGCAACCCTCTAGTAATCTCTTGACCACTTTTCCAAAGAATAATCATGATGTGGGAGCTCTAAGTTTCACATCTCAAGATACCAAGCTCGACCTCAACAATAGATCGCGAAAGTTGGTTGGCTCAACTGGTTTTGATCAGATTCCAGTGTCAATGGAAAGAGTCCCTGAACAAAACAGCAAAGAACGTATGAGGAATTCTATGATGAGGCAAGAAGAGATCTTCAAACAGCAGGTGCTACTAACTTTATTAGCATTATTGCTACTACATAAAAATATCATCTTTTAATAGTCAAAACGTACGGCATTATATACAAGTATTATGTTCATGGAATAATGTCTTCCATCTCCATAAAAGCTTAATTAGATGTATGTAGCAAGACATGGTATGCGTGGGAGAAGAGTTTATGTTCTTGAAGAACTAAGATGACTACATTTTTACGCACGTACACACATTACTTGTGGTCTGAAGATTTTTAAGTACTGACACCTTATTGTAAACATTCACAAATTTTTAGAGAAGTAGAAATTTTTTGGATTGATATTGAGCATTTTATTATTGTGAATTGAGAGCATCTCCTGGAATTATTACTCCTTTCCAAATGCAGCTAAGGAATAGGTTGATGAAGGTGATGAGAAATAATTCATGATTACTTTCTTGTCCCATAGACACTGGCGGCCTAAAGTGATGCTTTCTTCAGTCATTACTCATTTATATTCCTCCATTAAATTAAATGGATGAGATAAAATTGTGGTTTACTTCACATACTTATATTTGAATCTGTTATAATATGAAACAAATGTTACAGGTTTATGAACTCCACCGGTTATATCGAGTTCAGAAAATGCTAATGGCTGAAATGAGAACTAGCGGGACACAGCCCCTCTTGCATTCAACTGCAACTAATCCGAAAGCAGTCACAGACTCGAAGAACAAATACTGGAGCAGCTCATCAACATCAGAAACGAGTAACTCTTCATACATCAGCAATCAATACCAAACCCCTCCACAATTGAAATCCGAGCACAATTCAATAAGACATAAAGGCTTCGATCTCAAAGGACCTCCTGGAAAGAATGTTGCCATCTCTTGTGTCCAATCTAAGGAATTGTGGGCAGATAAGGAGTGTGACATTGATCTATCTTTAAGTATTGGATGCGGCTCGAGCAAGAAGAAACCAAAGAATTGGATTCATCCAGAGCCAACAAGTGAAACAAGGCAGCTTCTTTCATCTAATACAGGAGCTAGACTAGAGAGTGGGGAGGAATGCAGTGAAAGAGAAAGCTTACAGACACCTCCTTGGCATTTTCAAGCAATGAGTTTGAATAAAACATGAGTTCGATTCTTTGTAAAAATCTTTGAGGATTTGAAAATCTAAGAAACCGGAATAGAACTTGAATTCAAACTTATAACGTGCGCGGGAACTGAATACCTTAACTGAGACCAGATGTCCAGACTCTCAGTGGTGGATTAATTGGTTTCAGAAGAGGATGATTCAAGTTTTAGCAACTAAGTTTCTTGTACATTGCTTTCTTGATTCAAGTTGTCCACAGGAGGGAGGATAATGACCGATAACTAAGTGACCGCTGTATTTTAACTCTTTTCTGACAGGAAATTTGCTGAGGGTGTAAATGTAAACCAGTGTAATTTTTTTCATTGATATAATACTTATTTCTTTATTATTTCTTTTTTTTTCTCGACTTTGATGTTTTCAATAATGGTACATTTTTTCACATGGGAACTAGCAGTGGAGCCATTCATTTGTTCACTTTAAATGTTATAATTTGAGTTTTTACTGTTATAGGAGTTCATAACAGAGAATTTGATAATCGCCAAAGTGAGTGAGCTTAATTTTCTTTCCAGAATTAATTTGTCTCGTATACAAGTCTAAAAAGATAATTTTGTGGTTGTTAACAGAGTTTTAACCAAATGATCCCATCCACATGAATACAAGTCTTCTATATAAATCACTGAATTTATTTCTACCATGGTTCTAATCCGTCATCAATCCCCTCTCTTCATCTTAGCATAAGATCAATATATTATCATATTGTCATAATAATAATAATAATAACTGTTAGAGAGAATTAATCTACAAGCTGAATGTAAAGGAGGGACATTTCTGACCTCTACAGGTATAACCGTCGTCAGTCTCTATACATATCTCCACAATCGTCAACTTCTTTAATCACTTCCCGATCGAATAGATAAAATTACTTTGCATAAACTAACTTGATGTTAATTCCTCAAGGCATAAAAACTGTGATCATTCTACCATATCTTCACATTTTCCTTCTATATGATTTTCAGTTAACTTCATACCCACTAGGCACCTTACCCACTGAACAGAGGATACGCTGTAGAATTACTGTGAAACATAACCAAATAAAGTGTGATTCCACACCATAAGAAAGAGCTCCATCCCATAATCCCATGTCAAATTCACCAATAACCGCCACAACTGCACTCCCCATTCTGAAAATGGTGGAACCTCATATTATCCCTCACAACAATCTCCCTCTTCATCACCTTGGAAACCATCCTCATCACAACATGACAATCTTCACACATCCTCAAATTCTTCATTATCCGAATCGTCTCCCCAACTTCAGTCGTCAAAACACCAAACGCCACTGCCACCTTCTCGCTATGTCCCTTGAGAATCCTCTCCTTCCCGTCATCACCAACATCATAAACAATAGAGCTCAATACAGGCTTGTAGCCGTCATCCTTCAACCTCCTCAATATCTCCTCCAGTGCATCCTTAATCTCCCTTGACCGCGGATGCATATTATCACCTGCAAAGAACTGATGGGCTCTTCCGTCCTTCGTCTCCAGCCAGCTCGTTGATGGGGTCTTCTTCAATCCTCTCTCCCTCATCAGTTTCCTAACGTCTGATACCTCGCTCCACATCCCTGCAGATGCATAGATATTTGAAAGCAGGACATAGTTTCCAACCCCGTTTGGTTCGAGCTCAAAGAGACGATTAGCTGCAATTTGAGCAATCATAGTATTCCTATGTATCCGACAAGCACCAAGCAATGCCCCCCAAACTCCAGCACAGGGTTCTATAGGCATCGCTTTCACAAAATCCAATGCTTCTTCCATGAGCCCAGCTCGGCCCAATAAGTCAACCATACACACATAATGGTCATCAGAGGGTGTGATATTGTACTCAACCTTCATTAGCGAAAAATAGTATCGGCCTTCTTCAACCTTTCTGGCATGGCTACATGCCGTCAGAAGCCCAATGAATGTCACCCAATTAGGCTCGATTGAAGTCTTACCCACCATTTCTTGAAACATATTGATTGCTTCGCCAGCTCGACCATGAGCTGCGAGGCCGCTAATCATCGCGCTATAAGAATACACATTTCGCTCCTTCATAGAATTAAAAACAGCGTAAGCCTCATCCATGAACCCACACTTTCCGTACATATCAATCATCGCCGACCCAACAACAACATTATCGTCCACATTCCCAACTCTTTCAGCTACATCTCGAACCCAATGAGCCCATTTCCCTGCACCTAGCTGAGCCGCCGCTGAGATTGCACCCACGAGCGAAACCTCATCGATAGGAAACCCAGCCCTCTGCATCCTCTCAAACGTCTCCAGTGCCTCCTTGGGCCTCGCATTCTGCACGTAGCACGTCACCATTGCAGTCCAAGCAACCTCATCCTTCTCCTTCAACCTCCCAAAGATGCCCTCCGCAGAATCCACGTCGCCGCTCTTCGCATAAGCAACAATCATCGAAGTCCCAGAGAATAAATCTCTCTCAGGCATTTCATCAAACATCTTGCGCGCAAAACCTAGCTCCCCACACCTCACGTAGAAATCCATAAGCGCGTTCTGCACGTGCAAATCAGAATCAAACCCACCAACAAATATCGACTGCGCATGAACTTGCACGCCTGAATTCAAACATTCCGACGATTTGAGGAGCGCAGTGAGAGTGAAAGAGAGAGGAGGGCAATGCGGGCAATGGCGGCGCATCGAGCAGTAGACATCGAAAGGGTTCGGGGAGGCTCGAATGAGGGAGGTCCAGAGAAAAGAATTGGGCGAGGGGACTTGAGAGAAGATGGGGAGATGGTAACTGAAGAAGGGGAGGTCGAGGTTGGAGAGGCGGCGGAGGAGCTTGGAGACGAGGAAGTTGCTGCCGTGGAGGCCGAGGCGGAGGAGGGCGGCGTGGGTTTGCTTGATTTGGGGGAGGCCGGCGGCGGCGGAGATGGCGGAGGAGAGGAGGGACTCGAGGGAGTGAAGGCGGTGGAGAGCGGAGATGGACGGGGTGTTTGAGGGGAGGACATAAAGAAGTGGCATTTGACGGGGTTTTACGGCTCGGAGTGGATTTTAAAGTGGAACTTTTTATCAAAATAGACCCATTTGATTTTTTTTTAAAAAAAACCGACCCACTCCCCTTTTATTTATAGAAATCGACCCACTTTTGATTAATTGCGGTACTAATTAGTCAGAGTTGGCAACCCCGACTAATTAGTAGCCTAATAAAAAACGGCGTTAAGAAGTGGAGAGAGGTTTGCAGCTGCTAATATATAACTAATTAGTCGGGGTTGCCAACCCCGACTAATTAATACCGTGATTAAGCAAAAGTTGGTCGATTTCTGTAAATAAAAATGGAGTGGGTCAGTTTTTAAAAAAAAACTCAGGTGGGTCTATATCAAAAAAAAGTTCGAATTATATTCAATTTTTTTTTTACTCTTTTAAAGTCTTTATTTAAAATGAAAAATGTATCTCTCCTTTATATATATAAGGGGAAATTAGTGGTTCTCCTTAAGGTTTAAAAAACTGTCATTTATCATCTAAATATATGACATGTGTCATATTAGAAAATAGTCATGTGCTATTCTATTCTATCAAAAAATGACATGTGAAAACCTAATCTTATCTTCACCAAATTAGAAGTTCTCATAAAATTAACACTATCCGTAATTAGAAAATTCTAACAGTCAAATCTTTGGTGATTTTAATCAAATTATAACTATCTATAATTACAAAAATCTCATAAGCATATTCCTACTCCATATATAATTGGTGAACTACTCCTAAAGGCTATCTTATCAGAAATTGACATGTTAACACCTAATCTTATCTTCAACTAAAAATCCTAATAAAATTAAAATAATTTATACTTAGAAATTCTAATAATAAAAATCTTCCTTTCTAATCCTCTTTACCTAAGAACCCTTATCAAATTAAACTACATAATTTGAAAATTCTATTAACCGAATCCTATTTTCTATAAAAGGTTTTTTCAAGAATAGAAATTTATCAACTTCCCACAAAATTCAAAAATTACAAACAACACCATAAAAGTTCAATATTACAGACTATCCCTGAGATTTAAAAATTGGAAATAGCCTTGTGATAAATCTAAAATTTGTAAGAATGGAAAATCTAGAAACCAACAGGCCTTACAAGGAACCCCAAGAGTCGGTCCTAGATTTCTGGGAAAAAAATTAATATGAAAAAGGGAACCTGTAGATACCATCATAAAATCAATCAAAGTATAGACTTTCATAATTTCCTATGAAATAAATCAAAACTAATACAGTAGCCGTAACAACACAACCACAAACAAATTTAATAATACAACCACAAACAAATTTAATAATACAACTCTCAAACATCTCAAACCAAAAATGCTCACAGTACAAACCATGTCTGGGATATTGATCGATACCACTCATCCAAAACAACATAATCAACATAAATATTTTAAATATACGTAGAAATATAAGTCCAAGCCATAAATACATGAAATATATGTTCAAATACATATCCTAACCAACGTAAATTATCCAAATTTACAAATATCAAGTGGATAATCAAGATGAAGACTAACCAGCACATGACCTCGTGATTATCAGGAAACTACAGATCGCCTACCAAATTTCTTGGTGATATGAGGCTTTCCATGAAAAACCTGAAGCGCGCTGATGCCCCATAATAGGGTTCTCGCATAGTTCTGGTAAGAAGATTGTAAGAATAGATCACCCGATCCTTCAATTGATGCCCGCTGCACGAAGTTGCCTGTGCTCCTCTGTACCATTGGAACATAATTTCACGGCCTCTAATGCCAATGATACCCATTTCGCCAGTTTTACATTCATCACTTATAAATCTGGATAGGTTTATCCTATGTTCTTTAACCCATTCCTGACCTTCATAGTCTCTGAGAACCCATATCCTTATGAAAGTAGTAGGAACCCTGTGAGGGAGGCAATGTGGATGCTGCACGAAACAAAGTTTCCCTTCCCACTACATTAAATCCGCATTAAAGAGACTAAACCATCTTGAGGGTTCGGGGACTGGCATCAACCTGAACTGCTCATCTTGGACGTTAAAAAACCAAAACAGCTATTGGACTCTCATTCTCGCGAAAAGGCCTCGTGATTATCCAGTGAAGAGATCCATTAAGAAGAACGGCACGTGAAAGAGGTAGCCTGAATGGAAGTATCCAACATGTCTCTATTGTCGATTGTCCACCAAGAGTACCTCAGAACCAATATCTTCGCCGTTACCATCAATAGAATATAGCCTTACCAACTTGTGGTCATTAGTGGAGGCATCAAAAGCTAATCCAAGCGCATTCATAATATGAGGGCTACTTCTTGGGAGCTCCACAACTTCTCCAGTGGATGGGTTGAATAAATAGTGGCACCTGTGTAGATCAGTATGCGCATACCCACAGACCAATCCATTAACTAGATTGGACAACATATAGTCGTTCCACTCGCCAAATCTAGTCATATCGAAAGAGCAATCCTTAATTCCACCATCATCCTCAACATGGTAAAACGACAATCTCCACAAGCATACTCTCGATATAATTGCGGGCCTACTGAGAGCCCTTTTATGTTGTTCCTGCAGAATCTTACGAGTCATTTCACCGAAAGTCTAGGTAATATTCCAGTCACAATGTCCAATGGTAGGAAGGCGGTTTGTTGATATCCTGCAGTGTTTGAAGCCTCCTTTATGCACCTCTTCGCCATTGTTGATCTGATAATGGCTCATTGAAACAAGAGATTAGTATATGTACGACATTCTCTGGTTCTATCACAAAGAGTAATTAGTTTAATGCTAAGGCAACTAAATTTGAAGTGTTTGTACTAAGTAAAGGTTTAAATCGAAAGATGCCTCTACATTTGTATATTTATCTCATTTTGTACATATTACAGTTAATTTTTAAATAAATAATATTTTTTTTGAAAATTTGTTATTCCAAACAAAGTGAGGGATTGTTAGTATTTGTTTGTGAAAAAAGGTAGTCCCACATCGGATATTTGAGCCTTATTTTAGAAGTTTAAAAATATTTAATGATTATTAGGTTTTGATAAATGGGTCAAAACATAGACTTCTAAACTAGCGTGTAGTTAGCGTGATTATTAGACGCACTTAGCATGCTTGCCGTTGCCGCTCAAATATTCTAACTTTTTACTATATATTTTTGAATATATTATTTTATTTATTACTGTTATTGTTATTTTAATTTTTCAAAATTATGAAAATATTAACAGACAAATGGCTTTTTTTACTGTTGGAAAAATGATTGTTTTTCAGGGGGTGTTTTGAAAATTTATGATTGTTAGAGACACTTTTTCAAACCTATAAATAGTCTACGATTTCAGACATTAGAACTCACTTCTTTCTTAAAGCTTTTCTCTCAAAACATCTGCAATCCTACAAACTTGTTTTACAAAGAATTGGTGGAACATTTTAGATTTGCTTCCTGGAATTTCCTATTTTCTATTGTATACTGGGAAGAAAATTTGCTTAAACCTGAAACAAACTTGAGTTACCAAGTTTGACAAATATTTTTTAGGGAAAGTGTTTCACACTTCAGAAATTCTGTCTCCTTCTTTATTTTTACTAACACCCCCTATAGCATATTTTTTTATATAGATGGATACACGCCAGATTGAATGATCAGAGTGCCAATAATAAGAAAGCTATTTATACTCTGGTACCTTAAAGTCTACAGCTCTATAACTTTGATACCCCAATTTTCTGAGACTTTGATGACCCAAAGATTTTTCCTGACACTTTGATACCCAAAAGATTACACCATTTTACCTTTGATACCACAAAATTTTGTTTACAGAAACATTGATAGCCAAAAGTTTGGGGTATCAAAGCTAAAAAATGTAAACTTTGGAGCATTCAAGTAAAAACAAACGTGAAGACGTTGGATTATCAAAGTGTCAAAAAATCTTTGGGGTATCAATGTACAAAAAGGTGTCAATTTTGTGGTATAAAAGTGTCCATTTTTTTTTTTTTTTTTGGTTATACAAGTTAACAAAGGTGTAAGCTTTGGGATACCAAAGTGCAAATAACCCATGATAATAAGTAACAGAAGGTATTTCCCATATTTTAGTTAACTTAACCAATAAATTATTTCTCACACAATTAATAATGATACTAATACTAAAATTCATCACCATTCCCAAAAAGAGATCCTAATAAGGATTCAAATATTGAAAAGTTGAATTCTAGTATTCAATAATCCAACAATTAACATTGTCCTGCTCAAATAATTTCAAATTTTCAACTTAAGCTTGAGGCAACTAAGCCAACATATCTAACTAAATGAAAAAATACAGACTTAAAATTTAAAAATAAATTATTTTCAAGTAGTGGCATCAAGTCAGATCTAGGTAACCCACATTATATTGGAAATTCGTGCAAAACATATTGGAAATTAGCGCATAAGCCAATTTCAGGCAAAGAACTACCTAGCACAACTTTAATAATTATACAATAATTTAATATTTGGAAGAATAACAACAAATTGGTCGAACTAAACAAAATGAATAGATTGGATCTTCTAGATCCTTGAAATTTTTTTTATTTTACCTCTCTGCATTACTATTTCTAGATCTAATTTGATCTACAAGAGGGAGACAAATTTTAATTTTCACCTGCAAGTTGATATCTTTCTCTTTAAATTGTTCAGCTTCATATTTATCGCCATCATCCTCATCATAATCCTCCTCCTCAAGTTTAGAGTGCCAACAATAATAACACAGTATTCTCATATTTTATAGTTAACTTAACATAGAAGATACATCTCCTCAAGATTTTTTTTTTCCGATGTAAGCCTCTTAAATCTTCAGTGTATTGCAATTAGTCCATAACTACTATTAGGGTTCCCAAATTCATATATCTTGCACTGTTCCTCTTGATTATTTGCATCGATTATCAGAATTGAAACATACTGTCAATCTCAATGATTTCCAAGACTAATATTGAAACAACTTATAAGATTAAAGGGCGGCTGGCAACATTTACATAATAGCAATTTAAATGATTTGACGGACTAATTTCAAAATACTACAGATTTTAAGGGTTCAAGTATCGCCTAGTTGAATACAAATATTCAATATTAGTTCAACAGTTAACATTGACCTTCTCGAATAAATTCAAATTTTCAAGTTAAAGTTTGAGGGATCTACACCAACAAAGCTGACTCCTTGAAACAAAATCAGACTTCAAAATCGAAACTTTATTTCCTAGATCCCTAAAATATTTTAGAAAAGGGATTAAATTTTTAATTTTTACCTGCAAGTTAGATATTTTTTCTGCTTCAACTTCATCTTCATCTTCATCGCCATCATCCTCACCATAATCCTCCTCCTCCAATTCTCTCTCTTCTTTGTCGCCATCATTGTTTTCATGGACATCTCCGGTCACGATTCCAGAGTCCGAAACCAAGTCCCCACCCCCACCACAAAAAAAAAATAAATAAATAAATAAATAAAATCTTAAGATTTATGTTTATATTTAACGGTGTAGATTAGATCTCTTTCTTGTCTCATGGTCTACATTTACTCTTCACCAAATAACCATGTTTGGTTCCGGGTGGGACTGGGACTAGAATCCAGAGGGCTTATTTGTAATTTTTGAAATGTTTAGGGGTTTTTGGAAAACAAATTCAATATTATTTGTAAATTTTGAAACTTCTTTTTGTGTGTGTGTGTGTTTGGGTGGGGGGGGGGGGGGGGCGCCTGACCAATTTTTCTTCCAGGGAGGAAACACGTTTTCTCAACCTTTGGGGGTGGAGGCAATTTTCTATAAAATCATTGCTCACTGCCTACGAAGCCA
>JBAKGM010000233.1:30867942-30884651 GCA_037177215.1 Asparagus racemosus
CCCCCCCCCCCCCCCCCCCCCCCCCCCCCCCCCCCCCCCCCCCCCCCCCCCCCCCCCCCCCCCCCCCCCCCTACCAATATGACAACTAAATTACTCTATCACTCATAATATCACATTATATATAAAAATTAAATTAGAGAAAGAGTAAAAATATTAAAAAAGATTAGAACTTACCAATATTACTCCATTAATAAATCATTTAAACATGCTTTTTTAATACAAGAGAATTCCATATGAACACAAATTCAAAACATGTAGCAATTATTACCTTCCATTGTGTCCAAAAAACTTGCATGGGAGCTTGATTTGTCCCAAATAAACAAATTTTGATCGTTATCTTTAATATGTTTTTGAACAATATTATAAGGGATAGTACCCATCATCCGTGTAGTTGATAGTTTCGTGCGATCAGAGAATCTCCTTTAAGAAAATAGTAATATAAAGACTCATAAAGAATATCAAAATATTATTCAAGGAGCAAAATATTATTGAACATATAAATTTAATAAGAAGTCTCAATAAGAAGCAAGAGCTAAGAAATTACCGAGAACCATTCATGCCCCCGACCATTATTCACCTAAAAAAGATAAAAGAAACCACAATAGCTCACAAAAGGTTAGATAAAGTGAGCATGTATGAGATATATCATATATGTGTGAAAATAATCAAACACGACACAAGTGAGAAAAAAAATGAAATATATGGATCGAATTAAATCAAACAAATTTAAGAGTTTATGACAAGTTAATTACTCTACCACTCATAATATCATATTACATATAAAAATTAAATTAGAGAAAGAGTAAAAATATTAATAAAGATTAGAACTTACCTAGCATCAAGATATGAGAAACACTCCAAGAGGAGAGAGACTAATAGCCAAGAGGATATCGACAAAGTTGTTAGTTCCTTTATAAGACGTGGATAATCTCAAGAAAACTAAGGATTCAATAAAACTCAAAAAAATTAAATTAAATATTTATGTGAAAAGAAACTAATGACCTCACAAATCATTTTCAATTTTTAATGACAAAATAAGAAAGATAAATCAAAACAAACATGAGGTATGGGATAAAAAACATGTAAATAATTAAGTGAAACAAAAATTAAAATTAAATAGCACGAAAAACTTAAATGAACACATAAATTCCCAAAAGTTGTTATCTTGAAATGGACTCTCCAGACATTGCCATTGTTTTAGATGTTGCAAAACAAACTAAAATAAGAAAAGTTAAGAACAAATGATGAAAATCCATTAAAAAACATATCCATGATCTCAAATCTACATGTATGTATGTGAAAACGTACATAAAAAATATATAAAATCAAAGCATGTGTAAATAAATTAAAGGAACAATGGTAATGCTAGCCCCGAACTTAACACCATCTCCATAGTCAATAGAGGCTGAATGTTATAAAACCAATTGAAGTGAAGCTAAGAAGTACAACATATATAATAACAAATTTTAAATTTCTAATTAATTAACAATGAAAAAAGAGTATCAAAAACTCAAATAACCCATTACTTTGATACAACAAACAAATTAAAATAATACATTTAAAAGAACCAGTATATAAAAAGATAGTAGCTATTCAGAAGAAGTGATTCTTCTCTAAATTTATTTACAATTCAATCCAATTTAATTGCAATACGAACAAAATAACGATGTAATTAGACTTGATTGAAGAGAGAGATACAACACATATGTAATGATTCTAATTCTTTTTCAACTTATAGATACAACTTTAATGTGAAAAATACTTACCAAACTCTCCTCCTCCCGGCTTGCATAGCATCGCTATGATGCTCTCATATGAAATCTTTAGCGGCTACCAATCAATCAATCAAACAAAAACAAAATAAAATCAAGAAACAAAATGAAAACATGCAAATCAGATCAGATTTAAGCAAAAAAAAACGCGAACGACATACCCGATCACCTCTCAAATCTCTCGGAGATGGCGGAGGAGTGGATCAGTATATGCAGTGGCTGACGCCAATCAAAGTAGTCACGGGGTGAGGCTGCTGAGAGCGTAGAGGTTTCTATCGGATCTGGATCTTCAAAAGCCAAGATCTGATGGCTCTTGATTTGGGAAGGAATGGAAGGAGAATGAGGGTTTAGTTCTCTTTATTGATAAGAGAGATGGAAAGGAGAGGAGAGGAGAAAGTGAGGCAGGCGTATTCTGATGGGAGACGGGGATCATTGCGGTTCAGTTATATAAAATCGTGGAGGTAATTGATTGCGGGAGTATTTAGTGTGATTTGATACTTAAAATGTTGAAGGGATTCAATTTTAAAAATGCTATAAATATTTTGGTAACTAAAATATTATGCATGTAATGAACTGCACAAAGATTTTCAACAAAAAAATCTTATCAAAATAACTAATATTAATTTTCGGAAGACAATAGATGGTTGGGATTGATTGCAGGTGGCAAATGAATTTGAGAATAGAGAAGCTGACGTGGCAAGTTCCGGAGGGTTTACGGCGAAAGGTTTGATTTAAGGTATACATATAGTAATAGAAATATAACTGCTGAAGTAGAAAGTTATAAATAGGTTCGGAGATGTGCATGCTAGTTTATCTCATGTTTTTAAGCGCTTCGTTGCAAATTATCTTCCTCTGATTCTTTGTCACGCACCTTGAATTCCCATTGTCCTAAAAAATAAGATGATCCTATATTCATACATCTTAAAACATTTGTAAGGATGAGGAGGAAATCTTGATATACCAGTTTCGTAGGGATAAACTTTATCCTGTGGTCATGAGAAATTTGATCCAGAAATGTGTTTTCATTGTGATTTTTTAGTTTCTGGATAGCTGAAATCATGACTGTATCAGTGTGAAGTGACCTCCACCTATAAGTAACCTTCTTTAAGTTGTTAGTATAAATGCTTCCCTTTTAAGTGAATCTTTACATGACATTTTCGCTGAGTCGCACTTTGTTAATCTTTTACTTTCTCCTACTAAAGAAGGTCAACTGCAGATATTTCCTCTTGTCTGTTTCCTTATCCCTAGACTTCTAGGGATGTGCATAACACTTTTTGTTTAAAAACATTTTTCTTCTCTTGTTATTAAAGAAAGTATACGCCCAATTGCTATTTTGTTTCTTTGCATACACGAGGGACCAAGTGTTCATAAATTTCCAAACGAGTGACAAGGTCTCAATAGTATATCTGTATATGATACCAAAACTTCCCATACATCCCAAGAATATATATGGTCTCAAGAGAACGTGGAAAAATCGATCATATGAGTTTCACATAATTTGACCATCCATCAAGTGTTTGTAAATTTAATTTAACTAGTATAGTGCACGTGCTTTGAACGTAGACGTACTTTTTTCATCTTTTAAATCTTTTCTGTGTAATTTATTTGAACGTAGACGTACTTTTTTCATCTTTTAAATCTTTTCTATGTAATTTATTATAATTTATTGTAAAGTTTCGTTTTGGGAATAAAACCTTGATGACTTGTTTGTAATATTCTCGTCATTAAAATATAAATTTCAGTGTTGTTCATTTTGAAGTTTATTGGCATTAATCTCTAAATTTATAAGGTTTTAGTGCCCTATTTGTAAGTTTATGAATTTTTAGGGTTCTTCATGCAAAAATTTTAGATTTATTCTATAAAATTGCAAAAATCAAAGGTTTTTATGCAAAGTTTAGAGTTTACTTATAAATTTTACAAATTTATGATGTCTTTTTTATAAAACTTGACACTTTACTATAAAATTTATAAATTTTGGAATATCTGGAAGTTGTATCTATCTTTTAAAACCTCTTAAAAGCCAAAAGATATACTTGCGTTTAGTTTATAATTCAAGATGATGTATGACATTGAGAAATTTTATAACTGGGATCTTATATGCAAATTTGTAATATAATATAGCATTTGGAAAGGTAAATAAAACACTTACTGTGAAATATATTTTAACATATTTTGTATAAAGTATAAATATGCAAATTTTGTGAGTTCCAAGGATTCCTTTTGCAAAATCTACAATTTTTGGAAGTCTTTTGGGGTTTTTTAAACATCGTTTTCATTCTTCAGTTTCTATTTACAGTTTCTAGAAAATAAAAATAGTGATCATAAAGAAAACTACTCTTCAAACTTATAGGAAAGACCTAACAGAGAAACAAAGTAAAAAAGTAAAATCACACAATATTAGTTATTGACAATAAATATTTATAGTTGACAAAAATTAAACAAAACAATAAAGATTTACAGAAATACAAACCAGGAATTGGAGTATGAGGATGGGATTTGGGCACCTACAAAATCAAACAAAAACAAATTTGTTTTCATTACCATCAAAAGGAAAAAACATCATAAATTAAAGTAAAACAAAAACAAATTTTTCTCTATCCTCCTTAATCATCTTTATACCAAAAGATATGCATGACGATATTTTTAAGAGAGTTACAAGAGGTTGAAGGTGATGGGCATGGGGAAGATGGAGTAATTAGTAAATAATTAATGTGGGTATTAGTGAGAGTTAGTGGAGGAATGTTATGAGTGAGTGGAGGTTATGAGTGGGTGGTTAAATAAAAAAATTGATTACAATTAGTGCGGAGGTTATGAAAGTTGAGCATGTATGTATGAATGTGTTTGATCTAAATGGATATGACTTATGTATATTTTGTGTACGCATGCATGTGTTTTAGGTATGCGTGTATGTGTTTTGGAGGGCATTTTAGGAAGAAAATATTTTAAAATCCAACACACTTTTATAATAGTATAAAATTTAGTTTAACATTTTTTTTTCCTGAGTAGCAAGTTTGAACCTCCTGATGAATGGGGAGGTCTTAATGCAATGAAATGCAAATTTGATAAATGTTTTATACCATCCCTAGGGGCCACTGTACATGTTAGTTGTGATGCCCCGCTAATAGTCCCACATTGGAAAATTGATAAGAGTTTAAGAGGGTTTAAATGATGGGGCTTGAGAGCCAAGTGCAACATTGACTAGTCAATTTTGACAGTGGATTGAGCCAAACTACGTGTTATACTCTGTGGGTCCCATGACTTACATCATGCCAGTGGGCTCACGGGCCTGAGACTTATGATAAATGGTATCAGAGCAGTTAGCCAGCCAGAAATGTAGAGCTAAGTGTTATGCGGGACTAAGTGCTACACTGCGTGAGTGCGGTAGGAGCCACCTCTAGAAGGCTGTAGGAGCTACATCTAGAGTCCACATTGCCTGGCGATGATAATGGGATGTGCTAATTGTCATGTTGCGATGAGGACGTCGCGTATTAAAGGTGGGGTGATTGTGATGCCCACTAACAGTCCCACGTCTACAACAGGAAACTCCATGCACTGTTAGCTTATTTTTAGTACCTAATATACCATCATCAATTATGTAGACCCTTAGTAATTTAGTTTGGGTTTTTTCTAAGAACTTTGAGGCTTGTCTAGAGCTCTATATTTGCACTCTTTACATGAGCAGTTATTGCTGGTTTGCCCTCTTCACATCAGCACTTGACTGAACCAAAGGTGGAAAGAGTCTTCACCTTTCAATTAATGTTCTCTTTTGCAGGTTCTACAACCATTGATAGATACACGATGACCAATAACCACCCAGAGGACAATAATTAGTAGCATTGTAATTAATATGCCTATCGCCTTGTCGCAACTTTTTCTTTCTTAAGGTCATTACTACCAGGGGTTAATTGCGGATAGACCCCCATGTATTATCGCCAAATTGCAGATAGACCCCTGTACTTCTAACTTCTATCGTTACAATTAGACCCCTGGATTCTCAACTCCATTAGTTTTCACATTTAATATATATGTAATGACCATTTTGTAGGTTAATAGTAAGCAAATCAGTTTATGAAACTCGTATATTTCAGTTTATAAAGACCAATCCTAATGTGGATTTAACGCGGTTGAGAATCCGAGGGTCTATCTGCAACAATAGAACTAGATGGGGTCTATCCGCCAGTGCTAGCGATCATTTCCGTCATGTGAATTGAACCTGTTAGACACTGAGAGCTGCAGGTGTTATCTATGATCAATCTTTTCGGGTGTTTAGAAATGAGAGGTAGGAAACATCAGTCAAAGGGTGGTGAGTTATCTTTTTCCTGTCGTGAACATTATATTTAACTAGTGTTTGAATGTACAAGTAATTAAGAAGTTTCATCTCTTTTAAAAGAATAAGACCAGCCATAAAAGCCTCTGAGAGAAATATGCCTTCGTGAGAGAGCTTGTTGGCCCCTCTTCTTATGGTGAACACAGGGAACCTGCTGTCCTAGGGTTTGGTCAGCTGCATGTTTTCAGGCTAGGGAACAAGAAAAAATGCCCACACCCTTAGGAATGGGACACATCATTTGCTCACTTGTGGCTCCTGTCGATAATATTTCTCATCCACTTGCCCCTCTGAAGGGGAAAATATCCAATAGGGGGCCCCTCTATAGAAAAGCATGTAGGAAGGAACAAAAACATGACATGTTTTCTGCAACTAATTTTAAAATGGATGATTGCACTAATTTTTTTGTTACATTGATTACACTAAGGTGGTGCTTGGTTGACCTCTTTTAAGAAATTTTTTTGAGAAATGGCACTTTGGTAAATAAAAGTTTTCTTCCTATTTTTATAAATTGTATTTGATTCACCTCTAAATTTATAGAAAACTTTTCCATAAAATACACTTTATGGAAAAGTTTTCTTGTTTTGATTTCCACTCAAATTGGGAGGAAAACACCAAGAAATATGACACAACCCAATATAATATAATAAACTTGTACCCAAACCCCATTTCCAACCACATTTCTACCTTTTCTTGATATTTCTATAAAGTTAAAAGGCCTATTTTTTTGTTTTGAACCAAACAAAAGAAAAGGAAAACATGTACTTTTTTACTTCTCATTACTTTTCTCAAAATTTTTTCAAGAAATACAAGGAAATATTTTTTTGGTGGAAAACATTTCTTGAAATTTCAAGAAAATAAACCAAACATCCACTTATGAGGAAATAATAAAGAGAATCAATAACGTGCTGCAAACTCTTCCTCTGTTTGTATGCTACATCTTTTGTTCATACTAATATCCGAGTTGAAGGTGTGGCTCTAAATAAATACCTAGTCTACTTAAATTTTCAATATTCTTACTGAATTATATTAATAATACACAAAAAGAAACATCAAAATTAGAATACGCATCCTTCTGATGGACCGTAGTAGATAGAACACTGGGTATTTTCTTCTTCTTTGTTTAAACTATTAAGTCTCTAGTCCAGATTTACACAATCACAACTTTCTCAGCTCATTTAATTTCATACCTAAAACAAAAAGGAAAAAGAGAAGAATGAAGAAAATTATGAGAAATAACTAAAGAACTGAAGCAAAAAGGCTAACATACAAGATCAACAGTTTCGTTCTTGATCTCCTCGAGGGTAATCCCCTTATCCTCGCCCATCTCCAACTTCAAGAGAAGAAATCTCTTCAGAGATCAGCAAGTGAGGAGCAAAGAGAAACAATGATTATTGTGCTAAGGCCCTTATCCTTTAATTTCCCTCAAAAAATACAAATAGTGAAGAAAACAAGAAAGAAAGAAAGAAAGGAGAGGGGATGAGAATGCTCCCCTCGCTTACCACTTGAATTTATACTCAGCAAAAACTTCGGTGTCATAGAGGGGCCCACCAGCCTGCCCCCGCCCGCCAGCCCCCCGCCTCCAAGTTTTACCGGCTGATGTGGGGGCCACTCCTACCCCACGGCTGCATTGGACAGGAAAATTCCGACAGAGGTTCCCAATTGAGAAATTATACGTGTTTTAGGTATCAGTCCCTCAAGAACTCCATATTAGTCCCTCAAGCCTTTTGAATGTTCATCATAAGTTAAGAGTTCTTGCAAATTAGTACCTTAGTGATCAAAATACCCTTATTTTATATGTCCTCTAAAAAAAACCCTATGTTTGTAAGAACAGAAAGTGAAGGGCGTTTTGGGCATTGACGGACCAATTTACAAGAGCCCTGGACATAAGGGGAACTTTTGGTCATTGGGGGGCTCATATGAAATTGTGAAAGATTTGAGGAACTAATATCTTTAAAAGCCCTAAAATTACTTTATATAATAAAGACCGACAATATTTAAAAGCAGTATAAATAGTTGAATACAATATAGTGTTTAAAAAATTAGTAAAAAAAATATAAATCAATACAAATAATACATATAAGTAACTTAAGTTGTCAATCTTAAAATTGGTACTAAAAATGTATAAAATTTCTTATTTTGAGTTTCTCTACTTTCATATGTGTGTGTTTCCTTTTTAGGTTTGTAATCGTTTGAATGTGATATTTTTAAACATTGCTAACTATGAAAATTCGATTGAAAATTAGAATAGTATTTTAACCATCTCATTAGAAATAGTACGTATTATGCTCTGGATGTTATTATCATATGAAAAGAATACTATAAAGAGATTATGTAGAAAATCATAAAAGAGAGTATGACTTGTATTTTAATATATATTTATAAATTCAATACAATAAGGACATGCTAGCAATGCTTTTAGAGTATAAAATTATTATCGTCATTACAACTTCGGAATTTTGTTTGAACATGGGTTGGTCTGAAACCCTCTTAAGTTAAGTCCATCTAATCATTACATCAAAACTTTGAAATTATGGTGAAGATTGAGAATTATAATTTAATGTTAATTCTAATGTTACTATAAGAAAACTTTTCTATATGAGTTTGTGCAAACGAAACTCTATATCAATTTTTTCCCCTACTCATAGGCTATTACGTGAGACGACCTAAATGACGTGACAATTAATACACAGATCCCTTGCTGGCTTCGGGCCAGCGCGCTCCTTGAGCTTGTATTTTATGAAGTAAGAGTTGCGTGAATCGTACTAGCAAAGTGCTTATTGTATTGTATTATTTCGGGTATAATAATATTATCATAGCTTCATCATATATTATAAGAATGCGAATGGGATAGGACCTCCCAAATTATTCATGAATTATGGAGTTGGATGAGGTGGAATCAAGCGCCCATCTTTGTAGTGACAACAATCGTTTCAACAGATCGAGCGTGAACGAAATTAGTGTTTTGATATACATCTTAATTCTATATTAGTTTTTTAAATCTTCATACTTCTGATTTACACCTACAAAAATTATTAAGTTATTTAGGTAACACCCGGAATGTATAGGTTCATACACATTTCAAACCCCGTATTGTCTATAAGTCTAATAATCAAGAAAGCAACAAAATTATAGAAACTTACGGAGTGAGGTAAGCAATTGGATAGTCTTTGCAACTCAGCTAATAATATAGGTGCCTAAGCAGCTAATTAATAATTACTAGACAGCAGTGTAAGAAAATCTACATCAAGGTCAATATCAATTAACAATTTTACTTAAACTTCTAAGATTAATGCATTTAATATTCATTAAAAAATAATGCAACGTTTTGGATCTTATAAAGTTTTGTTTTCAAGTTTGAGGAGCTTGGAAAGATGCAAGGAAATTTCAACAAGCATTGTTTTTCTTTGTGTCTTACTGGATGAATAGATTCGAGTCCTCAGAAGCATGCACCTAATCTATTTTGTAGCTGAAGTTTGCCTTCATCGCATAAAAAGGGCAAGTTCGCCTGCAACACATAAGAAGGCGGCTCTGTCCACGGAGCTTTCGGCCACGCACGGGTTCGAGGAGTCAAAAGTCTTTTACGTCAATAGTACATAATCTTAAGTTTCATCTTCACAAGAACTAGTGACCTCTAGATTACACAACATCAACTCTTACCATCGTCTTGGTTTCATATGGTTTCAAAATATTATTGAGGTAGGTTTAAAATAGGATTAAGGTATTGTTTAGCGATAAAATTCATCAAACGTTAAGAGTTAAAAAGTGTAAAAATTAGCTTTGTGAGTGTCACGCGGTAAAATTAGGGGAAGTTCTCATATTTACATTACAGAATGTAAGCGTTGCCCAAAAACTAGTAATAAAGGTGTATAATATGCGGAGTAGGGGAATCTATAAGGTATGTAAGTGCTAATTAATCTTAGAAGAAAAAAGGAAGAAGAAAAAGTTTCAAATATTAGGTCATATTTAATGTCTTTGTTTTACTAATGGAATTTTCTTATTTCTACTCGTGCGTAACTCAATGGTCTAACAGAGAGCTTGCGCACGTGCACCTATGTTTGAGAGTATCATCAATTTAGCTCTAACTTCTAAACTCCTTGCTGGCACTATATTCCAAGATCTGATGGCAATCTAATGCCGACGCTAAAACTCGACATAGTTGACTTTGAGTCGAAAAGAATGCAACAATTTTCATTCTTGAGTAGTTTCCAATTTTCTCCTATATATACTAAATAAATTAAACAGCGAACCTTTTTTTTTTTTTAAACAGCATAACTTTTCGTGAAATGTTTGAGGAAATAAAATAAATTAATACTTATCACTGATAAATGATTATTTGACATTCGTTTTCTGGTGAGGTTGATATCAGTTCTAAAAATTTAAATTTTCTGAAAAGTGCAATAATGTTCTTGTATATATAGTTTTTAAATAACGATAGTTAACAAATGTTTTTATCAATTCTATTAGAATATAAAATTTTAACTCTCAACTCTCAGCATAACTTTTGAGATTTGGTGTAGAAGTAGAATCTCCCCTGTATATGGACATGTTTGAATATAAAATTTGATTTCTACATCAGATCCGCTCAACCTTCTAAACCTTGAATCAACCATCAAGAAGTTATTTGTCGATTTCCAAAAGTTGTAACCAAACACTTTGGCAATCAACAAAAGCCTCTGATCTTTATGTTGTTTGTAACAAGCTTCAATTCAAGTAATAATCCGCCTAAGACTGAAGAATCATAGAAGTCATTATCTCATTACTAGTCCGCATAATATGAGGCATTGAGAAACCGATAGATTTTGACCTAAGAAATGGAGAAGTTAGCACGGGACATAAAATCTAACCTTGAGAATGGCTTTTTACAAATGTTCGGTGTCTGACAAAGATATTTCAGAGGACCCGAACTCATTTACGAATGAGGAACCTAAAGATTTTTTTTTTTTTAATCGTTGGAGAAAAGCAACCTAATTAAGAAATTTTATTAGAATAAATCCCATGTACTAGTATACTTCGGTGCATAAACAGCTTCTTTATATTTTTCTGATGGTCAAATTATAATGATAAAACATCTCCACAAACTCTTTGTACATATAAATTATTAAAATTAGTATCAACCAAACTTTTTTTTTTCATAACTAAACTTTTGAGTACTAGTTGCGCAATGTAAAACTACATACATAAATTATAAATAACTGAAATTTTTTCTCTCAATGGATGCGTATATATAATTATGTGAATGGAAGCTTAGGGGGTTATTGATTGGGACAAGTTGGGGCCAAGTGGGATAATTGTTCTAATAGAATAATTTTATCCCTTTTAGATATTTTGAGTGGAGCAAAGTGAAATAAGTTGGGATAATGTGACAATTTAAAGTTTTGATTTAACAATTCATGTGGGATAATTGAGGATGTGACACCTTATTAAAATATAATATTTATCTATCAATTAATTCTAATTTAATTTATCCAATTGATTTAGTATATTATTTAGTATGTTATTATAATATAATACATTATTTTACGTTATACTAAAATATAATCTATTATAATATAATTACTAAATAATATTATTTATTATTATATTATATTAAATTAGAATAGTATGCTATATTATATAATAATTGATATAATATATGAACAATATATTTAATATAATATTTTAATAATATAATATAATATAATGTATATTAAAGCATGTTGTGTTATGTTATAAATCTATATTACACTATGTTACAATATATATTTCTGATAAGTGTCGAATGTATCAGAATATTATAGTAAATTATATATTATATTATATTATATTATATTATAGTTTAATAAATAATATAATATTAATATATTATAATAAGTTATATTAAATTATAATTGAAGATTATATTATATAATAATTAATATAATATATTCAAATAGTATTGTACATTATATTGTAATATATTATATTTATTATTATTTAATATATGGTAATATAATATATTATGACCTAATCAATTAGATGTTGTCTTTGTTATATTATAAATGATAAAATATATTATATTATAATATACACATCATAATAAATATATAATTTATCGCATTATAATATATTATAATATTATATATTACTTATTTAGTATGTCATATTGTAGTAATAAGCTTAGTAGAATATAGTATAACATATTATATTATATTATATTATATCATATTATAATATATAATATTATAATATTATATATATATATATATAATATTGTAGTACAATTTAAATTATAATAAATTATATGTTACTTTTTTTTGATGCACGGATCACACAGTCAATTCGGTCAAAGCTAATTTGAGATTTATAATGATGATGATGGGGATTCGTGTTCTCTCTCCGAATCGCTTGGCTGGAGGGGAGATGAGGAGCCCTGCGCAAAGGAAGAAAGCGCTAGAGATTGGAGTTGGGTTCTCCGAGTTTGAGCTCGGTCGATCTCCCCTCCTACACAAGTAGAAAGCTCGTCAGAGGACGGAGCTTGACTTCCCCCGTTGTTCCTCCGATGATCAAGTCAGCATGTGAAATGAGTGGAGCGGGAGGTAGATGAACAGTAACTTATTCTTATGTGTATAGTGCAGGGTGAGAAAATGGCTTACCTTGAGTTTGAGAATAGTTCTCCTTTTATAGAGATGAATGAGGGGTAGCTTGATAATTTCAGCCAAGTATAACATGATGATTGAGTTAACAACCACTTTACACATGTTGGCTTTTGAGTGGCATGAGTCACCACTGATTTGATATGGTGGTAATTGATGAGACATGATGGGTGGTGGGTTATGAGGACTTTTGGGAAGGGAGTGAAGATAACTCTGACAATTACTGTAGCAGGTTGGCAGCTGTAGCGCCGAGAGGTCGGCACTGTAGCATCGAGTCAGCCACTGTAGCGCCGAGACATTGGCACTGTAGCATCGAGCTGGCTACTGTAGCATCAGGGGGCTGGCTACTGTAGCATCAGGGGGGCACTGTAGCAGTCAACTACCACCCGCGTTTCGAGTCTGCTCGCCGAGAGGTCAGCACTATAGCAGTCGACTACCACCAGCATCAGGGGGCCGCTGTAGCACCGAGTCCCGACACTGTAGCATCGAGTCAGCTACTGTAGCGCGTGAGACGTTGGCACTGTAGCAGTCGACTATCACCGCGTTTCGAATCTACTCGCAAGATGTTGACTATTGTAGTGCTGAGTCTCGACACTGTAGCATCGAGTCGGCTACTGTAGCGCAGAGACGTCGGCACTGTAGCAGTTTCCTTTTGGTCTTGCATGAGCCTCTTTTTGCGTGAAATAGGACTCGTATTGGGATTCACCTAGGAGGTAATACTTAATGTTAATTAATAAAAAAATTTAGGGGTCATAACACTTTTACTATTTTATAAATAGTAAAATATATTACGTTGTAAAATATCATATTATAATACATATAATGTAATATGAAAATTTAATACATTACATTATAATTAATATAATATATTAAAAATAAGTTTAATGATGTTATTTATATAATTATTTTATAGTTAGTTAATATGATTAGCACATATGTTAGTAGTTAATATATGAATGTTCTAAAATTATCCCACTCATCTCAAATTGTTCCATTATTAGAGTTTTGGTAAATCTTGGCTTGGAGGCAATTTTATTTCCATATGAGTGGGATAAGTTTATCCCATGTGGGGTAATTATCCCACTAGTGTCCCCCAAAATTAACAACACCAAAAGTTATTGTCTCAATCCCATTATCCCAACCAATAACACCAAAAAGCATTATCCCAAAATTTATCCCAATTATCTCTATATTATACCAACCAATAACCCCTCTGACTTTTGTATGTATGATACATATGTTTCATAGAAGTATATATATATATATATATATATATATAGATATATATATATATATGTATCCGCTGGAAAATGTAAACTACTGCAATTAGTTAATACTTGAACAGTATTTGAAATATATGGATGCACATGTTTTAGATATATTTTAGAAAGTTATTACACATACCACTGTAACCAAAAAAAAAAAAATTTTCTTTGTTCCAATTTTCTTTCTTAAAGGCAATGTCAAATTTTCCTTTCAAAGAAAGCGACATCTTTGGATGTTTAGATGACCATGAAGAGTTTTGTATCCAAAGTCTACTTCCTTAGCTAAGCTGGTCCCTTCACTCTTTTAACAATGACAGATATTTCTTACTAAAATACAAAAGTAGGCAAGCAAGGGGCCTATAAAAAATTAAGCCAACTTTTGTTAGGCCCCCCACAGCTTTGCTGTTAGGCTTCAAGCCAGTAAAATGGTCTACTTAGGCGGTAAATATCAATTTTAAGAATGCTTTGTGACGAAAGTAGCAATATAAATTTTTCCATGGAATCTATAGATTGCATGTCTACATGCTAGCATAGTAACAATCATGCCTTGATTAATTAATATGTCTCTGATACAATGTATCATTCCCTGTGGTTGTTCTTATATGTGTTAATGTTTTGATTGCTATGAGTATAATATTTATCCAAAGGAATTTGTTAAATATCTTGAGGACAATATGCTGGACTCCCTTTTGGCCTTCATGGAGAGCTGGCTAAACAAGTGGAAGTAGGGAACAATGTTATGCTTTAATATATAAACTCATCAAGAATTATGCACTTGCAGGGAAGTTGGGGTACAAAAATGTAAAAGAAGTATTATCATAAGTTAACTAAACGTTTTCTGAAGAAAGATAAAGCAAACTAAAATAACTAACCTGTCAATGATCTGGTTTTTATTCAATAATGCCGCAAATTTACATCCACTTTGTAAGAAAAAAGAAAGATAAATTCCACAATACCTCGCAAAACTTTGGGGTGTTTACCACAAAATTCCTCTGAGCGTTGTTTCTCCCACTAAACCCCCAAATTTTTTTCACTCAGAACACCAAATGTCTCAAATAACTTCCCAAAACATTTGATTTTTTTCCCCCAGACCCGTAACAAAAAGCGTCTCTTTCTATCAGAGGACATTATTATCTGTCCAATTATGTTTTTTTCCCCTTGTTTTCTTTGGGTCTACTCTTCTATTCTTCTCCTTGCTCTTTGGGTGAATTGTAGGAAAAGTAAAATTAATTATTTTTTGGGGGTGCGTGGCGTGCGTGGCTTCCTCTTCAGAATTTTGGGGGTTTATTTGGGGGTAAAAAACAAAGTTTATGCGGGTTGTGTGAAACGTTCCAAAAGTTAATGAGGTTTTGTGAGACTTATTCGAAAAAGAATATCTAACATGTGTTTGGTACAGATAAATATTGTTAAATCTTTTAACGCTTACACTTTTCTACATTTCGAAGTTTTCTATTTAATAGTCTTATAAAAATAATTCATGTAACTTGTATGTAATGGAACAATAAAAATAGTTCTATAGAAATCTAGCATTTTCTTTTCTAAATTTGAAAAAGTAAATTGAAAAGTATTCGTTCTTTTGTGAAAACGATGTTAGTTTTTCTTTATGGGAAAGGGGCATAGCTCATTATTGAATTTAATTACCATCTTCAACGAGCCAATCTCTTGCTTGAACACTAAAATCTAGTTTTATTACTCTTTGCTTGAATTTACCAAATCTAGTTTTATTACTCTTCACAAAAGATATAGTTTAAAGAATATGTTTTATCATTTAATTGGTTTGACATTGGATAACTAGACCTTTTAACCTCCACGTAATGACCAAAGAGAACTTTAATTAGATGATAGCTTTTTGAATGAAAGGAAATGGAAAAAGATGGTACAAGTATTTGTTCACGATATATAGAACAATCAAAACATCAAGGTCACTAACTAGATTTGCAAAAAGGGAAGGAAAAAAAATCACTTTATCCTAAGAAAAACTACCTGGAATGTTTTGAAAAAATTTTAGCACCAATTGTTAGTTTGCTTACGCAAATGCATAATAGGACTAAATCATATTTGGTTAAAATTACCTAAATCACAAATTATTTGGTTAAATATGTTTAGGTTCATTTCCTAACTATGATTAATTGCTTGGGTAGATATGGATCTAATTAGATTTGTCTAATCCATCTGTTCCTTTAAAAATATGTCTAATGATCTAGCTTTTTGTGGGCCTTAAAATATAAAAACTTTGCAAAAGTTAGGGTTGTTTGTTTAATGAAAGTATTCAAAGTAAGAAGTAGATCAAATGAATAATTTGCAAAGTTAGGAAGTAGGAGAAATGTTCGTTTTATTTTGGAAGTAATAATGAAAATAACTTCTTCCTCTTCATTCTTTTTTTTTTTCTTTTTTGGATAACAAATACAAATATCATTAGGAAGAGCTAGAAAAGGAAAATCTTTTGAGATTTTATTTAGAAGTGAAGAATATGCATATCATTAAAAAAAACTAATTTTGTTCATGTATTGACACATATTAATTTAAGCTTCGTTTGGATCCCATGATGTTTTCCTTGCTGTGTTTCTATTAAAAATGCCATGGTATTGCGTTTTCTCCTTAAAGTGTTTTCAAAATACCATGTTGAGTGTTTTTGGTCAACATTAGTTTGACTTGTTACAACATTAGTATTAAACATATTATTAATATATTATATATTAATTATAATAAAATATATTATAAATAAAATGTTATA
>JBAKGM010000233.1:30892288-30904583 GCA_037177215.1 Asparagus racemosus
TATATATAGTTTCGGTTTATCATAGTTTTGCCTTGGACTTTCAGTTTGAGTTATTTACTGTTCGTCAATTATCAAAAAATAATCGTAAATAGTCAAAGCCCTAATGTTTAACGAATTATTTAACTTGACCACAGAAATAGCTTATAGCATGCTTATTGCCATCATACATTGCTTTTGTCCAAATATTTCTTGTTTGTTGACTTAGTTCATGTTCAAATAGGAGAAATTGCATATGCAAATCATCATTGATGGATGTTTTAGGTGTTGTTCATGGGTTTAGATACTCTTTTTTACAATCTCCAACTTGGACATTTACAATAATGCAATTGCTTTGTTGTTCAAGAACCTGTATGTCTCTGTACATGATAATTCTGCTTCCTGAAAATGATAAATCAAAAACATGTAACTATTAGCAAATATCATTTCTTAGAGAAGTAATTGTTGACGATGTCGATAATCATCATCGCGTTCATTAATCAAAATAGAGTATGCTAAGGAGCATATCTACATAACCAACTAGGTTCAGCAAAAATTTGCAACAAATTGGCAGCCTCATATAAGCTCTACAAGTTGTTACCAAATACTCATCAGGATTCTATTGACAAGTGAGGGTTATGGTTTTTAAAAATTACAATTCTGCAAAGTTACTATACGCTCTGTCCAATCTTTCACAACGCAGCTATGATTTGTAGCTGATTAGTGTTCATACTTACTTTCATGATCATCTTCAGATGTTACCTACAAATCTCTCTTCAATATTATAGATAATATTGCATTTTTATGATTTTTAACAGAGAAGATAATTTCCTATAAATTACATCAGCTATATATTGAACAATCCATCAAATGAAAAATTTTGCCAACTGTGCAAGTTTCTTCGTTTATAGTTAATGTTGTTGCATTCATACCCTCTCTAAACTTCAGAAGATCAAAAAAGACATAGCATGTGTTATTCCTTAAGTCGTGGTCATCAATTTATGCTTCTAAACTTTGCGATAGTACTAGAGACAGATCATACCTTCACATAAGTTCCTATATAGGTGATTCTTATTATGTCCTCTCAAAATTTATTCCACCGAGTTTATGCTCATTATGCACAAAAAATTTCCTAAGCCTTTATTAGTGTACATATTTTTAAGTTAATCAATCTCTGTACTTTTGGTATAACCGAGTGTTGTTCTTATGCAAGATGATCATTTCAGGTAGAGTAATGACGATCTTGAAAGATAAAATCCCTTTCTTATGCCTAATAGTTGAAAAATCAAAATTAATCCTTGTTACTGTGGCCTTGTTCTTGGAGATTTATCACAAAATTGATAGGACTACCAAAGTTTTTAAGGGGGTATTGGGTTTTAAGCATTGCAACTTCAGTCTTTATGCATAAGAAGTGATCAGAGATCAGCTCCTAACTAATACCATTACTGTTTACAGGCTATAGAGGTATTCTTATTGAAGAGGGTAAAACCTTGTGTATATATGTACATACTGTTGGAGTTTTATATCTAGAAAGAAAAACTAGTTATATTACCAATATATTATATTTCACACAGTATAAGTGTATAACCAAATACAAAAGAAACTGAAGCACTGCAGAAAGTTTATGTACACTTATACTGTAGTATTTGATGCATGTCTTTGAATAAATTTTTTTGTATTCCGTATAGACCTCTGTTCTAGCTCTACATATTCTTTTTACATAATTGTCATTCTTTCTTCAACAATTTTTCCATGAATCTAATCACCATTGTTCCATAACTGCCTCTTGCCTAAATATAGTCCTTTTTGACGTGGTCAGTTCTTTCCAAACCACCAGCTCCGAATCAAACACAAAATAAAATTTATCCTTCAAAAGTTTTTTCTCACCTCAGGTATCACCATACAACAATGGCAAATTCAATGGCAATGCGAACCTCCACCCTCTTTGCCCTGTTGCTGACATCCTATCTCATCCTTGCTTTGGGCCCCGCATCATCGGACGACAATCTCTTGAATGTGCATGAGATCCGTCACCGGCTATCGCAGGTTCTTGGGCCTCGCACTCCACTGCCTGGAAATGCTAAGTGCAAGCTTTCAGTACCTCATTTTAGACACAGAGATCGACCTGAAGTTCTCATTCCCGAAACTGAAATCAGAAAGGCCTGATTTAGCTATTTCTATAGTGACGGATATGTAGCATGCATTGTCTGAGAAAAATGAGAGCAAGTAATTAGTCATGTAATGATTTATGCAATCTTTGTGTAACTATATCTTACCGATGGTTTTAGCAGACTTGTTCTTCAATTCCCCACCCCACCCAACCAAAAAAGATTAGGAATTCCTAAGATCTTTCTGCGCAATGGAGTATTTTAATTTGCATTTTAAATGTGTTGTCTAAAACCCATTTGGTGGGATTTGAACTTGAATTATTCCGATGTCATTTTAAAATCGCCTCAAGTATATCAAAGTTTCGAAGCTGTAATGATGGTCGAGGATTATAATTCTAGTATTCGACGCCTAACGTCACGAAAGTGAAGGATTCCTAGTTTCTTGCAGCAAAAGTTTATCTTTCCTTATCTTCAGAAACCTTAATTTTTATGCATTTATAATGGGGTGTATGAGCATCATTAGTTGTTATGTTATCTTTGGCTTTGCCGTGATCAGCATGTCAATCTTATTCTACATCTTTGTTCACAATATACGTCGGTGGTTATGTCTTTTTTTTAAAAACTAAGTACCAATAAGTAGAATAACAAGTTTACTATAAATAAATAAATAGAATAATAAGCTGCTACAGTGGAGCAAAAACCTCTGCAAATATCAAACATATGTAGCACACCCTTAAACCACTCACATGGGACTCCACCCAAGCACATGCAATGCTCTCTCTCTCCTCATCTCCTCACTAAGTGACACCCATAAGTGGGCCCCATTTGCCCCTAATCCCCTCTTCTCCTTTGGGCCTTTTGTTCTGTAGCCTCACCGAAGGGCAGCCCGTCTCATGTGCTAAGGAAATGGGAGCATGTGGTGTGCTCAATTCTATATGAAGAATCATGCTTTCTCTATAATTCCAAGTATCTTCTCAAATAATTAGTAAATCTATCTAGTTTGAGAACATTTTCCCAACAATTCCTCAATCAATCAAACATATGAACACTTCACTGTTGCATTGCTAGAGGTCTAGTGTTTACATATATCCGTGTAGGACCATGATCTGTTCTGAAAACATTAAAACATCAAAATTTAAATACAATTAGCGAACATAGACGTCAAGAGGAGTGTTTCACGTCTAGTGGGTTAAAACATTAAGTCCAGGTCTTTTCTAAAAAAAAAAAGATTAGAGAATATAGATAATATCAAAATATTATGCATTAAGGCAGATGTTCTTAACCATACAATAGACTTGACATCTCCAAAATATTTTCTTACCTTCATGTTAAATAGTTCAGAACACTATGTTCGCACGCGAAATGTTCTGATACAATTCACACTCTCAATCAAGATGAGAGCGATATAGTTGTTTTGTTTTGTTTTTTTTAATTTAGGAGCTATTCGCTCATGTATGTGAAAGTCGGAGGGGGCAATCTACCCTTTGAACTTACTGAATCCTCATCTCCATAGAGTTCTAAGAGACACATCCAAAAAGCAACCAAACGTTTATAGTTTTCTGAGTCAGGTGAGGATGTTTCCAAGGGATACAGTTAGCTAGACAACGAAGACTTGTGTTATAGGAAATGATGATGATGAGGCAATGATTCTTTAGGACTAAGTGACGGAAAGGGGGACAACCCTCTGATACCTGCATATGAGGATTCTACGCTTAACTAGGAATAACCTCATTAGTCCTTGTCCCCCTCTGGCCACTACAAGCCTTGTGATGTCACTGGCCGTAAAAGGCCCACAGCCCACAATGTCGCAGTAGGAGACAAAGGGTCAACACATGGGTCTCAGCCATAACCTTTCATCGCAGCATTCACTCTTGACCACCCATGTGGAGAATATTACATATGTGCCATCAGGCCGAGAGTTGTGGGCCTCCGTTGTCTTCCAGACCCATTTATATGATATCACTTCATGATAGAAGCATGCATGTTTACTAACAGAAGGGACTTAAACAACATAACATCAACGATAGAGTCATTATCCTAAATTCGTTTTGTGTTTTGACTGTATGAATTCTATTGTTTCGTTTGGTCCTATTAAGTGTTTTCTCCTTCGTTGAGATAATTGTTATAGTATCGTTATTAATTGCTTCTAACCAAGTTCTCCCGGCCTACCTTTTTATCGTTCTTGCTTCCATAGTGTAATTTCATAACTCCTTCCAAGCGGTGCTTTTAGTCGCCTCCATTGTATATAGCTAAAAATCATCTCGATCCATCTTTCTCAATTTAGCTTCGATAAGAACGACATTTAATTTCTTACGAATTCACTTATTTCTTACCATATCTCTTAGCACGTACATAAAGATGTGAATAGGCTTCGTGCTGGTTATTGACGACCTAACGTCACTCTCCTTATTCTGTCTCGAGACATACGGTGAAAGGGATAAGCATTAATGCACAAAATTGACAAAGTTCAAGAGCGCGTTCCTCCTCAGCCGCTAACATCTCATGTTAAACCCATGGCCAGTCCGGCGACATGCCGGCAGTCGGCCACCCCTTTGATTGCGTGTCCATAGTTTGACTAGTTCGCTTGTGGGAGGCCCATTGGGCCCATGACGGTTTGGCTAGAACCATATGGAGGGGCATTATTGTCATAGGTTTTCTCTATATAAAGAGGAGAGGAGAGGAGAGGAGAGGCCCCTACCAATCTTCTGGAGTACCAAAAAGGGTCCACACTCTCAAACCTTAGCTCAATCTCTTCACTCTAAGCTCTTTTTCTCACTCAAAATGCCCAAGCTTCAGAGATACAGAGGAGTGAGGCAAAGGCACTGGGGCTCTTGGGTCTCAGAAATCCGCCACCCTTCGCTGTAATTAATCCTCTCTACCCTTCAAAAAGAAAAACAACGACACATGCACTTTACTTGCAATAATGAGTTAGATTAACACATTCATTTCTTATTGCAGGAAGACCAGAATTTGGCTCGGGACATTTGAGAGTGCAGAGGCAGCGGCCAGAGCCTACGACGAAGCAGCTCGCCTGATGTGCGGTCCAAATGCAAAGACCAACTTCCCGATTGATCCAGACCGCCCAGTCCCCCCGCCTCAGTCCCTGTCACCGACCCTCATGGCGAAGCTCGAGAAGTGTTGCGTCGCTTCAAGGGAGGAAACGAAGAGGGCGAAGGTGACGGCGGTTAAGGAGGAAGAGGAGTATTATATGCAGGGCGACGATGAAGAGTGCATCGAGGAGATGATTGAAGAGCTTATATACTATGGCTCTGTGGAGATTAATTCGACTTCTTCGTCTGGTTCTTCTTCGTCTTCGGGTTGTTCTTCTATGGGATGGTACGGAAATGAGTGACGGTGGAGGCGCGGTAGTGTGTACAGGAGATGTTTGCTAGCAATCCGACCGTCCGTGATGCTGTGTTACAGTCATGGACGTGATCAGAGGTGATCATATCAGCATTTGATGTGCTTTTCTTTCTTTCTTCCTTTTTTTTTTCCCCTTTCTTTTTCCCCCCGGCACACCTTATTGGTGGTGTTTCTTTGTAATTCCCTTTATTGAGTTAAAGTTTTTCTTTTTGAAGTTTTTATTGTTCTTTTCATTATGATTGTTCAGGTGGTTTATTTCTTGTTTGCAGTGGTTTGCTTCCGACCATACACCAACTGCAGATTATTATTGTTAGAATTAATATAAAACTATAATCCTCGATCCTCACCATAACTTCAGAGTTTTGGTGTAATGGTTAGAGGGACTTAACTTAAGATGGTATCAGAGCAACCCAGGTTCGAATCCCACCGGTCATGAATTTTAAGCAGATTTTCTAAAAATTGACACCGCCGCGTGAGTCCAGGTCTCGACCCATAAAATGGCGCTCAACCTACGGGGAGCTTTGGTCGAATTGTTAGAGTGCATGTTAGAATTAATATAAAAATATAATCCTCGACACCATAACTTCGGAGTTTTGGTCTAATGGTTAGAGGGACTAAATTTAAGAATTATATCAGTGTCGCCAACAAAATTAGGTTCTGCTATCGTCATGTAGAGAAAAAGCTAGTATGGAAAAAATCTTCTGGGCTGATACTCACAATCGAAAGCATACAATTCAATCAAAATTAAAATTTCTACTCCGTGATTTATAACAAACCCGGCAATTATGTTGAACACAGTAGTAAAAAATTAACTGACCTTTACTGCAGTTACATTTCGATCTTTTTATAATAAAAAAACTGCAGTCACACTCAATTGCCAAAGTGCAGGGAATAACAAATCGTCAATCGGGATCTACACAAGAACCAGAAACAAGACTCCAGAATCTAATTTTTGCAGAGAAAATCCAACCAAAACAACGATTCAGTGTATATTCATTTGAAATGACATTACACTGTGAAAAGGACAAGAACGTTGGCATACATCTGGAAACTACCAGTTAGAACGATTGCACTGTTAGTCTACAACAGATCTGCAGGTATAAGTTACATGCTCCAAAGATAACATATTACAGTATCCCGTAGAATCGTATTAACAACACCTAAATCTCAATCACTCTCTGCTCTAGCTAACACAAAACTAAAGAAATTGTTTGAAACTGTTTTACAAAACACATGAAATCATCAATCAACAGATACTAAACCTACCGATACGCAGATTTCTCCATATCACACAACTAGTATACAATTATTGCTGGTTAAAGAAACTATTTCCAGCCACTTCAAGTCCTTCTTCCCCTCCGAGACTTAACAGCCACCTTCTTTCCACGACGAGTTGTGGTGGTAGTCGCCCGGGGCTCAGTCAGCATCCTCTCAATTGATTTCATCCTCGTGCCATTCTGTGGTACGATTTTGTCGGACCCCGAGCTTACAGTTTCATGATTTTGGTTTGCATTTGCTTCTGCGGATGAACTGAAGAATAAAGTTTTTTTTAACTGTCAGATCACCTCAAGGTTTTACAGTGATGAAAAGAACGGAAGATAGTAATGGTTACCCATTGGCAGACAATTCATTGGTTGATCCATTTTCTTTCTTGAGTACATGAGGGTTACCATCTTGTGTCTTATGATCTGAAAAGAAAGGATTACTCGGAAGGTTAGTAAAGTTGTGTAAAACTGGAGCATTTTGATTCATATGAATACAGAGAAGGGTTGTCATTATATCTAGCATATGAAGCATCTAGCACAATTGCAATAAGATAGTGTCTCAAGTTGTTCAGCTCCTCAAAGCCTGAAAATACTATGGTTACATCGTAAAATATTTTGATAAATGTGCATTTTACATCTAAAAAGTAAACTATGTTTGTTGCGGTGTGAGTGTATAACAGAATGGTTCAGCCAAAGCCACCCAAAGCTGAAGCTAATACAGAAATTAATGCATGCAGAAAAAAATTCCACCGTGTTCCACAACCATTTCGACAGCAAGATATCAGCCAAAGATCTTATCTCATTAATACCAAGGAATCTCTCCCTGCTAGATCATATACTTTCATCACAAAATAACTTAGCCAACCAGGCCCACCCCCAATAGATAAGGGCGACTTACATGAACATTGAGGATACACAATATTCATTTGTATCTCTCAATTCTCTCCTTTGGGATCATGATAAAAGATGCAACGCCCTCATATTCATGAAAAAACTCACGCATCAACCGCTTGCTTCTCAAAACTGGCAGCAAGTATTTCTTGCTAAGCATAAACTAAAGATTCATAATACATGTAAGTTGACACTTGACAGAAAAAAAGTTAAGGTAAGAGCAAACGAGCATGTTGAATATAGAACAATAACATACCAGAAATAGAATTTGTTTCTGCAATGCTAGAAACATTAGGTTGTGAGGAACTATCAGAAAGTGCCTTCCCTTCAGCACCAGTACTTGTCTGTACAGTGGAATTAGGAACGTCATTGAGGTTGACAGCATCATCAGCATCACTGAGAGTCAAGAAAAAAGGAAAATATATGAAAACACAAACGGTACATTCTGTGAACTGAGCTGCTTGCATATATGATGACCCAGTCATACTTAAACAGAAGGAAAGAAATCGATATTTCATCTTGTATAGCAGACTTGCAACCAAAGCTATTACAAGGCTTTCAATTTTAATGGTACAATTTCATAAGTTTAGTTGGGATTTGCAATTCAGAACTGCAGAAACTTGAACACCAATTTGTCCCGTTGTAAAAATAGATCTTAAAACTTGAAAAAATGAACATAACACAACCGTACACCATCAATATAGACTGTAGTCACGGCACTTAAAATTGTGAATTATCCATCTTGAAAATTCTAGCACACGCCTCCAATTAAGATGTATGCAGATCTGAAAAACAACCCTAGAGGCCAATGCACAATTGGGTGATACTATAAGCTAATAAATAAAAGGAGATGGTTGAAGTTGCAAACCCATAAAGGGATACAAGTAGAGAGCCATAATAAACCATAAACATTATTGCCATTATGTACATAATAAACCTTGAACGCTACGTAACATTTCCAAATAACTCAGATACGTCGTAACCTATGCTATTACAATATAGTCTACACTGATTCAATATATCATGGATTATTTCAAACTGTATGCTACCTCAGTATAACTTATAGCAGAGGACTTAAAAGTATTTTATTTGTTTGCATTGTTTAAGACATTATGTGGTTTAAGTATTACTTTTGGATTGTTTGTTTGAAAACCTTGGCTTCTTTTGTCATCGTTATTGATATTTGGTGACATCATTAAGCTTGTGATCGTGAATTATGACTTGTGAAGAACTAAACATCTTGTGATTGTGAACTACTGACTTGTGAAGGATAAGATTAAAATGAAACTTTAAGCTATCAGCCTATCAAGAATTTGAACATTATGTTTATCATTATTTCCAACATTGCCATAAACCTTGAGCCAACATTGTCAAGCTTCATTAGGTATGACCTGCCTCATACAATGAACTGTTTGTTACCCTTCAACGATTTGACTAAATATATAATATGCATAGCTATATGTTAAGCACATCAAATTATTTAAAAAATTAAGTATCTTTATTATGATTAAGTTCTAAGCATTTACACTTCATTGCAACTGACATAATTAATTTGAGGGCACAGCCACAAACAAAACAACAATAAGTAGATCCAACTACAATAAATAAGTACTTTCTTTCCGTACAATCTATGCGCTCACTATTATCTAATGACCAGTCCACATGGAAAAAGTTGACAGGCATGAACGTGTATAGCACTTCGCCATATGTGGTATGGTCTTGTTTGTGTATTTGTGACTGTGTATTTCTGTGTGCATGTGTTTATTTTTTCCTTTTTTTTTTTTGTTTTGAATGTACGCTTAAAAGTTAATATATTGTCAACACTTAAATGAATTTATACTCAAGTATATAGCATCTAGCGTCAAGTAGCACTAGATCAAATCTTGATTCATTTAAGTACTTAAGAGTATGTTTCGGAACTTTGGATTATAATCCATTTGGCTTATAATCTATCAAGTGGATTATAAGCCAAAATATTTGGTAAATTTAATGGATTATATAATCCATGTTGAATATTAGTGTCTTGCAAATGGGTGGCTTATAAGCCATTATCGTTGTTAAAATGACCAAAAAACATTAATGGGGTTGGAGAGAGATAAACGGGGCTTGAAATTTCTAAAATGATGAAGGGTACATTGGTCTTTTACACAGCCAAACCTTGTGGCTTATAAGCCACCAAAAATTATGTTGGGATAACCCAGCTTATTTTTCAATGGCTTATAAGCCAAAATAAGTCATTTGCCAAACATGCCAAGTCACTTTGACCACTTGCCAAATATGCTCTTAGATTGAAACAATGGATGATAAAGAAGATACTTGAACGGAGATTGGTTTTGCTCGCAACTACAAAGTATAATATTGGGTTGATTTCACAAACCCCCCCCCCCAACCCAAAAAAAAACTTTAGGAGGTGTTGCACATAACCACCCTGAACTTTGCTTATTTCACATAACTCTCCTAAACTATAGGGTATCTCACAAAATCCCCCTAAACTTTAGTTTATCTCACCTAACCCCTCTGCATGTATTTTTTTAATAACTTAAATGTCTTTGAGTGAAAAATTTTTCAAAACTATATCACAAATTGTAGAGAAAATAGAAAATGCAAAAAGTCATTATTCATCTAACCCTAACCTCTCTTAAATAGATATTAAGAGAATATTACAAAATAGGTATGAGATAAAATCATATCTAATCACATCTCACCATATCTCATAATATCTGTCAGATCTAAATACTAATACTATCTAACACTTCCCCTCAAGCTGGAGCATATATACTATATATGTTCAACTTATTACAAATAGAAACAAAACAACTACTTGCAAGAGCTTCGTAATGTCATCTTTCTCCGGAATATTTGAAGACATCAACAATCAGAAAAGTGTAGTCACACAAGTAGAAACCCTAGGCAGGTCAGCCAGTAAAAAAATCCTAGGCGGGTCAGCTAGAAGAATTCCTAGATGGGTTAACCAGTAAAAACCCTAGATGAATCAGCCAGTAGAAATCCTAGGCGCAGTAGAAACCCTAAATCGGTAAGCTAGTAAAAACCCTAGGCCGGTAAGCCAGTAGAAGAAACCCTAGGCGGGTTAGTCAGAATAAATCCTAGGCGGGTCAGCCAGTGAAAACCCTAGACATGTCAGCCAGTAAAAACAACATTGAAAGAGAAGTGTTGTCGCAAATAACTACCAAAGATGCCGAAGAGTGAACAGTAAATTAGATATTGTTCATCTCATAAATAGCAACCTCGATACTGTTCATCACGTGAACAGTAAACACCAAGTTGTTTTTTTATTTAGGCTATTTTGTGGAGCGTGTTTGATAAGATCTAGATAACAATGATGCTGAAGTAGTTGTTGAAGCTGTCGATGTCATCAAAGCCGCCGAGGGGGAGCATGAAGGCCATGCAAAACCCCTCGATGGCCTTGAGATCTAAAAAATGGGAGAACTTTCTATAGAATCAAGTAGGCTCTGATACCATGTAAAAAAAAGAAAAGTCAAAAAATCAATATTCATTTAACCCTAACCTCTCTTAAATAGATATTACGAGGATATTACAAAATAAGTATGAGATAAAAATCATATCTAATCACATCTCACAATATCTCATAATATCTATAATATCTGCTAGATCTAAATATTAATAATATCTAACACCTATCATTTACAGGCAACATACTCCTTCCCCTAAAGTTAGAGACTTTTTTCTCTCAAGAAAATTTGTCATTTCCAAATGATAGACAGGGAGTTAGGTGAGATAAGCTAAAGTTCGCCCCAAGAGGGTGAGACACTCCATAGTCAGGGGGTTATATGAGATATAACGAAGTTCAGGGGGGTTATTTGTAACACCTCCCAAAGTTCAAGGGGGTTTTACGAAATTAACCCTATAATGTTCAACTTAAATTAAAAAAACTGTAAAGGCGCCTAAGGTGTCTTGTCATGATGAGACCTTGTCACATATGTTGTGGGACCATTCAAAATAAAGGAAATGACAGGTCACAGGATGCTAGAGGTGTTCTTAGAATCACAAGTTTGTTACTCAGAACCTCAAGTTCCTGAGTGATCCTTTAGATGTGGATCAGTTGGAGCATCCTGCTTCCTTATAGCACATAATCCATGTGGAAAGGTAGAAGCATAATACTTGTTGAATCAGATCTAGGTAGGCGTGCTCCAACATTAGTAGTACATAGAGACTACCATGGTGTCTTGACTTTTTACTAATGATCCATGTGGAAAGGTTGAACTAGAATACTTGTTGAATCAGATCTATGTTACCTGGGTACTTCTATCATGATGCCATACCCGTACGGTCATACCGACACATTCCCATACCCAAACTTCATGGACACTCCTCGAATATATGCATACATTTGTATTTGTTATGACATGTACTCACTTATATGATATATGTTTTAATTTAGGACACTTGTCAAACACTTCTTGGATGTATAGCCTACACTTCACATCCATCTCTTGAAACTAGTCAGATATGGGTCGGGTTCATTTCAGCCCACACCCAACTGCAAAACTATAAATTTAAAGGGTTGTTTGGATGTCGTTCAAAAATGAGTAGTTTCCAATTTATAATAATCAATATAATTTAAAAACCTGAAAATGTGATAGAAATTTTAATTCTAATCACACATGAAGTGAAAAACAATAATAGTCTCGTAAATTGTTAAGTTCATATATA
>JBAKGM010000233.1:30904683-30922716 GCA_037177215.1 Asparagus racemosus
CATGTACAGTTGATTTTTTGTTTTTAGTTTTCACATGTAGTTGAGTTCTCATTGGAACCGGCCCATATATATATATATATATATATATATATATATATATATATATAGCCATGTCCCGTACCCCTGCCTGCACCGTATCGGTACCTGTACCTATTTCCATCTAAATTAGGTAATGATTGGTACAATCTAATGGCCAAAAAAAGTTATTGACCCCACGGGTGAGGTTCCTATATAGTACCGACCTTCCATGGACGCTGTTTCTTTCAATAGGACTGTAAGCAAGATAGCTATATTTTTCACTATTCTTTGGTCTTTTAGGCTTTTTGGCACTAGAAGAGCATTTAACTTCCCGTTTTAGGCAGGTAGTGAACGCTTTCAAATATGTTGTAATAGCTGATTAGCTCTAAAGTAAAAGAGCATGCGGACATTTTTTCCCATAGACAAATGGATAATGGACAACCCCTTCCAAAGCTAGGAAGCCTTCCCACCAATCCTTGAACTCTGAAAATATTAGAATCATAAAGAGACTGATACGACTGGTATGCAATTAAATTATAATCACAACCTAGATAAGAAGCTTTATGCAGTCTTTACTTAAGCAACTAATCAAGCCAGAACTAATAATTCTATGGAAGATTTCGCAGACTAGACAATCAAAATAAAAGATGCTCGAAAAATAAGATAAATGGACAAAAGAATGATAGTAGATTTATTTTGTGGTATCATAATGTACAGAGTATATTGTTCAAGAAGTTGACATATAATGACTGCTCTAGCAAAAATAACTTACCATGGCTTATTTTCTGCCTGTGCTAATTTTATTTCAGATGAGTGATTTCCTGAAGTGAAAGTAGAAAGAAATCAGAAGACAAATATAAAAGGCACAATGAGAAACTAGAGTACCACAAGAAAATATAAACAGACACAGTCACGAAGATTTACCTTCATGTTCCGCTAACATTGAATCTGAGGCATGACTATCGTGAAGGGTATGAATTTTATTCACTTCTTCCACGACCTTCGAATGCTGTATCACATCCTTCCACGTATTAGATAGAAAATTTTTATGTATGTTCTAATATTTCAGTCCTACTGTTTTAGAGGTAGAAACCCTCAAAAAATTTAATATTAAACATTGTAAAGACACCTGAAATTTCACAAACTGAGATACAAAATTTAGTGCTAAGTGGCACAATTTGCTTACCTGATTTTCATCTAAATGTTGAATTGGTTCCGGAGGAAGAGCATGAGGATGGTTCGGATGTACTCCACCAATATTATCTTCTTGCTCCGAGACAATGTTCAACGTGTCACCATTGGTTGTTTCGAATGGATGGTTTGTACCAGTATCTTTTTCATCAGCCAATCTAAATGCTCCATCTGCATAAGGCTCTTCACAATATAACTCTGCAAGCAGTTTGGAGTACGTTCCCAAGGTAAACACTTAAAGTTTAAGAAGGGTGAACTTCCTGACCTTTTTTATCAGGCTCCGTTAAAGTTGTAGATCTTTCATGCTCGGACACTCTTGCAGGTGATTCAGCTTGCTTGGACATACCACATTCTAACTTATCATCTATTGGCTTTCGACGGACTCGACGAGCTTCATCAAGAGCGTCCCAAGAATCAACAAAAAGGCGGCCCCTTTTTGAACCCTGCACCTCATTCAGCAAGATAAAATCATAGGTAGCACATCAGCATCTTACCAATCCTGAAGCATGCATATCCTGTAATTGCTGCAAACCTATAAAGCATGGGCAAGGATTTGGGATACAAATACAACAAAATGTGGACATGGAGATGCATAAAACTTTGGAAAACTAGGACATAGGTACAGCACAGATACAGAACAAGTTATATACATAAAAAAATATTTATGTATAAATATGCAAAACACACCTAGATACACAGATACCTACAAATGTTCAACACAATACAGGTACAAGGATACGGGAAATCACACAGATTTAAGATATATACCCTGTAGATGCAGCAATAATAAATTACCATGTGTGTAAGTTAATGTTCATTATCACGCATATCTTGCAATAATTTTAGTTCCTGAAATTAATAGTTATGTGAACAACCATGGATCTTGCCTCAAACCGGCTTGGAGATAGTTAGATTAATATTTATGCGAAACAAGCATATGAAATCTTGATAATTACTTATCCCTCGTCTAATCTTATTAATAATTGTGTGAAACAAGTATGTATATGCTGCATCACTCTTTCCCATATCTGGTATTCTCAACCTTCAGTACTCAGGAAATCAGTGATTCATGTTATATTATTTATCATGTTATTCAGCCAAATTGGGTATTTTGTATCGTTGAATGAGAGAATTTACCAATCTAATTTACTGAGTATTGGGTTATTGAAATATACAAAGGGTGTATTATTATAACATTAACCAGGGAGCTTACTTTGCATGTTTGTTTCCATTTTGAGAGGGTGCTTCATTATAAATTTCATGCAAAATATTTTATAACTACTCATCCATCATCTCCTTTCATATTTGTTCCTTCCTTGACAGTTCGTTTTCCTGCATCATTCTTATCAAGTTTACTCAACTTTAACTGTTACTGGAATAAATAATGCAAATTATTTTGCTTGTTATATTATCCAATATTCACCAGCCAAATTAGGTCTAATGTTTCAGTTACTTTGCTAAAGCTCCTGGGTTAAATATAGTGTCTAATCAAGACAGCTATCATTGTCTACATCTTAAATGAAAATAGTGGCAGACTTGGGTTTGATATACTAATTATTTTAGAACTATTCCAGATTTTATTACTAGCCACAACTCCATACCGTAAAAATGTCTGTACAAAAAACAAATAAAAATAACTTTCTCCACAGCATAGATTGCTCTTAGTAATAGTACCTTCACTGAATGCAAAGAACAGTCGGAAGTTACGTAGGAAGCTTCATCCTGGTAACGACGTATTCCGTAGGGCGGCGGAGTCCTAAACCCAATTCCACTGAAAGCTGGAGATCTCCACGGAGGCAAGGATCTCATGTATGATTTTGCCATATCCACAGGTGAACCTGCTTCGCTTTCAATATCCTGCATATTTAGGCAACTTTTAATCACCATATGATAGATATTCATTGAACTCTTTGGCATGATAGCTACCCAGTCTAAGTTACGGAGGTACAGGTACGGGTACAGAACACAGCAAATTTGTAAAAGGTAGGGTACAGGGACCCTGCTAAAACTCATGGGATATAATCATAGCTCTCAGCTATATTTGTAAACGACCATCTTAAATCATAGCTCCCAATGCTGAAACAAACTCGACCAGTCAACCCTTAATGAAACAAGTTACAAAAATGGATGTGAAGTGTAGGATATATACACACACACAGAAGTGTATGATGAGTGTTTTAAATTAAACATGCATTATATAATTGAGTACGTGCTTGAACAAAGATATGCATATATATTAAGGAGTATCCAAGAAGTGTCAGGTACGGGTACGACACACGTCGGGTACAGGTACGGCTCCAAATTAGAAGTACCCAGTTAAGTGATTACACACCAATTACTATGGAAACTGCCAGTTAGCAACTTGCCCCAAATCTTGAATGTGGCATCTATACCAATTATGTATGTGCACAGTATTATATGTGTCTTGGTACGTTTTGCATGAACAAACATGCTGGGTTTTATCTCTTTCTGTTGATTAATTATTCGTTCTTTCCCTCACTTGTATTTGTCTCCACTTGGTTTTTTCTATTTAACGAGTTAAATGGATATCTATCATGCCACATGAAATATAACACAGATCCTCCTACAAAACAAAATGGAGAAGCAGGTTTCATAGGTTTCAAAATCCTGCAGATCTAGACAATTTTCGAAACCCACCCCAGAAACGCTTAACTACACAACCCTGTGTCAAAACCATATGAATGTAACCCATATCCTCCTCACAAACAAAATGCCTAAACTATTTATTCATTGGTTTTGACCAATCTAATCAAGCAGAAGGTAATCTAGTGGATGGTGGAAAAAAAATTTTATCTGAACAAATAGTGGGGGAGACAAAATTACATTGGCAGACATGAAAAAACAAAATTAACAAATTATAAATGTGACTCAAAGGAAAAAAGAAAAATTTGTAGGAAAGGTAACTGAAAGTTCAAAACATATAAAGCATAATTCCCTATTCAGGAAACTATGATACATGATATCCCAAGAGAAATAATTTACTACAAATAATACAGGTAAATGTTTTCTAATCTTCCTTCATTTGAGAACATTACTGAAATAAGCAGTAAGACAGGCCTAAAATTATAATAATAATAAAAGTTGTCATTCACATGCACTGTTGACGAAAGCTTCAACTTCTTATTTCACAGTGACGCACCAAAGATCGGTCTATCTACAGTGACTAGAGCTGATTTTAAACATTTCCGATGCTCAAAGGAATTGGTGAAGACAAGATAAGGAGAAAAAGGAGAAAGAGAATTTAGAAAATTGGCTTTGTTGGGTTTTCAGGTATGTAAATGTATCAAGGAATATGATACTGCGATTTATGTCTACAAAATAAGATACGTGTGTCAAGAACTTCTATATGCAAGTCTAAAGCAGAAGTGAAGAGAAGTTAAGGAAGTAGCACCAACATATTGTCGCATATCAGTATTCAAAGTGCAAGGTCCACATTCAGAATCATATTTTGGTTTCGATGCCAACTTTTTCTCCTCTAGCCACTTTTTTGCTTCTGCAACAGCTTGGTTGCATAAATCAGGTGTACATGCTTCAAAGATAGATTGCCCAGGAGAAAAGGGATTTGTTTTACTCGAAGTATAAGAGATTCTTTCTGGCAGAGTCCTTGCATTATATAGTAAAGCTCCAGATATAGTGTCATTGCCAGTAGTCCTGCTTCGGAGCTTCTCCTTTCCATCCCCACAAACTTCCGGCGATGGGAAGTCGACAACTCGAGACTGAATTAGCTTTGTTAGTTTGTCACATTCATCCCTGGTAGCAAATATTAGGACAAGAAAGAAATTCAGATACACCCACAAATAACTAAGCAGTCAACTAATGATCTCTGAAAGTAACAGCTTGATTCATGATAAATGAAAATTGAATTTATCATTCTTTTTTCATATGATCCTTATCCACCTTTACAACCTAGTATTCGCCACACATGAAAATATTAGCTAATGCAAGAAATTAAGTTAAATATGCAACTCATATCTCAGCACTAATTTATTTGAGATTGCAAAAGAGGATCCTAAATCAAAACTTTCTATATGCACATGCATTCACACACACACACACATACAACACACATCACACAGCAAAAAACACGCGCTCCCCTACCCAATACACACGTGCGCGCGAGCGCGCGCGCACGCGCACAGAGAGAGAGAGAGAGAGAGAGAGAGAGAGAGAGAGATCATAACCGAGACATTTTTCTGGAAATTCAAAATCATAATCGAGACTTCTTTCGAAAAGTCAAAGTCATAACCGAGACTTCTTTTGGAAATTCAAAGATAGCACCATACATTTTCGCTGATGTCGAACCAGAACATCCCATTGAATAAGTACAATTAAAATAAGAGTGACTTTTCAAATTAAACAGCTCACAAACTAATCCTTTATGAAATTTGCACAAAATTAGAATGAAATACAAAAAGAAACAAACAATTCACAGCTACCTCGAAAAACTCTCTTGCATAAGCAGCTGCTCAATTGCAAGTTTTGTTTCATTTTTGGGGACTATTGCCAGAATCCTGTCCATACACTTGCTGACTAACTCTGTTCCTCCCTGATGACGAATAAAAGAAATGTCCATCAACATTTTATAATTAATACAGATACCAGTTGTCTTCTACATAATCAGGCAAAAAGCAGGACAGTTTAAATGACTCATTTATATAGAGTCATATACTTAATCTCAGAAGGTGCAAAAGGTATTTATATATCCATCACCAGTAATGCATATAAAACCGTCCCATAATAAAATAAGCCCTCTAAAACCAATGTGGCACTTTCAACATCATGACGATATGAAACAAAGCTAATGATGTGAACAAACTAAATTGTCGAGAAGATTACAAGGAAAAGAAAATTAAACTACCTGATTTAGTGGCTGAAGATCTTCCACATCTTCATCTGTCCATTCAAAGAAAGAGGAGCACTGGTCATACGATAGAAAAGCATTTTAATAGCCAAAGAAACTACTTAATTTAACTAATTGCAGCTACATATACAAAAGGAAACAAAAAGTGTCGCACATTGCTCAGGCATGAAATTTCACACAAAAAAACCTAACCCAAAACAACAAAACGATTCCAGTTTGCTCCAAATACCCCCAATCATGTAGAGTAAGAAATTGAAAAGTCGCAGATTAGACATCATCAAGCCAGTAAACCCGTTTGTAATAATACAAGAGAAAATATAAATGAATGTGAAGCTTTTCTGCAACAGGTAACAAATCGTCTTTCTACAAAACAAGACCAAGTGAAAAAAAAAGAAGTAGCCAATAAGAACACCCGTTCCTAGACATAGTACGCAAATTATGGATGATGAAAGAGCTGTATATATAGCTTAAGCTCAAAGCCGTAGCACCTAACTCTGCAAATGTCATACATGAGATCCTACCAAAATCAAAGAACAGAGTACTCCTTAAATGAATTGCAGACGAAATGATTAGTTGCATCGCTGAAATTAAGGCAACATCAAAACAAATATGTAGCTCAAAAATAACTTGGGCAACAGATGTACACAATTCAAGTAGAAAAGTAAGAAACCATTTGACCGTTACATCCTTGTACTTCAACCCTCGTTATATCATTCACCAAAATCAAGTCTAATGCATAGCGTTGCAACCACAAGTATCTGGAACATCAGAAGACACAAGAATTGGACCCTGACCGTTGGACAAGCCCCAAACAGTCCTGTTGTAACTCTTTTGGACAAGACAAGAATACGGCCAACTCAACCCGAAAATAATACCAGGTTTCACTAAGGTAGACATAACAGAGTGAGGCTAGTTGGAATAACAGGGCGAAGCTAGTTGGATGGAATTTCCAAGCCAACTTAAAGTCAAATTGGGTCCATTTGTAGCTCTCCAAATTTGCAGCCTGGATAAGGGCCGAAGTAACCTCACATGGTTCTAACTGAGTTGGCCTATATCAATATAACTGAGTTGAATGTAAGTCCTTATACAATTATATGTTACCTATTTTTGCTAGTTTCATGGAACATAAATAGGAATTAATGAGCGAAAACCTATCGTTATCAGATCACCTAAAATATTGCAGCGGTTATTATTTGTCCACTCAGAACTATTATGGCCCACCACTATCAGAACAAAATTATGAGTATATTATTCTGTTTTACTTTGAACTATAAGCTCAACAATTTTGCTTCCCAGCCTTTTACCCTTTCAAACATCTTTAAGAAGGTAGGCAACCATAGAAGTTCGCCAACAGGCAGGAGGTTATCAAGCCTATAAGAGGAAGAAGATGCTACAACATAACAATCTGATATAATACAGGCATAACCCCAAAAACCTTACTTTTTCTTTGCCCTAGGCTAAGGTTGGGGTAATCCAAACAAGGGTCATGTCTATCTTTGTTCAGGTAAAGCCTATGATAGCATGGGTTGCATTTACGATCATTTGAAACTTGAACCTAAATGCCTCAGTTGCAATCATTTTGCCAAATTACATGTCCATGATTGGAAACCAGAAATATACTTGCAAATGTAGTTAGGACCCGTTTGGTTGATAGAAGTATTAGATGTAGGAAACAGATCAAAGAAGTAACTTCTAAAATTAAGGAGTAAGAAGTAGTGAAAGCAATATGTTTTTTGCTTGTTTCACATATTTTTTGTACTGGAAATAGAACTTCTTACTGTTCATTCACTTTTATACATTTGGATAACAATGAAAAATTATTATGAAGTTACCAATAAAGGAAATGTTAATAAAATAAATTCATGCACGTTTCACCTACTTTCGAGTTACTTCTAAGCCTTCAGGGGCAGAAAAAATTTAGGAGATAGAGATGACAAGGAGGGAGAACATCAGCATCTAAGAACGCACCGGAATTAGGTTTTCTAGATATGCTTAGAAGTAGCATCTGCTTTCTCTATTTCAGCTACTTCATAGTTACTTTCATGCAAACAAATAAGCTCTTACTCTCATGTAATTTATTATATGATGAACGACGTTTATACTTTTTTCTTATATGTATTTGATGCATTTGCACAACATTGATGGCCAATATTAATAGAACATTTCATGTATACAACAACAACAACAACAACATTTCATGTATGTAAGCGGTTATAAAGTACAAACCGTTCAATAAGATCACCCAATGGAGCACGGGCCCCACGGGAGCATTATGCTCATTTTATGAACCTAGTAAAGCCAAGAGAGCTCACAAAGTTGAGTATAGGATGAAAGAAACCGAGACTCTACGCTAAACAAGCTCTAAAGTTAGCTAAAACAAGCTTGCCAAGTGCGGGCATAAACCCGCAGAGTGCAACGCAACGTAGCTTAAACTCTGCATAGGCTAAACCTAGCGTAACCGATGAAGACACTCTCCAAACAGTGGAACTCTCTCTAGAGATAAGCATGACCTAACTCCGCGGAACTCAAACTCTGCGGACTATACGAAGGACGACACGATCGGTGACTTGATTTGACCAATATCAATGGTCTAATCACACAACCGCCCTATTTAATGCATTGACTAAACGAACTCGGCGGTGTGATCAGATCGAGACCACAATCCCAAGACAACATGCCACCAAACTCAGTGTGACCATTTGAATCGCCTACACTAAGTTTGCCAGCCGCGGTGCATTAAATTGATTTGACTGCGATAATGATGACGATGACACCCTGCCGACTATGCGGAGTTTGGTGACCATGTCGTATTAAATGTGATGTGACTGAAGGGAGACGGTCCAAGCGGAGTTTCAAGCTCACAGGCACTAAATGCAAATTCGGCGAAAGTGACTGAGTAAACAATGAGCGGTATGGTCATTGCACAGACGAGGCTAACCTGCGTACAGACAAACTTCACGCGCAGTTCTACAAGAACTCTATAAATGCCACTCTTCTCTTTGTTAAATTTTCAAGGGGGACTCATTCAAAGTATTTATTGTGCATTTATTGCTCTCCCAACTACCCGAGTCCTAACTGCATGGAGAAGACATTTGCTTTGCAAATACAATTCATTTTTAGCCCTTAACACCTGAACCTTGGATCTTGTGTCGGCATAGCCATATGACAATCAATCTCTTATCATTGTTGGCATTCTTCTTACTTGTTCAATGAGGCAAACCCTCAGTGACAAGTTCATTCTTTGTTTCAAGAAGCTTCATTCCTCAAGACTGATCAATTCAATCTCACTCTATTATATAAAGAACGGTGTTACTGTATTCATATGGTCAACGGAGCCAACGCCTAGTCCCTTTCAGCACAACTTTCCACAATCGAACAATCGTAACTAAAGATACTGTAATATTTATTTTCCCAAGAGATTAATAAAAGAGAACTACTATTTTATTGTCTCAAATCTTTGCAAATCTTTTAACCCGAAAACAATGTATAATAAGATGAGCTTTCTATGTTCAAAGGTCAAATAATTTTTTGAGTAAGAATTAAGAAAAAAACTAAATAATGTTTCATGACGAGGGGGTAAAGAAACAAAATTTCAATGAGTCTAGCATATCAAAAGAAGCCTATAAAAAACTTTTCCCCCTTTATTCCTATCTTTTTCCCTTCTTTTTGTGTATCTTTTAGGGAGTTAAACAATGCCCCTCCCCCCAAAAAAAGGCATCACACTACTAAAGTTTTAATAAGACTCCAAAATAAAGGGTTACAAACAATTTCAAGTCGAGATATTGTCAATCTTACACATTGATTAGGCACTGCAAATAAACTAAAAATCCTATCGGCTGTAAGAACCATATCAGAAAGTAGGCAAGATACCAGAACTACAAGAACCAATCGTTCATCTGTTGGTTGAATACTATGCAGCCTTCAGAATACCAAACTTTATAAGGTTGCACGAGCAAAAAAGAAAAAAAGGAAATGCTTTACGCGTTTTCATTAAAGCACTTATTTGCTAGAAGCTATAACAATCTAAAGAATCCCACTGCATTTCTTTGGTAAGCTAAGAGTAGTAGCTGAGTACCTATCAAAAGTTAGTGATATAGGTTTCAATGCATTCCCCAGTTATTAGTGAAGCCCATAGGTCAGTCTCTGGGACTCTCAGTTTAAAGGAGACTCAACATGTTGGATGAGCAGTATACAATATACACTTCTTTAAGTTGGATCAACAACAGCCTTATACGAAGATTTATCCTCTCCTATTTATTTAAACTTCAGGTTCAAGGGAAAATTCAACTTATCTGTGCAATCCATAATAACTGAATTCTTATTTATTCTGACTGCGAATTTAGATTCCGCGACCCAACAACCACTAAGTTTCCATGCCCAATAGGAAGTAGGCAGTGAATTGAGGGCAACGATAATTAACTTCAATTTGGAGGCTGAAACAGTCACTTATTGGGTGAGAGTTAATAAGGTTGCACTTTTAGAGTGAATTGAATATCTCATCTAAAGGAGTGAGTTCATGGAAATTGGTGAGTAAGTCTCAATTTCGATAGAGTAAACCTCCCCCTATTCCCCATTCCCAATCCATCCCTGCGAAAATTATCTAAATGGAACTTTTTCCTGCCTTCATAAGACCAAGCTTTATAATGTTTCATGGGAAAAAAAAAAGAAAAAAATGATATGCTTCTAAGTGTTTTCATTAAAGCACTTATTTGCTAGAGACTGTAACAATCTAAACAATCCCACTACATTTCTTTGGTAAGCTAAGACTAAGAGCAATCGTTGAGTGCCTTTCCAAAGTTAACGGTATAGGTTGCAATGCATTCCCCAGTTATTACTGAAGCCCATAGGTCAGTCTCCCTGACTCTCAGTTTTAAATGGACTCAACATGTTGGATGAGCAGTATACAGTATACACTTTTTTAAATCGGAACAAGGAAGGCCTTAGACGAAACTTTATCCACTCCTGTTTAGTTAAACTTCACGCTCAAGGAAAAATTCAACGTATTTGTGCATTCCACAGTGAGTGGCTTCTTATTTAGCGAATTTAAATTCCATGGCCCAACAGCTATTAAGTTTCCATGACCAATAGGAAGTAGGCAGCGAAATAAGGGCAACAATAGTTAATTCAAATTGGCGGCTGAAATAGTCACTTATTGGGGTAAGAGTTAATAAGGTTGCACTTTTAGAATGAATTGAATCTCCCGTCCAAGGGAATGAGTTTATGGAAATTGGTGAGTAAGTTTCAACTTTGATAGAGTGAATCTCCTCCTATTCCCCATTCCCAATCCATCTTTCATTTCCTGCGAACATCATCTAAATGAAACTTAATCCTGCCTTGCTTTTGCCAAATTTTCCCTTCCAAACATTTCTAGAACAATAATCCTCCACAATTATCTAAAATGAAGCATTTTACCCACAACTCACCGAGCACCACCCTCCCCCGCTAATTAATCCAAAAAGAGGTACTTAAGCACGAATTGTCTCATCTCTACTGTAGTAATAGGGTAAATTACAAGGACCTCCACATCTAATAAGTTCAATAAGAAGCCCCTCATATATCCACAACTTCATACGAATTGAGTCTTTCAGGGTTTGTTGTGAACAATAAATGAAGAATAAGAGGGAGAAAATAGAAGATATAAACTGAACACAACAAAAGTAGTCGTGAAATTTAAATTTAAGCTTCCCACGTGCATTTAAGAATTCTGTGACTCTGTCAAAAACTAACTGAGTATCATAAATATTTTGAACTTTTATTGTGCTTTAGCCATAATACATAATATCACAATACCTTTTAACTAACCTAATAAGATTTGCTTCATTTTAGGGCAATCAACAGATCGTAAAAGCACACAAATCTCCTACTACCAGCATCCCCAGTTAGAACAAAAGTTTGCTCTATTTAACAAATTACTAGCTAAAACAAGCAAAAAGTACTCGAAATTGGGATCGAGAACTCACAGTCACCAGAGCTAACATCTGCATCGTCATCAGAAGAGTAAACAGAAGAAGACGAATGAGGAGACTCCGAGCTGCGATGCGTGGGGAGAACCGAGGAGATGAGCTTGCCAGCGCCCGAAATCAAGCCCGATAGCCACTTAGGGCTTCCAATTTGGGCCGACGCCGGCGAGCTCTCGGGCCGCGCGTAGGGCGAGGCCGAAGGAGTTACTCTCCTCCCGCGGAGCAACTTACCGCCGGATCTGGGCTCGTCGGAGCGGCGAGCCCTAAAGAGAGAGGACATGGCAGAGGAGGGAAATTTTTGCTTGGCGAGGGGGAAAGGGGTTAAAAGAGCCTTAGGATTACTTTTAGGAGTTGGAGATAGATGTAACTGTTGGGGGTTTTAGATGGATTTTTTATTTGTTCATTGGATGCTGGGATAAATTGCTGCCGTGTGAGGAATAAGGGTATGGAGTAGAATAACGACAGCAGAGCAAGGTTTTAGCTGGAATTTTGATGGGTATGTGTATATAATGAATGTTATCTGATTTTAGAATGATATACACACACGTGACACATGGGCGTAACTAAATTGAGACTGTGTGAGTGGAAATGATTGGGCTGGCAGGTGATTGGATTCGATTTGAGACTTGTATATATAACAGCTTTAATTATTTTTAAGTTATGATTAGAAGTTATGACTCAAGTACAATTAACAAATAAACCTATAGTATCGGTGGTTGGTGAAAACGGAGCGTACGCAATTTTTTCTTCCCAGGGCAGCAAACGACCGAACGATAAAAAAGAAAAAGGAGAAAATTGACAAATGACATCATAAAGATAATTATCTTCTTGGACTTTTTCCCTTTACATGACAAAATGTCCACAGACAAAGCACAAGAAGCTTTCAAGACACAGAAATTAGGAAGCAAGCAATTTATATAGCTCGGCTGCTGCAGGCTGCGTTGGCTTTACCGAAACCTAGATTACTGTTGTCAACCGATCTTTTGTTGTGAATACCAGAATCTTTGCCAAACAATATAGTGCCGAACAAGATCCGAGACCATTAATTAATTAAGTAATAATGGAAAAATATCAAATTTTATTTATACATTGAATCTTAACACCTCCGTTAGAAACATTGAATCGTATGTATACTTCAAGTAAACAAAATTTGGTAGAGTAGCCTCGCTACATCACTTCCAGCAGATAAAAATATTTCAGTTGTCACCCACCGTGCATTCTCCTGCCATGCCTGTCAAAAGAAATGCAAACTGTACGTCATTCAAAGTGAATTGTCATAAGAAAAACACCCAGAATATACAAGGAAATGAATCCGGACTACCCCACGAAAACTACAGGACACAACTTACATGAGTCAGGATCATGGATTAGGTATTAGCAGCCTGTGGTGGTGGTAATGTACATGATTCTTCAGCTAATATAGTCCAAAAGTCACCTCAAGGACTCTGTATGTTCAGCAGTTATATGCATCAGTGACTAAGACAATTGTAATGGTTAATCCTGCACCTGGAAGGTCTCATTGGGTCGGTCATTGAACGAAGAAATGAGCATAGATAAGTCTGGATCGTTCTTGTATTTGTTCCAAGCTGTTTCAAACTGCAAATCTTTCCATCTATACAACAGAGGAAAAGAGCCGGATAAGTCTTTGAAGTTAAAAGGGCAAAAAGGGAAAAATGAGGTCAGTAAATAGATTCTGTTGTTGCTTACTTTTGAAGAAGGATCAGCGTATCTAAGATGTGATTGCGGATAACTTCTCGGCTCTTCCGCATTGCTGATTCCTTGTATAGAAGAATCAGCTCATCTACCAATCTAATAGGGAGGGAAAAAAGGGTCAACATGAGTATGGACATGATCATTTACCCGTACTCCATTGATGGCTGCATTTGGACTTCATATATAAGAGTAATTTGAAGAATGTGGAATGCATATAAAAACTGCATGGACTGCACTGGTAAGTACAAGAGATCTTACAGACAGTGCATGGCATATTAATAGAAAAACACAGAGAACACTTTTTAAGTTATTATGCAGTTCAAGTGTATAACAAGACTATATAAACATGATTCATTAAACTCACCTATCGAAGTAAGGTGACTTCCTCATCCAGGTTAACTTAATAATAGTATGAAGGCGTTGCATAACCTGCAATATGATGAAAAAAGATTTAAGCATTCACCAAAATTGTTGCCATCAAGAAGGTGAGTGAATCTACTTTCGAAATACTTCTGAACAAGAACTTTAATAGTGGTCAACTCTTTTTAATATTCACATTCGCAACGTATTGCAACAACAATATAACTTTAACTAGTATTGTTGCACGCGCAAATGCATGTGCAACCAACATTAAAACTTAATTATTCTAATTTTTATATAAAAATGGTTGTTTTAATGCCCTAAACTATCATTGACATTTCTAAAATCTTTTTATGATATTTTTCATTTAATACGCGTTATTTTATCTTTCCCTATTTGAAGTTGGCTATGACATATATTTCAATTTGAGTAATAATGTAAGTTTCCTAGATATGCCATTAAGTTTTTCATTCATATTCCATTTACAGATTATTTTATTTAATTATTTTTAAGCTGAGTATTTAGATATACACTTTCGATAATATTTATATCTGAATATATTAACATTCTAATTGTTGTTTTTATTGTATTCATTTACATGGAAAATAACTTTATCATTTCATATTTATATCTTCTTATAATATATAATGTAATAGATATTTAATTAGCAAGCTCCATGATATGCTTTAGCAACTTCTAGAAATAAAGAAAGAGAAAAGATAATGTGTGTAATGACCAAATTTTCCTCATGTGTTTAGTGAGATGAAGGACAATTTTGTCATGTCCTTCAAACTTTTCCTAACATCACTAAGTTTTTAATACAAGTAGTATAGACAGTGGTCCCCAACAAAATAACAACTTGCTCATCCGCTCCAAAAATTTCAGAGGTATACAGTAATCCCTCACCAGAAGAACTTCTGCATTAATCAATCACAATAAAACCCCATAGGAAGTATCTATGCTAATATCATAAACAACACACAGAGTGATTGATGCCTAAAACTAAACTTCTCCATAAAGACAAGACAATTCCTTGCAGACACAATAATTCCTTACCAGTAGAATTGTTTGATTATCATCAGCATGCATCCACTGAAAGAAAAGTGAAAATATACGGCGGAAATGTGCCAGCAAGACAAGCCCCATTGCATTGAAAACCGGCTCAATGAGTAGAAGCCATGCTGTACGTCTCTCCTTATTAAATGGTTGACGCTCCAAGTGACTTAACATCTCACTCAAAATTCGCTCAAACCTACAAAATTTACCAAAGTAAGATTTTGTAAAAATCCTATTTCCCATAAGTCATGGATTGATAGAAGCAGCAGTCTGTAAAGAGGATCAGATAAATAAAACTAAAAAAATGTACTAATTCCATACATTGATACATGGGACGGTAGGAAGTAGAACATCATACAATTAACTGATTATAAATGTAATGAGACCTTCACAGCATTCTCTTCAACGTCGTCAACATATTGACTTGTCACGATACAGTTGTTATATTTATATGAGTGCAACATTGATGTTTGTATGGCTTTAACTTTGCAGATGATTCGAAACATGTTTCTAAAAAGGAAACAAGGGAGGAAATAGCAAGATATGAAAAGGTAAGAGCACGTACCAGGAGCTACGAGGATTTCTTTGTTGGGTACATGTCAACAAAAGGACAGACATCTCAACTACTTGTTGCCATAGCTCATCACTTGAAGCAATGTTCCGACAACATGCATCGAGGATCGGTTCTTCATACCAAGACAATTCAGTAGCATTCACATTATTCGCTAGATGTATAAAACTAACCATTCCTTGCTCCTGAAAATGAAAAGAATAGTTATTGAGTCAGTGTTCAGCTGCAATGACAAAGCAGAATAACACCCAAAGGGGCCAAAGGACCACAGAATATCGAACTGTTATATGACTACCTGGACAAGGTTACATTCAGTAACATGAATATCGAATCAGATCCAAGTATTGTGTTATTTGCACATAACCTACTTGTACTGTTGACCCAATGCTACTTATCGCTCCCTAACTGGAGACACTTGAAAACCTCCCGCTTTTAGGAGAGCTAACTCTCCATATAATCTTTTCCATAATTACCATTTCACCCTTCTTCATAGTTAATACTAAAGGTTCACCTTCTCTCTATACCTTCCTTCCCCGCCAAAAAAAAAAAATCCCCCTCTGTGACCATCCGCAGGTAGTCTATGGCCATGCCGATCGCATCCAACAATGCTGACAGCATGCTGACCTACAATAGGCAAGGTTTCTACCTAACGACGCTGACATGGCAAACAGGCTATTAGGTTTAACAAGGAGCTCTGGCTTTGCCCATATTTTCCTTGGCAAAGAATTTGACACTGACAACTGAAGATGATACTAACACGAGCCATTCAAGATCATTGGACTACTTGCATTTCACCAATCCGATATGACTAATCTTATTATCAAGGAGGGCAAGTATATAGGTCAATCCATCCAATAAATAAACAGGCTGGCTTTGCATTAGATGTGTATGGATCGATTTGAAACCTACCTACCTATACCCACTTGATCCAACCTCATTGCCACCCTTAGTTTTTAGTATGTGTAACAGATACACTCCAATATAACATTAACATCGTATATAAACTATCAAGAGCTACCAATTATTACCAACAAAATCATGAATGACATGAGCTCTAACGACTGACTCCTATGTGCTTCAACATAAAAAATAATATTTGCTTTTCTACAACGGCATATACGCAAGTATTATATAAATACCATAAAGCACTATCCATCCTTACCTTCACTTCAGGCGACCAGTGATCCAACGCCGTCAACGCACACGGAATCACCAGCCAGCACAGCCTCCCCAAATGCGGATACCCAACCTAATCATCAAAATCCCCCTCAAAATCAAATCTTTTCCATAAAATTCAGACACTAAACCCACCATCACCTCACCTGAGCAACCAAAAACCTCAACTGATGCGCAGCCACAACAGCCTTCGCCACCGGCGCCTTGGCCGACCCCGCCACAAACTCCCCCTCCTCGTCATCAGCATCGACACAGCTCTCCTTAATGACCTTCTTTAACTCCGGAACCGCCTCGCTCATCAAATCACCGAAAAACTCCTCCTCCTTCCCCGAGTAAAGCTCATCGGAAATCTCTTTGAAAGCCGATTTTGCGGCGGAGGAGAGGGATCCGGGGATCCAGTAGAGGGAAGGGGAGTCGTGATGTTCAGAGGACGAGGAGAGGAAACAGAGGCAGAGGAGGAAATCTAGGGTTTGTTCGGGGGAGGAGAAGGCTCCGTTTTGGGGGAGGAGAGATTGGAGGAGGGATTTGATGGAGACGGAGTCGGATTCGGGTGGGGTGTAATGGGTTTGAGAGAGGAGGGAGCGGATTTTGCTGGAGAGGGTGGTGAGCAGGGAGGGGGAGAGGGAGTAGAGTTTTGAAGTGGACATTTTTGGAGGGGTCGCGGGAGAATGCAGGAGAGGTGTTCGATGAATCGATTTATATAGGTTGGGTACGCTAGAGTTCTCGGGCAATTTTGGAGGGGACTAGCGGGTATCAGAACCGCCCCCACACGAGCGCTCAAAATAAGCGAAGTTTCAGTGTGTTTGGATGGAGAAATTCCCGTCTACTCCATGATGCCTCCACTCCTCCGATAGGAAAATAAGACATGTGACATTAAAAGGGGGAAAACGTGACCTTACATTCTCCTCTCTAATGGTACAGGGGAGAATGTGACATCATATTCTTCTCTTTAATGATACATGCCCCCCTCCAATTGGAGGAATGTAGGCACTCACCTAAAAAATTTTCGATTGGATAGGAGTTAGAGAAGTGTAAATGAAGTTAAATCTTCCAAAACCTTTCTTTGAGATTTTTCTTTTTTTTTTTTTTTTGGGGCCAAAGGACGA
>JBAKGM010000233.1:30943019-30967744 GCA_037177215.1 Asparagus racemosus
ATATATAAAATTAAAAAAATTACTTTTGGGCGAGAAGGAATTCTAGTTCCATCTATGAAATGGAACTAGACTGATTCTTGGTGAGGCATGAGCTCCATCTAACTCCTCTCATAACATAAGTGTCATAATGTTGTCTTGCTCAACAACAAAACAAGACCTCAAGGGAAGGCTCTTATTTGCCTAATATAGAGGAAGGGGATATAGACGTAGCTGTGGAGGGGTACTTAATGAAATAAAAGACTTCATAGATTTGTTTTTGTTCTCTTACAGTTGAAATTTTTGCCTTTTTATGATTTCTCTATGTTCTATCATCATGGTTTCATATTTTTTGATAGATAGCCTGTTGTTCAAACATAAATTCATCCGAAGCGGTGGCTGCTACAATAATGGAATATTCTAAAGCATTTGCTTCTGGAAGAATTTGAACTAATTGTGCCACAGTCAATCGTTTCTGTCCAATCACTACATAGGCACAATACAATATCTCACACTCAGATGTGCCCCTTTCGTTCATTTACTTGACCCACACCACAACTTTGGAATTTTGATGCAACAACGTGGACTTTAAGATGGCATCATAGCAACCCAATTTCAAAACCCATTGGCCACAATTTTAAAGTGGCTTTTAAAAAAAATTAATACTGCTGTTTGAGTTTAGATTTTGACCCACTAAGAAAAGGCGCTCAACCTGTGATAAAATTATAAACCTCATTACAACTTTGGAGTTTTGATGCAGCGGTAAGGACTTTAAAACATGTTTTTCTAGTCCTTTTAGTCGAAGTCAAATTCATGTGATCTTTTTAGAATTTGTTAGTTATTTTTATTATGCCTACATTCTTTCTGGTCCATGAAAGGTGAAAATCGGCAATTTTTACTGGAAATATTCACCCCTGATGATATCTCCTTTCTAGGTTTTGTTTTCTACCATATCTAGTTCAAATCTGAACTTTCCTTTATGATTCCAAATCTATAGGATGGTTATTCTTTTTGAGTTGCTCTCCGTGTTCACTGTACTGTTTGATACCAATTAGTTGGCTTACTCTCTTCATGTAAGGTGGATGTATCTTAAATTGTGTGCCAACATTCCCAGAAATGTAACTTTAACGTCAAAGTTGATCAAGGAATTGTTACTCTATGGCAATATGTCTGCTCAACAACTGGGCTTTGTTTATGTAATTATTATAACCGGTCAGTCGCATAATTAGAGGTCAGTCTCTTAGGATGTTAGCATCATAGTTTTTTTCCCTACTGGAACTGCTCTATGCCCTTGGTGTTTTCTGAGCTTATCTTCAGTAGGATACCCTGTTGCATAAGTGGGGCATAGGGAACCCGAGGCATCTAACAGACAATTGGCATCAGAATCAGTAAATATTTTTAGCTCTTAACCTGAAAGGCCACCTTGTAAAGAGTTTACATATGCCAATTATTTTTGTTTTGGTAGGTAGTTCGGACACTGAGCAAGTCTCCACAACAAAGCCGGTACATCTCTGACATAAGAATTACATCCTTAGAAGAATATGTTTGATAAAGCATAGTCTTTATAGATAGCTGTAAGTGGTTTGTTTTTGCATCATAGTTTCTGCAAAGTGCCATCACATCTTCAGCAACTTTTTCCTCTCAAAAGCTTTTCAGCCACTTGTATCCCATTGTCCATCTCTCTCTATATTTGAGCTAGGCAGATGATAATTCCTACTAAGTTTAGAGGTCACGATGCTTTGTTTGTTATCTACTGGGTCGACTTCGTTGATTATAGGCTAGATGCTAGCTGCTTTTGAGATTTTTTTGGCCCATGGGCATAACATTTTTCTTATTAACTCCACTGCCTCTTCAACGTGTCCCATTGATAATTGAGTTATATATGTCGTTCTTGTTATTGTTTCTGTTGTGAGATTATGATGCATTACTTGATATAGAGACATCCCATACCTTTGTATAGCATTAATTCCAGTGAACTGGAATAATTCATGAACCTATGATGCTCTGTTTCTTGCAGGGCAAGGATGGTGGTAAGCCAAAAGAACTTGTTAGCAAAGGGCAGACAGTATAATATCAACATGTTAACAGGTAGGCATATTCTTTCAGGAGAAAGTTCAACTTGCTGGGATTTCCTCTTTTACTTGATTCTGAGTTTCAAATTTCCCAATTACACAGGATGCCATTTGTATGATTTGATAAATCAAAGCAGAGTATAGGATCACCGTTTGGATCTTTTCCAGCCATCTTGCCGATGATTGTTCCTCTTGCTGCTGCAGTATCAGCTACCATGTGGGAATGCTATTATGAGGCTATATAATGTATGAAGGGCGGAAGTGCTGCCATTCAAAATATTATTAGCTTGTTTGTTGTATGCCCCCTGGAATGAAATGAATTATTAAATGGGTCACAGTTTTATTTTGACCAATGGCCAAGCAAGTCCTTGGTTTATTGAATGTTTAAGGGTTCCATCAATAATTATTAAAAAAAGATTTGAATATTTAAAACTTGTAAATCAGCTTGCATAATAGTTGGATAATAACAACTAGATAATGATATAGTAGAATCGTAAAAAATTTGTAACATTTCTTTTACACTATATATAACTGTTCATTCTTCATCAGTTATTCCATACATACTACCGGAGGTAGAACTAGAAGTATAAAAAGAAATAAAATCATTTATAATTTCTTTATACTCTATTGCTGCATTTAACATTGTATATATAGAATTCTACCTGTGATTAACATTTTTTGTAATTAACTTGGGTTTCAAATTTTTTTCTTTTACACAAGTGTTTCCATCTTTTAAGTCTTTGTTCAGAAGCATTATGAGCATAAGCTATAGTCCTAACCTTTTCTATCATATGTTTAAGTTTATTAAATGTATTTTGAACAATTAAATTTAAAATATGACATATGTATTTAATTTGAAAAATATCACTCTGACACGGTAATATTAAAGATGATTTGATATGATCTACAGCTACATTATTATAACTTACATTATCTAGTGAAAGAGAATATTTTTTTAAAATTTTCTAAATTTGAAAATTCATCTATTATTAAATTTGCAATATTAACATCAATGTGTGAATCTTCAAATGCAATAAAAGAAATAATTCTTTTAAACATTTGCCAACCATGATCAATCTAATGTGCTGTGATACATAAATAACTAGTTTGTGCTCTAGATGTTCAAATACCAGAAGTTAAAGATAATTTATAGTTTAAGTTTTGAAAATAAGAAATAATTTTTATTTGTTCCTCGTGATAATATTTCAAAATATCACGTTGATAAGATTGACGAGAATTTTTTTAAAATGAGGAATAAAAACTATCTCTAATCATATCCTTAAATTCATCATCTTCTACTAATTTAAACAGAAGGTTTTTTAGAACAATAAACCCGATGACGCATTTCCTGGCTTTAATTGCATTGTAGTTCCAAGCTCCGAGACTATTGGAGGTTGATGATTGGGTGAGCATAGATTGACGGATATCTCCTTGAGACGTTGCCGCCTGACATCAGTTGTGTTTTTCTAAATGGTGCAGTGGCGCTTGAGGTGGTTGGTGCCGCCCTTATGATGAGTTTGAAAAGTATGGCGACACAATGTGCATTTAGCCTTCTGGGTTACCGTGTTAATCCTTGGTGACTTCTATTTTCTCAAAAAAATTCTATATGTTGAATCTCGACCTTTTAGGAGGCCTAGGTGCAGCATCATCACTACCAGATTCGAGATCAATATCGGTAGGAGTAGGGGTAACTGTATCTTATGTAGGTGTAGCAAGAGTAGGACTCATTTCAGTGTCACGAGTTAGACATTGCCTTCATAATTGGATGAGGAAGACATTTAATTAGAGAATTAGAGAGTATAACTGTATAAGTGAGTATTAGAGAGAAGTAGATGAGTTTTAGATGAGAAAAATAAATGAAAATCCTCTCTATTTATAGAGGCAGTTCCCTAGCCAAATGATCAAAATACACTCAAATTTTGACCGTTTCTACCGTTTTTGGGGTATTTTGGTTAAAAAGCCAAAATAACCGTTATGATAGTCCGAAGGCCTGGCCGCCCAGTCACAACGGTCACAAAAGTGGCCGGGCTGACTGGGTGGCCCAGGCTAAACTCCGTGTCCAAAGATGGACAACCCTAGGTTGGTCCAACCTTACACTTCAGATAAATCCACGCGCACTTTATTAATGAGTTTGAACTGGTGTATGTACTTCAGGCGTAACACGTAATGTTGATAGTTTCCTCATTTATTTATTTATTTAGGAAAGTACAATATCTCTAATTTGGTTATTATCTCAGAAAGATAAAATTGTTACAATGGGGCTCCAGTTCCTTTCAAAATTACCAAATTTATTTCATCCATAGTCATGCTTATGTTAAATCTTCATATTTCAGATCACATTTACTCAACTGTAAAAATTTTAGATGCCTTGTGAAGGAATCAATAACTTATACGAACATGAAAAGGTATTAGAGAGTACTACTGTACCTTATGTTTACTCACGAGCGAGAGTTTGAATCCTAACTTAATACGAACATGAAAAGGTAAATGAAATCTCATTGTGCACATCCTAGACATTGCATGATGCGTAACAAAGAAGCAAATACCAAACCCGACTCGATTCTGACTGCATGCAGTTGTGATAATGTGACGCAGGGCTAATCGGGTCTGATGAGAAAAATGGTAATCCCATTTGGGTATGCCTTGAATACTGTCAATAAATTATCCATGGTCGACAAGCCAAATTAAAGTCCTCCTTCACAGCAAAAAGATTTTGTCAAATGTCTTATCTATGAATACTTCCGTCCACGCCATATTGATAACAAGAATTAACAGAAACCTAAGGTTTCTTGATTAATCAAGTTATTCAAAGGCGGAGAAGTTTTATCCATTTACCAATAAATCACACAAACTACAGATACTCTTCGATAATATGGAGGTACTTTTATCATGAAGTAGCTATTTCTATCTCATACTTTCTCATGATTGGAGTACATTTATTTTTGTGAGGATCAACTGTCTCCTTAGACTCCGACAAATACCGAGTTCCATTTGAGCTCCATTCTTCAATAGGATCATCAGCTGGGAAGGGGTTCATCGGTGGAGCAATTTCCATTTCCCCTTCCAACATCTTCACTATCCTGCTCATTGCAGGTCTTGCTTCTGGCTGATACTGAATACACCAGAAAGCCACCTTGCACATTCTCTCTGCATCCTCTTGGTCATCCTCTTCAATTCCACACATAGATGCTACCTCTTTCATCTGCCCGCTCTCATATTTGTCCCAAACCCACATAGGGAACCTCTGCAAGCTCTCTGTTTGGTTAATGTCAAAGTGTCTCCTCTTCCCTACTACTTCAAATAGAAAAATCCCGAAACTGAACACATCGCATTTTTCTGTTACATGACGGTTGTTCCACATCTCCGGTGCTGCATAACCCGGAGTCCCTATTGGTCCTTCCATGCTCACATGTGTGTTTGTTCTGCTGCACAACTTTGCCAGGCCAAAATCAGCCACCTTCGGCGAGAAGTTTTCGTCAAGCAGAATGTTTGCAGGCTTGATGTCATAGTGTATTATCATGTCTTTGCACTCCTCGTGAAGATATCTGATTCCTCTTGCTGTTCCTATCACAATCTCATATAGCTTCTTTTGTTCGATTTTGATATTTCTATTGAACAAGTATCTGTCAAGGGACCTGTTCTCTAGATATTCATAGACTAGAGTGGCGACTGTTTGAATCCATAAAGCCGAACAAGATTGATGTGTTATGTTCTTGCCATTGTTGCTCCCCTTTGTAAACTACTCCGAAGCCCCCAGAACCTTAGTTGCATAATTACGAGTAAAGCCACCAGCTGCTCTGATGAGAACCTGATAGGTTTCTCTCAAGCAATTTCGTTAAGAAATTTTTCTACAGTTGTGAGCTTGATTTGTGAATCTGGAAGTACTTTGAAAAGTTGAGTTGAAGGCTGGCTGCCTTCTGTGGATGACTTGTTATAGAAATTTATTGATGGAGTTGTGCACTTCCGGAAGCACCAGATAAGGGCTACAACTATTGCAATTATGCCGATGATGCTGACCACTGATATTGCTGCTTTTTACATATGCATGATTAGAATTACAACCAAATAAGAAGTAACGAGCCGGAAAAATTTGTATCCTACTTACCTATGGTACTGGCAATGGCTGAACTATACGCCTTAGGAAATTGTCTGAGTATCTCGCTAACTTCAGGTGGAAGAGCATTAGGTGGCGAGAAATCCATGCTCTCAATGTGTCAAAAGTTAAATTTCTGAAAAGAAGGGAAGAAGATAAATAGAAGATCATGATATCTATGCGGACTACCACAACATTACAAGTTTCCCCTATCAATTTCTCTTTAAAGTTGGAAAATACTGCGTGGAATTATTTGGGACCACGTGGACTTCAGAGAGAATTTAAATGTATAGAGAACACCATAACTCACAAACATGAGCAAGTATTAGATAGGATCCCACATCTTACCAAGTAGTTCACAAAGCGGTGTCAAACTAGCGTGATTAAAACTGTAAGTTTATCAAAAGTTAGGTGGCTAATGAAGTCAATTCATAAGTTGCACGATCATAGGACTCTGTGTGTGTCTATGAAACTATGTCGTAGAACTAGAATCATCGATATAATGGTGGTGAAAGTTTGGAGCTTTCTCTTAATCTGGACGCTGACGTTCCTGGTGTACATTAAAGCTCTTCTTCTAACAAACTGTTTGTTAAATATTTACCCTTGTAAGATCTGAACGCAAGACTGATTTAGTTCTTTTTTGACGAAACGGATGATTCAGTTCTATCTGAAATATTGACAAGAAATACAACATATTCTTCAAGGGTGCCATGTAGATTTGCTGGAACATATCCATATAATTCTTCTTTGCTAAAATATAAAAATATATTCCTCAAGCACTATAATCTTGGAAGTCTGTAAGCGAGGTTGAAATTGAGCTGGTTAGATGCTAAGGCTCAAGGAAATCCCATACCCAAATCCAGACTACAGGCTTCATTTTAAAACCAACAATAATGCAGGAAAAAAGAAGAAGAAGAGGTAGATATGTAAGCAGATATTGAAGGAAAAATAAAAATAAAAAATCATTTCCATGCATTGCCAGAGTCAAAGGCCAGTTTTTGGTCTGCAAAAAGAAAGGGTCCAGCACCTACTCATAAAACAACCTCAAATTTTGGTTTTGTGACAGGGATATTATTGTACGCTTGGTGCCTTGGGATGACATACCTTCATAATTGAAATAATTCTTCTAGAAAGGAAATATGACCTCTTGTAACCTTGCTTACTTGCATTAGCATTCAGAGCGTAAGGAATACTAAGCTATTCTTTGATTTGAGATCTCATCAGTATACAGTAAAAGATACATCAAATAAAAGTTACAGAGGAAATATACATAACTGCATCACTTACATATTCCTCTAGCCTGCAGCACTTGCAGCAAGTCTCCTTTCTTCTATTTTTGCTTCTTCATCTCTTCTCCTCAATGCTTGCTATTTATAGTGATAACTTGAGGTATATGAAGTCCAGGTCTACATGGTGGAGCCAATTACAAGTACAGAGCATTTACGACTAAGTATCGAGGTTTGCATAGTCAATACGTAACATGTAGTTTCCTTTTAATTAAGTTGACGCTTTTGCGGTCAATTACGTGTTTGCTCAGTTATGTTTTAAGTTTTTTTTTTCTGCAAAAGAAAGTGAATAGTTACAAAATGTCACAAAACTGTCTATAAAGAGAGGACGAGAAACAAAATTTTAGTTAGTGGATGATCTTAGGTCTGAAGTCGAATCATATCATATACTGAGATGTTCGTATTTGTATTCATCTAAAACATTCAAAAATGAATATTAATTTTATTGGACAAAGTACGAATGGATGAGCTTAGGTCTGGGAATGAAGAAATTCTACTTTTAATATTCATTCATTTAATTATTTTATTAACTTCCATCTAGACTAGCTTTCAGAAAATCGCATGATCTCTATGCTTGCTCTACAGAAGAAATGGTACATAAACTGATGCTCAAGTTATAAAGAAGTCCAATTGTTTGAACAATAAATAGTTAAAAAAATTAAGAAGCCATTGTATTATAATATATGACCCTCGATTCTCACCACAACTTTAGAGTTTTGGTATAATGGTTAGAGGGACTTTAAATTTCCATTTAATAACCATGTAATTGTGACAATGGACCACTGCTATGTGGAGCGTAGTAGCCCTTGATCGAAGTTACGCGGTTATGCAAAGGAGAGAAGAAAACAAAGCAAAGCTGGAAAAAGAAGAAAGAAAATTATGTTAGCCTTCATTTTCATCATTTTCTTTTTCCACCGAATTATTGCGTGAAGTTCCCACCTCCTTTCCCTCTATGTTCTTGGTCTTTCCGATGCTTATTAATTCATTAGTTTATGTGGTCCGACTTCAGATTCTTGTCCCTAATGAAAGTAAATAACAATTGCAGGCCTCACAAAGCCATTTTATGACCAGAAATTATGGGAAGCAAAATATAAGATGAACTCAATGCGCTTTCAGAAGTTGTTAATAGTTAGAACCGACTTGTTTTATATGGGAAATCAACAGGGAACCTTATCTACTGAGAGAGGCTCTAATTAATTCCAAAAATGGACAGCAATGTTAAGAATGTCACAAGGTTTCCAGGTGTGATATTTAGGAAATTCCGCAAGCATTGTAGGGAGGACTATCATTGAGGATTATACACTTCCTCGGTAAGTATAAGGCATTCAAAGTGCAATTAAAAAAATAATACTTTAGCTGCAGCTCTGCTCTATTGGGCCCTGGGTTTGTCCCAAAAGCGAGAAGAGGAGATTGAGCAGCTCTTTTCAAGGTAATAGTCTGGTCGAGTGCTGAAGATGAACTGGTCTATAAGTCGACTATTGGAAAATACAAATGATACAATTTGGTCAACCGTTCTGATTACTTTTGATACTGCAAATTTTCAAACTAAACCGATTAAGAATTAAAGAGCTAGAAGTAGCTGTATTATCTATTTCTCTTCATTGACTGACTGCTGAAAATCCGATGGAATGGATATCTGGTTAAAGATTTAAAATCCTCATTGTGACGTCGATAGGTTTGAATTTTCAGATCTTTGTTCACTTTCTAATTTGTTTCTACCAAAGCGTTTCACTGTGCCTTTGTATCGAGCCTAGCAGTTTCCTCTGTAATTGCTCAAGTCAAATAACACAAAAGTAGTGGTTTGGATTTAGCTTCAGAATTCAAAACAAACACTCATCCAGATTGTACATGTTAAACTATAGGCTTTCTACTTCTTTACTTAATAATCAATCACCAGTCTTCGTTACTTTTGCATTATTTCGTCGAAGGAGATATCTGCACTAGACATTTATGCACAGCTATTGTGTTTCTACTGAATTCTGAAGCTAAATAAGAGAATTGATTACTTCATTTTGCATTGTCTTATACTGTCTACAGGTGTTGGAGATTGCACCTTGGTCGACCGGATTTGTTTGAGAAATGATGCTGCCTTGTGTGAGGAAGCAAAATTGTAACGTGGAATGGAGCTCTAAGCTGAGAATGCAGTTTATAACTAAGAAATGCAGAAGTCGCTGCAAGCTAAGAATTCGGAAAAATATTAGGGGTTCTTCGTTCCATTCATTGGAGAGGAAAATTTTCTGTTTGTTTAAAAGGTCAAATCTGAATTTTCAATTTGGAAAAAACTTCTTGTTCTATCATGAGAATTACCAAGTCTAATGAGCTCTTAAGAGCTGGCCACATGTCATAGTTAACTGGCCGAGTCCTATAATCTGAAAGCCCGACCCGAGTGTGAGCACTGTCAATTTCTCTAACAATCTGAATCCGAGACGAAAGACGTCCTCAAGCCAAGATCTGCTAAAGGAATCCGAGTCCGAGAAGAAATGCGTCTTCTACTCGAACTTCACTAGGGAATGTCTCGAACGACAACATAACCTATCAGCTTCACCAACATCATTCGCATTTAATGCATGGCTAGTCGGCGCACATACTTCGCCGCCCAGTCGCCATTGCGTTTAATGCATGGCCAGAGTCATTATGACTTCTTGAGCCGAAGTCATAATGACTCCTTGGACGATGCCAACACTTCTGCCACTCTGTCACTATCATATTAGATGCAAACATGACTCATTCAACCGACCGCTGACACATGTAAAGGGCAGTCTGACCGATCGACTGCACCAACCCGGTCGCATTACCAACGTGTCCCCACAAATTCTCTATAAATAGTGGACAAGCCCACTATACCAAGGTACATTGGAAAAAAACCCTAAAGCTAGATTTTGCATTCTACAAGGTTGCTTAATCTATCACTGACTTGAACGTCGGAGGGCACACCGAGGGAAATCTCCTCCAGCTCTCTAACGAGTGTTACATGTGCAAGAGTCTACTTCCTCCTGATTAATTAGTTATTAGAGAAGATTAAGGGACCCTAAGCTCCTCCAAATAGCCGTCCACTTATACAATTAACTGACATAAACACTTCTGATAGATTCTAAATGGAACAAATTCTTGTATCTTGCTCGTGTTCAATTTTGTCATGATATACAATGCTGATACATCTCTTCACCAAATTGAGATCGATAAATCTCATTAAATTGCTTGTTCAAGGTTAAGCGCGCTGAAATATTTAGAGTTAGGTAGATGTGAAATTTACGATTAACGAAAAAAATGTATAGAATCTATTAGAACAGCCTGCGTGTAGGCAGGAAATAGGGGCAATTAAGCAGTGCATTTGTCATTTTTTGGATTAAAACAACTTACTCGCATGTGAGTTCTCTGATATGATGGGTAACACAACCTGTTCCTCTCTCTTGTAACTTGAGTTATAAAGCAGAGGGGTAGAAAAGGGTAAGAACTAGTGCTATGATGCTCTTGAGATGGAACAATAGTTTTGACGAGTGATGCTTTCTTATACAATCAGAATATGGATTGAATCCCGAATACTTTCTAATTTAACATCACTTTTTAGTATTCAAGAATATGCAAAAATTTTAAACTTTAAGCATGTGTCTTTTGCCGTGAGGAGCCTATTCAAGCCCATTTAACTGTCCAAATAAGATGGCCCAGTTTAGGCCCATTAATATGAACGGTTGTCGATCAATGTTTTTCAGATCCTACGGTTCAACTAGTCATCGCCTCCAACCGCCTCAATGCTCTCCACCGTCATCGCAAGCGCAGACGGCAATAAAAACCTCCAACGCGCTCTGATTTTTTCTCTCTCCTCCCCATTTCTATAATTCCTCTCTCATCTCTCACGAAGAGAGAGAGAGAGAGAAAGAAGAAAGCGAAGAAAGATGCCGGTGCTAACGTGCAACGCTTGCAACAAAGAGTTCGATGACGACGCTCAGCAGAAGCTCCACTATCGATCCGAATGGCACCGCTACAATCTCAAGCGAAAGGTATCGGTTCTTTCTTGTATCTAGGGTTAGGGTTTTATTTATTTATTTATCGAACCTTTTCACCTCGCCATCATTTGCTTTTCATTTTTTGTTGAAATTAGGGTTTGTGGTGTGGTTACGAATTTCTTTTAGGGTTTAGATCATCCAGCAATGACTAGAGATATTTAGCGTAATTTACATAAATCTGCAAAATTGGGAGAAATTCTAAAGTTGTTTTGTTAGTTCAAATTGAAAGCTATTACTCAGAATACCGTCTCTTATGAGATGTTGTATCTTCAGAGCAAAAACCTAAATTTGTGAGGTCATGTTTGCTTTATCGTGCTAGTTCTTTGTTTGCATATGTAAGCTCGTCCTGGATTAATTCAGTTGTTCTATTGTCAAGCTATTGCTTTTACGTTAGTTGCTACGAGTGAAATTTATGTTCTCGGAGAAATCAACTTTTTTGTGTTTTACGGTTGTACGTGACTCCTAGTTATGTGTTACCTTTTATGTTACTGCACAATTTGTTGTTTTTCGATAGATATATAATTTGCAGTGGTCTGTACTGCTTTGGGAATTTTGAAAATCTTGGCTGGATCTTTTGCGACGAGCTTGACAGCCGGTACTTGTAAAGGCATCATTAACACCATATGCATGATTTATATAATTGACTGACTTGCGAATGCATTGTTATGTTAGCAGATCTCCAAGTTTAAATCCAAATTGCATGATGTGATCATACGAATGATTTTTATTATACTTATCAGAGATATGGATGAATTATATGGTGCAAGATTTAAAGTATCTCTTCTTTTCATGAGCAAAAGGGTTTTAATCGACCAGCATTATGGATGCACTATTAGCACATCTCGAAGTTTAAATTGTATGATGTGATTAGAAACAAGTTATATGATATTTGTTGAAGATATGGATGAGTTATTTGGTGCAAGATTTAAATTCTCTCTTTTTATGACTGAAAGGGTTTTAAAATCAGTAGTTCAAAAATCAGATGATCAATCTTTTTTATTTGCTTTTGTCATGATTGATTCAGTGTACTCCAAGGGAAGTTGGTTCTGGCGGACTTTTGTTGAGCAAAATTAAACCTTAAAAATAGAAAAGAGGGGGGAGGGAGGTGTATTTCTTCCCTGCACCCCCTTCTTGTTTCTTGCCCTCCTTAAAGGCAAGAGAACATTACAATGATCCACTTGTACTTCTGCCTCCCTCCCCTCCTGAGTTTACTATATCTGAAGCGTTGTTTCCTTGTATATTCCTGTGTCTTTTTATCTACGTGTTCTGATTATGGTTTATGATGTTTATCATAGCCGATTGATCTTGTATCTTCTGGCTATGCATTAACATTAAATTGTTTTTCCTTTCTTTTTATTATGATCAGGTAGCAGGTGTCCCGGGAGTAACAGAAGCATTATTTCAGGCTAGGCAGTCAGCACTAGCTGAAGAGCATAGCAAGTTGAGTGCAGCGCCTATGTCATACAGTTGTGCTCTTTGTGGGAAGGAATACAGGAGTGCAAAGGCTCATGCTCAGCATCTTAACTCACGTACTCATATTATGAGAGCTTCTCAGGAATCAAGTCCTCAAGTTGCAGGAATTACTATCATTAAGCCACTACCAGGCCATGCACCAAGCAAGTCAACTTCATCCAGAAAGGCCCATGAGAAGGATGAAGAAAGTGAAGAGAGTGAAGATGAATGGGAGGAGGTTGATCCCAATGATTATTTGGATATGGCCTCTGAATCTCTTAACAATCTTCATGTTGACGAGCGTGCTTCAGGCTCTGGTGCTGACAAAAGCGATGACATGGATGAAGATGAAGAAATTGATACATCCTGTTGTTTTGTTTGTGATGTTAAACACAAGAGCACAGAGAACTGTATGATTCACATGCACAAGCAACATGGTTTCTTCATTCCGGACATTGAGTATTTGAAAGATCCTGAGGGCCTTCTTACATATGTTGCTCTCAAGGTGAGAAGAATATTCAGTTCTATTGCCTATAGAGAAATGTGTCAAGGTGGTGTTGAATTAAGATTTATTCCTCTTGTCGGTGTTTCTCCATGCAGGTTAAAAGGGACTTCATGTGTTTGTACTGCAATGATAGATGTCATCCTTTTCAAAGCTTGGAGGCTGTGAGAAAGCATATGGTAGCTAAAGGCCATTGTAAAATACGATTTGGAGATGGAGGTGATGATGAGGAAGCAGAATATGAAGAATTCTATGATTACAGCAGCAGGTTTTTTCAGCAAATCCTTTTTCTTCCCTAGGTCAATGTAGATAGTTGTCTCTCTACAAATTCCTAACATTGATATATAGGCATCTAATAACAAGGTCTATTTTGCTTTCATAAACCAATTTCACCACATTCTGGTAAAGTGTCATGGTTCAGAATTCTGCACTTAAGAGTCTTAATAGACGATGTTAGTATGTAGTAACAATATTATTTCATTATCTATACTAATTTCACTGCAGTGTTATCCAACTGCTGAACAAAAACTTACATTAATAGATCTGTGGTACAAATTTAGTTATGGCCTTTCCAAATTTGCACATGCTTTCTTACAATATGATTTCCTATTTGAGTTATTAACACGTTTAGGACTCCATATTTCAAGGGATCAAATTTACAGCTAATTGACTTTCAAAAATTTTCTGCAGTAATGATTGTGTTCCATTTGTTTTACTGCTTTGGTAAAATGCTGTTCTGCTTTGTGCAATAATTGGCTGATGAAATGCAAAAAAATGTGGTGGATAACTAAGTTTTAAAGTATTGAAGTAGGTTAAGAAGTTTGTCCACTTCGGGACATAAGTGATGCTATTTGTTAACTATTCTTAACTGATAATGTAACCTTGACAATTAGCAGTAACCAGTGTTAAGTGGAAGTCTCATGTTGAGACCTGTGAAGACTTTAATGCCTACTGTTGAATAGATAATAGGTTAACTATGCAATTTCGGTTCTTAAAATATCAAATGATGGTTTCATTCTTATATAAATATGCATTGATTTCTGTAAGTATTAGTAATTTATGCGGACTACTGATCCACTTTGTCAGACCTGTGAAACTTAAGAAATATATAGAGGTGCATCTATATTCTTATGCAATTCATTGAGGGCTAGTTAGCTTTGATTAAATTGTACTTCTACAAAGCTTTTAATATTCCAAATGTTTGCCTAATCTTCATGCTCCATATTATACATAGTTATATACAAAATATTTCTGAGTCCCCCTTAATTTATGCAATATTTCCTGCTTTTTTGCATTTTTATCTTTCTAATTTACAGCACCTATATGCCTAAAGGTTTTAGGGAGGCTTCTTTCTAGACTTGTCTGAGAATTGATTTAAGAATCTGGTTTACTGTAATTTGGAAGATCGTTTTGCCTGAAGCATCTTCTTGCATAAGGTGGGATGAAAAGGGGAACGGGGTATGGGGTGAAGTAACAGGTGAAAATAGTTGCCTGAAGGATGGTTAAGAATGGGATCTGGTAAACATGGCTTTCATTGAATATTAGTAGTGAAATATAACTTTCTTGTTAAAGGTTGTCTTAAACATTCACCTTAATGACTTTCAGTTTCTATTTGTCTGTAACATTATGGAGTTCTCCTCATGTAGTTTTCCCCCCCTGAATGATAGCCTCAAGATAACTTCTTGATCAATTGGCTTCTTTTTGTTAGGTAAGATCATTACTTATAGTTGTATGGAAAGGTTATGTATTAAGGAGTTTATTGGAGGTGCCTATGAGTCTGTGACCCTGAGAGATAGTCTATTTGCCCAGTAGATGCAAACCACGTCGCCATGGAGACACCCCTCTAAGAGGGGCATCATAATAAGCAAAGTATGCATATAGTTCAGAGCTTAATTTCCTTAGATATGTTAGGAACAATCCTTAGTTACCTTTTTAAGTTATAGCAATCCATGAATGGAAAACTAGGTATTAGGAAGAAAAAAGTTTTACTCTTTCAATAAACACGGAGCTACTGGATTTTTGGCCTAGAAGAACCTGCAAAGGTCATGTTTGAATATCTTAGCTGTATGTAGTGGAATTCTTTTTCCCCCATTCTTATAACTGTACTTGTCAACAACAAGAACAATCTTTTATCGTAAATCTTTGGTATCAGCTAAATGAATATTTTTCCCATTCATCTCGGTCAAGGCGTGCAATTTGTGTTATGTTAACAAGTCGCAAGTCTTTTGTTAACTGTCTTGATACTTGTCCGTTTATGCTTAAGCACAGTGTTGCTCAATCTAATATCAATCCGATACTCCTCCCATTGCCATCGTGCAGTCTCTCCTGTAGATGCCAAACCATCTTAATTAACCTCATCTTTTATTCTCAATTGTTGAAGCTAGCCTATTTTGGATGTACTCAATTCTTACCGTATCTACATTTCTAATATGTTTGAACTGGTTTTTTTGTTGTTGTGTTTTTCCAGCTATGTGGATGCTGAAGGGAAACAGTTGGTGGCGTCAACCGACATGGACAGCAGTGTTGAACTAGGAAGTGCAGGTGCTGAGCTTATTATAACTCAAAAGACTGAAAACAGAACTACTGTTCGAACTCTTGGATCCCGAGAATTTCTCCGTTATTACCGCCAGAAACCACGTCCATCTCCTGCCAATGGTGTTGCTCTAGCTGCTTCATTAGCCTCAAGGTATTTTTGCACCTTAATTTTCATGAAAATTTGACAGATTAGTATCTTTGACAATAAATAATTTCCTCTGTTGGTGTCATTTTGAGAAAAGCCAAGTTTTACCTAACCCTACAAATTATATTAAACAAAAGCACTGCTGTAGCAACAAAGCCTTTGTCTAGAATCTGTTGGGTTAGCTGTATCAGCTTCTTTTTACTACTTCATGAGGGCTCTCTGTTGTTTTAACATGTTTGTTTAAAAAAGAATTATATATCCAAAGGTGCATCTGGTTAATGCTTAATTCTATTGGATAAGGTCCCAGTACTTTTTCCTTTTTAGTGTATAAGCAATTGTTTGTTTCTTTAGGTATGGGTTACTGCCCAGTTTTTGACACCTCTTACACCCTCTTGATGGTATAAGTTGAAGGACAAATTTTCCACAAAAGACAGTAAGCTTTCGATATGGGAGACCTACATTATTTACTGGTTTTTCAGCTCATTCAGTAGTGGAGCTACTATCCAAGATTCTATTTTATTAAGACGCTAGGGGGGAGATTGTAAGGATTGCTATAGGAATACCATTCTCAAAAAGGTGCTACATGACGACCTTGACACATGTTAGGTATATGTGGTTGGTTGTTGAAGATGGTGAATAAGTGGCGCTCAATCGTGGAAGTGAATTTCAGCACTTAAGTTTTTCAGGTTTGAATTGCAGTCTAAAATGGGTGTTTTAGGGCACTGTGAAATCGTAGTTTATTGGCTCAGTGATTAAGTTGTTGTAAAATAAAGTAAAAAACAATTTAGACAAGGAAAGTTGATAAAAATGCTGTGATTGATATTATGAAAAAGATAAACAACAAATTGATTGAATGAAAATGAAAATAAACTGATGTATGGATACTTATCTTTAAGGAGGTGAAATAGGTATAAAAGAACTCCAACTGTTAATCGGCATCATGCCCTTTGTAATGCACATTACTGCAGAAGTAAGATATATTGAAGTGTCATTGTCTACCTTCAACCAGCTACACCTGTATATGGTCCTCAAGGGGGGAACAGTTAAAATACTTTATGTCAATGACATTTTCTTCTTTCCTTAGTGTTTCAGTTTCTTTACATCTCGTTGCTTTTGGTGGCGTTTTATGGGGGCGTTGCTAAAGGCGGTTTACTGTAAGTTGGGTGGATTTTAGTAATTTTCCCAAATAACATTAGTACATGATATGCATTGACAAGTACCAAGTTATAGTACTCATCTTGCTATACTCATATGATGTGTGAAGGCGGTTTGCTGATGTTGCGAGGATTTTAGTAATTTATGGAATACCTTTAGTACATGATAATGCAGCGGTAGGTGTCAAGTTATAAGTAGTCATTGGGCAATGCTCCCATGGATCTTTATGGAGGCTCTGCATATAAGACCTCATAATTTCTGTTGAAACCTCAGGCCAGCCAATCTAATCGGGAAAATTTTCTCCTGGAACTGTTATAGATTTTGGAATGACAAGTTTTCATCATCGTATCAATTTCCATTCCATTAAAATACATTTTTTCCTCTTTTTTTCCCTTTCTTTTTTTATTTTAAAGAGGAAGAATAAAGTTTAAAATTTTTCTTAAAAGTGGTGGATACAAAAGACGAGCCTGGATAGCACAAGAATTGGTCAAAGTTTAACGCGGTTGGATCCTGTAGGTACCGGAGCATGGGCTTGGCCACAGTGCAATCAAGAGAGCAGATAGTGAGGATGAAGGTCATAAGGGAGATGAACAAGAGGGGCGTTGAAGCAATGCGCTCAAAGATGGGAATGAAGAGCAATGTCATTAGAAACCTCCCCAAAAATGTCCCATATTGATCTGGGCGCCTTTTACCTGCGAAGTGTGCTTCTCTTCTACGCTGGTTGTGGAACGCTTTCCTATCTGCATATGCGAAACTATTGCTTGTTCAACATTTTTTTTTTGGGTTCAAATTTTGGCGTGATTTAACTGCACACTTCGTTCTCGAGAGGCATTAGATGTTTGTTACTTGTTTGATACTTGAATTTTGAACTGGTTGACTCTGGAAAAGCTCAGTTTGGTGTCTTTAAAGCTCAGTGCATTTTTCACAAACAGCACCTTTTGGTTTATATTGTACTCTTTCGCTTTAATCTAAGTGCACTGTGAGCTAATGTTCTAAATAACTAAACAATGCGTCGGCAGGGGTGAACCGTACGTAAAAATTTCATGTCTACTACGACATCTTGTGTCTAATTTCAGGACGCAAATTGATTTTAGAAGATTGCTTGATGGTTGTACCTTGCTTTGGTTAATGGTAGTCCTTCGATAGATGATGACATGCAAACCAATAATGAGGCTTGGATTCCATGAATCAGTGTGATCTTGATTGATTTGTTGAACTGAGATTGTCATTTATTTGTGATGTACTGTCACAGTAGGCGCGCTCCTTTAACTGATAAAGTTTTTTGAACATATTTTAAAAATAGATATTCAATAAAAAAAGAATAAAAAAGGAAACACAATATATTTTCTAATACTATTTATTCTCTTTCCTGTTTTTTTCCCATTACCTATTCGCAAAATCTTTTGAGTGAATATTTATTTACAAAATTAATGAGCCTGACTTCCTCTTTTATGATCGAGTCAGAACAATCCTTATCCTTTAAAATATATCATGTTTTTCATAAAATGAGAATTACGAAAATTGTAATTGTGGATCTCGTATACCGCCTTCAAATCTGGATTTTTGATTTCCTCTATATCGTTTCAGAGATTTTAAATTAACAAAAATAAAATAAAATCATCATACGGAAAGAAGAAGAATAAAAAGATTTTAATCCAAATCCACACAACAGCACACCTACCACTCGCAGCACACGTGTCTGTACAAGAAGTCAGCTGCCCGTTCTCCCACGCAGATCTCACGTGTAAACCAGTCAGAAGTCAGCTATATCGGCTAATTATAAATATAAATTAAGGTGACAAGATATTTATTTTCATTTTTTTCCCCAAAAAGTCTTCGATTCTCTCTCTCCTTTTCATTTTGGTTCCTTTTTCGCACGCGAAAAAGATCTTAGGGTAGGGTTTTGTTTCGTTACTCACATTTGACCAGCAAAATCCTCTAATGCTGAACCTAATCGGAGGTAAAATGAAGGTTCGCTCCTGCTTCCTCTTGATTCGATCAGCTTTTGATTCTATTTTTATGCTATTTTATTCTGCGGTGCTTCCTATGGTTTTGATTTCTAGGGTTGTCTAAATGTTTATGTGAAGTTCAATTTTCGGGGTTAGTACTTAATTCTGCGATGGGAACGAATTGGATCTAGGTTAATTTGGTTATACTAATTAGATCGAATGGAGCCAATTGATGTGCTTTTGGCTAGTGGAATTTGTCTTGTTCTATGTTTGGATGTGGGTTTGGCCGATTCAATTTGTTCTCGTGGTTTTGATTGTGGGTATTTCCTCGTTTACATTGATGAAATCAATTGGGCTAATGCCCTTAATTCTAAAAGGAAGAAATAATATATTCTTTGGGCGTCTATTACTAGGCTATCATTAATTCGATTTCCGCCTTGGGTGATTTGAGATTGAGTTTTCATTCAACTCGTATGAGGATTGTATGTTTGTAGAATTGTGGAAAGGGGAAATTGGAAGATGTTCACTCAGATTATATCGTAAACTGCTAATTTTGAAGCTTTACTTTTGTCACTCGAGGTTGATGGGGGTAGCTGGTTGTTTTGTTAAGACTTTTCACAGATGAAGTGCCTTACTTGATATTAAAGTATAATACTGATTCGGGACTGCACTTGCTTAGGGTAGTCATGGTAATTCAACTGTTTCGGGAAGGTTAGAATGGTGAATCCCATTGAATAAACCCCTCGGATATATGCTCGAAGATTTGTGCTTGATGCATGTCTAACGATGTTCTTCAGGCTCAATTTTTTATATTCTCATTTCTCATCACCAAATTTAAATTAAGGTATATGTGCTTTAGAGGAGAAATACCAATAGCGCACTTCTCATTGTCATGATTTCTAGGATTCCTTTTACAAAGTGACCTATAATAACGTCTAGTCTTGTTAAAGATTTGATTCATCACTGAAAGTTTGGTGGCAAGTTTAAGAAATCATAGTTGATGGAGGGTATGGGATGAAGCCACCATCAAATCATCACCATGGCTTCCTGCCGATGTCCTTGGCAAGAGCCTACCACCTTGTCATTGTTACTAGCTGCAAGAAGTTTCACTCTCTGATCTTTCTTTTCAGTCTCCCTTGTAATCCCATGTCAAACCTTCCTTGGGCTTTGTAATGATTGCCCACAAAAGTGAGATGCATGAATCTGTCTTTTCATTTTTATACCTTATGATATATATTTAAAGATTTAATATTCGAAGCCTCATATTTTTGATTATTAATTTCTTGACATGTAACTAAATGATTTAGTTCTAATAAAATCTAAATATATCCTTTTATTTGTATGCCTTATAGTTTCATACAAATATATCATAAAGTATATATGTATGATTTTTGTCTTGGCTTGATCATGACTCATTTGGAGAAGCATTTCCTATATTCCTCTTGCCATTTAACATAGTTGGAAAAATGATTTGGTGCATTATAGTTTGGGTAAACTTTACAAAAACCGCACTAATGTTAGGTTCATTTTGAGCCAATACCGTAACTTTTAAACTGTCAATTAACCTCTGTAACTTTTTGGGTGTTCATAGAACCTCTGTGAAATTTGAACTTTATTCAAATGTCAAATGTGGGGGGTGATGTCAGACAGCTAAAATCCATATCAGATTGCAGAAATAGGGGATATATCAGAGATATGTAGTAACTATCAGATGGTGTTTATATATGTAAAATAATTTCCTAAGTCTACATGCAATTTAAGCATATGCTTAATAAATTCTATAGTCTAAACATACAAAAACGTAAATAACATAAGATTTTAGGGTGACTATCCAATTTGTACAAACATGCTTCTCGATCGTATCTTGAAACCACACAAAATGTAAATTAACATCTGATTTGACTGTTTTACTAATGTATCAATATCTTCAGAGTATAGGTGATGCATATACATTTAATTGCCTCAGCTGTAGACGTAGAGGTTCCGGTTTTGTTTCGTTTGCCACTCATCATGAAGATATTTAGGTTGCCTATCTAGGCCTGCTTTCCAAAAGTCTTATTAGACCTGCCTGAGCTTTTGTCGTAGTTATAATTTGGAGGAGATTCTTGGGTGTAGTTAATAGGTCTTTGCGCTTCAATTATGACATTGCTTTTGCTTTATTTATCTAGTGTTATGACATTGCTTTTGCTTTGTTTATCTAGTGTACATACAATGGGGTTATGTTAAATCTGTCTCTTCATTTTGTAAGTGCCGTAGAGACAAATTTGATTGCCTATTTGAAAAAAAAATATTCCTTGAATATGTTGGGAGGTTGCCCTTGGTTGGATGTGCCAAAATTAGCAACTAATTAGGTAGATTTCCTTTGCAGGCACCAAGTTTCTAAGTCTTGTTGTTTCAACCTGGACTTTCCTGTCAGTTGTGGGAAAATGTTAATCTCACTGATACCATCTCAATTTTCTCTTGGTTTAGGTCTTGTCTGATTCGTTTTAGTACAAGATATTTGATCATGATCAAGGTGTAGTTATTGCAATCTGCTTCATGTGATTTGGGCTTATATGGAGATTTTGAAAGTTGAGCTCAGCCTAACCAGTCAAAATGGTGTGGAGAGGGGTTTTAACTACCTTTATGGCTTACTTGTAGGTTAAAGAAACAGTAAATTGTTTTTATGCAAGTCCCTTACCATTTTTTTAATGAATTCTTCACCAGCATTACAAGATTGGTTCCTTAGTACTTTTAACATTGTTGTCTCAGTTCTTTGTTTTGACAAACTTAAATGAATTACGCAGGTACAAGTCCTCCCTACCTACTGGAAGGACATCTCCCTGGCAGAATAAAATTTTCATCTATAAAGAACTCTTACCATGGCAATAACTTCCTTCCTTAGCAGTGCAATCTCTTCTATATCTTTATGCGAGGAGGGCATTCAACTGAACAATAATTGGGAGGATGTGACTTGCCCTATCTGCTTGGATTTCCCTCACAATGGTGTCCTACTCCAGTGCTCTTCCTATCATAAAGGTTGTCGGCCCTTCATGTGTGACACTGATCATACCCACTCAAATTGTCTCAACCGCTTCAAAAGTGCATACAGGATGTCTACAGCTCCAAAGGATCCATCAACCTCAGATTGGTCCTCTAGCGAAGCCTTTCAAGTGATCCCTTCTAGCCCTGGCAACCACCCAACCTGTCCACTGTGCAGAGGAGACGTAACTGGTTGGGCTGTCATCATTGAGGCCAGAACACACTTGGACTCGAAGAAAAGATGTTGCGAAGAAAAAAGTTGCTCATATGTCGGCAACTTCATGGAACTTAAAGAGCATACCAAACTAAAACATCCGCATTCTCGTCCATCAGAAATAGACCCTGCAAGGAAACTGGACTGGGAGAATTTCCAGCAGTCCTCAGAGATTGTTGATGTCTTGAGCACTATTCATGCAGAAGTACCACACGGTGTGGTTTTGGGTGATTATGTCATCGAGTATGGCAGTGAAGGAACTGGTGCTGATGACTATGAAGATTTTCATCGGCGTCATGGCAGATGGTGGAACTCATGCATCTTATATAAGGTGTTTGGTAGCTTTAGGACTTCAAGAAACCGGCGGAGGTTGAGAGGGAATAGTACAAGGAGAGGACGTCGTCGTTCAACCTCAGATGGTTCAAGCCTTGATGAAGGTTCTCCATCGTCTGTGGATGTTTCGGAGTATAGATTTGATGAAACTGACGACGACTTTGTAGGAATGGGTGGTGATGGTGGGGCAACACCCAGTGGAGCTGTTGTTCGCCACAGGTTCTGTTTTGTTCTGCCTTATCTAATCGTATTCATTGGTTTTGTGTTTACAGATTTTGTTCCTATATTTTGTGAATCATTCAATTCCTTGCTTGATTGCAATGAAATTGCATATACTTTCTTAGGGAAGTAGTTGTATCATATTTGATGACAACTTCCTGGCGTTAGGGGTGGCTGTAGAAGTATGTGGGCTAAGAAAAAAAATGACACTGTGAGGATAGTTGGGAAAAGCTAGATGTTTTACCATGTTTTGAACTCCTAGAGGAAATTAACAGAGAAGGATCAACAAGGGGAATTAAGTAATTGGGACTAACACTTGATTTTGATGCTCTTTCATATTGGAAATTGTGAAGTGTCTAATTCTCGAAAACACACACAATACGTCTTTATCTATTGAGCAAAGCGGGTTGAGTGTTAAAAGCCATGCTCACAATAACCGATTCATGAGAGGCTCTAGGGGTTAACCCTGCCCCCTATCACGGTTTCTCTCACGTAGGTAAGTCTTTCAAAGAAACTGTGACTAGTATGTATCCCTAACATGGGTCAGACTTATTAAGAGTAAAACTCATCCTACCGAGTCACATCAATTGAGCACTGTCACCATAGGAATAAGGGTGTAACTAATATGGTTCAAGTCATAAATGCATCCAATGCTACAAAGGAGTAAATTCCAAAAGTCAGTGCTCCACATGAGAATCACTAGTTCAGCTTGTTTCTACCACATTGAACCAATATTAGGACTAAGTTTGTAAATAAAAGTTGAGTTCTCACTGTCAATGACCTCTACTATGGGCTTAACCTCATTCCCCTCAATGATTCTAGGATTATAATCCTAGAGAGACTCTTTTATAAAATTCAGGGTCAAGTGTGATTATCGCTTCATATTTTATTCTCATTTAGATATTTTGATGCAAGCATAAAGGCCATCTAGATAACACTCCACATGTGGGTGACATGAAATATAGTTGCAAGAGATACTAGAGAAGAGATCAATAATTTTAATTCATGCATATCATTGCATCATAAATCAGCTTTAATTACATATAAGAATTATTAGCATATGCAAGCTAGCAATACGACAACAAAATTTCCCACATATATTTCAAATAAAACTCATATTAATGATTTGTGGAATTTGGTCGTGGTCCTCTATGTCGGCTATACGTTCCTAAAACACTCGTATTAAGCATCAAACAAACAATTAATATGGCAATACTCGTGTTGCACGATAAAATTGCTTGGTCCGTAGCTGCCAGGGAGAAAATGTCAATAAATTAATTGTCACATAAAGAAGCTTTAGTGGCTTCTTATGTAACGGACTAACTGTACCCAAAATACGTGCATCAAACCACTACTTGAGGACGTTGCATAAAGACTAGATCCCCTGAGAATCTTCACGCTATCTAATTTAACATGTGAAAGCAAGCAATAGAAAACAATAATATGAATATATAGATCTATAAGTGTGAGCAAGAGCATCAACAAGCCTTTGAATGTTCTCATCATAATATAAACATCGCAAGAGGCATTTTTCTGCATAAAGTCTCTATATAGCTGTTATAATAATAAAATAAAATAAAAACCACTTTGGCAGAAAAACCATTTAGGAATTACATCTTATACATTCTATACATGACAATATCATAAAGAATGAAACCTAGTGATTGCTAGCTGTGTATATGCACATGATCATTGTGCGTAAGCTCATATGAAAGGCTTAAGATATTAAGATACATAGAAGGAATAAAGCAAAATATATTAATGAGCAT
>JBAKGM010000233.1:30968822-30986058 GCA_037177215.1 Asparagus racemosus
CTATAATTACGCCACCTCTTATCCTTTAGCTTTTAGCTCTTCAAATTTCTGTTGAATTTGTTAAATAATGAAACATTCTATTTGATGGGAAGCGGGAAAAAACCATGTCGAATAAACGTGACGCATTTTTTTGGAGTAATTTAAGCAAAATGAAAAAAGAAAATAGAAGCAAGATCATAACACGTCAATAATCTTTTATATTAGCACTATATGTGGAGAACATAGTCTAAGAAGCACCTGAGTTTTGCCCCTCTTTTCTAGTAAATCCTCAACTTTTTACAATGAAGCTCACAAATTTTATCTGTCTCCTCTAAGGAAAAATGGGTAAATTTTAGGCCCTTTGAAAAAAAGAACATTGAAAGCTTCTTACTTTCGTAGAAGAGAGGGGGTAACACTAAGGGCTTTTTTTGTTAAAAATTAAAAGTTGAGAGCTTACTAAAAAAAGAGGTAAAACTTAGGCACTTCACAGATTATATATTCTCACTATTTGTGTTTCACCATCAGTTAAACGAAAGGGATTTTTCGATATTAGTCCCTCAAATCTTTAGTAATTTCATATTAGTCCCTCATATCTTCATATTTTGATATTAGTCCCTCAAATCCTCAAACTGTGTTGATATAAGTCCCTAAGTTAGTGGGGTTATATATGAGAAGGTATATACTGTTAACTTTAACCCCATACCTCAATTGGCATTAAAGACCCTCGCCTAACATATCCAAACCGATTAATAACTCCACCAACCTAAACCCGTTAATAAATCCCCGAAAACCGGAACTCATTTCTCATTTTCCCTTTCTTCTTCTTCTCTCCTGACGGAAAAACACTGTAACCCTAAAAATCAACGGCTATTTCACAAGATTAGAGTGGAAAATAAAGAGAGGGAATGATGCTTGAGTGGGGTTAATTCACCCGCTGGGGGTATTTTTATAGTGGTCAGCTCAACTATGGTTAGGATAAGCTCAACTATGGTTTACTGTTTTTAATCCTAAACCTAAGAGAAGTACTTATACTAACACATAATAAAGATTTGAGGGACTCACATCAAATTACTAAATATGTAAGTGACTAAAACAAAAAGGTATTTGTAAACGCTTTTGGTCTTTATCATTTTTCCGTAACATGCAAATATCATTGAGAAATCAGGAGATATCGATAGAAAATTAAATTAATCTTCTTTTACTAAAATTTCCAAAAGCAAAATTGGCGGGATCAATGACCTCCAAACTATTTAAATTCGCCCGAACTAGCATCGCTGTCCAGTCGTCAGCTTCGCTCCTTCGTCTCTCTTCAATCTCCATCGTCCGCCATTAGGATTAGGGCTTGCTATCGCGATCTAAGGTTTCATCCCAATTGAATCTGACGATGATGATGATGCCTTCAATCAACCAGTTCGATGGAGCTTCTCTCTTCGCTGGCAACAATTTCATGCCCTCTCAATTCACTCAAGCCCCCGATCCCGCTTTCTCTCCAGCGAAAGTAGTGTCTCTCTCTCTCTCTCTCATCTCGATCAGTTGTTTCCTTTACTCAATTCTTAATTTCTTTGTTTCTGATCCTAGAACCAGGGGCCTCAGAGCTTAGTGCCGGTAACTGTGAAGCAGATCGCTGAATCCCTCTTCTCTAGCGACGATGAGTCCAACCTGGTCATCGATGGGGTCGAGGCCAATGTAATCTTCTCTCGTTTTTGTTGAATTTTATTGAATTTGTTTTTTTCCTTTAAAGCCCCCAATTTAACCCCAATTTCATCCAGTTTAGGGTTTTGGGAGTTGTGGTAGATAAGGTGGAGAGAGCTACCGATGTGTCTTTCCTGCTTGATGATGGTACCGGAAAGATCGAGATCAACAGATGGTGAGGCTTTTTTTTTATAATCCAAACTCGAAAGAGATACATTTACATCTAGTTGCAGGTTCTTTATTAATATTTTCTATTTTTGGTGAATTTAAGGATAAGCGTGGCTTCGGATTCAGTGGAAGTGGCTGCTGTTGAGTAAGTGTTCTTTATTCATCTACTATGCATCTTTGTGCGATGCGTTTGATCTGTATGTACTTTTGTGAAGGAATGGGATGTATGTTCTACTCCATGGTCACGTGAAAGAGTTTCAAGGCAGGAGGCATGCATTTGCCTTCTCCATAAGGTATGAAAATTGGCCCTCGGTCTTTAGGATGCCTCTGAGATTATTTTTTATGCATGAATGCGTTGGATTGAATTTAGACGAGAGTTTGTGGTTTTAATGTTGTATTTATTTCCTTTGATGTTAATATTCCACTATGTCATTTTGTCCTAGTCTTTTCTATGAACTTGGGAGAACACTCTCAATCAAATAAACAATAAAAAAAGGAAGAAAAGAAAAGAAAAGAAAAGAAAAGGGGAAGAAGAAAAAGAAGAATGTTTTTTCTTCTTTAAAGGGTGATCTGGTTGTACTTTTGTGCATATGTGGCTTGGAACTAGATCATATTGCTTATTCCTTTGTTGGAAATGGGGTAACATTTATCCAAGAGCTGAAAGAAAGAAAATCAGAAATTTATTAACAGAAATAAGTGAAATAAAATATAAATATGAGAACGGACTAGCGAAGTTGCAAGCTAAAATAACCGGAGAAGTGTATAGCTACATAAACCAGTTGCTTATGGATAGATAGCTAATTAAACCTAACTACAATATGTTACTATAAGCTTTCTTGTGGCTTAAGTGCAAGTGCTTTGCTATGCCTAGCCTGCTAGCCATTAGCTAATAATCGCTTGAAATGCCTCCAACTTACACTAACAACAGCTTTACTTGATGGAATTTAGATAATAACAAATCATTGCTTGATTCATCTAATTTTTAACAAGTAGTAAATAATCTCAACTTCAAAAATGAAATAAATTGATTGTACAGAAAAAGAAAAAAGAAAAAGAAAAAGAAAAAAGGTGCTGGAAAAGGAAAACAAAAGAATGATGGAATATCAAATCTGGCTAAATTTCTTTAAGTGGTTGCTGGGAAATATTTGAAATGAGTTCAAAACTAAGTAAATAAAATATTGGAATAAATTCTCCAAACTTAGAGAGTTATAGGTCAAATAATATTAACAACATAGAAGAGGTGATTAACATTATAACTGCACATGCAAAATAAGATCTGAAAGCATTAGAGGGGACTTTTGGGAATTTGGATGAATATTAGGGGATCTTTACAAGGGGAAAAAATATTTATAGAAGGAGACTGAAACAGGACATTCTGGTAAGATCAATTGGTTATGACGAAAATGGAGGTCACTTTTTTTGGAGTAAAGAATGAGTTGTGAGTGTGGTTCCAGATGTCATATGTTGTTAAATTGTTGTGTGACTTTATGATAGAAATAATAGGATACAGGAACTAATAGGATGACCTTTAGTTTGTTTAGAGAATGCAAAACATTGATGCTGCGTCCAAAATGATGGGGAGGGTATCATTGTTGCTATCTCCTGTATATTTGGGGTAAACAAGGGGACACAAACGGCTAGGGTCAGGATAACATATATATACCTGACCGAAATTTAAAGGAGCAATTTGTAGTCAGCTCGAGTAACAGCATGTTGGGCTTCATGTGATGTGAAATAGAAGGCAAGCTGAATTTTAATTTAAAGAAAGATATTCAATGCGTGTTGCAAGATTGGAACTATCCACATGTATTTAGAGACACAAAAATTACAAAAATTGAACGCTCTAAACACTAGGCACATGATTGCTGATGTTAAAGGGATAACATAAACTATATCTATTAGCTACTGGTTTGGTCAATGTGTCAGTAGGTTAGATTATGGCAGGATCCATATGACAATATGGGTTATCCGATTTACTAAAATTACTTGATTATGACCGGACAAGATTTTACATGATCCATACCTGCTAATTTTTTTATCAGGTTATCTGCTCGTGTTGAAATTGTCGCACCTATAGAAAATGCAATGACTGAGTTTTTCTTCTAGGATCCAGTTGACCCTTAGTATCACCCATTGCTTTAACCACATCATGAATCATTGTGTCGGATTAAGCATATTCTGATATCAATGTGTAGAACATCTGAATATCCATTACATTCTCCACTTCCCCTACATGTAGATTATCTCCTCTACTCCTCTTGCTTCCTCTCCTTCTCCTTTGTAATTACGCAAGTCAATGAATGTTGTAACTTTTACCATTCTACTCATAGCAAATAAATAAATAAGAAAAGTAGCCAATCACGAAAATTTAGCATACAGGCTCTCTCTTATTTGTAACACCTATGAGCCTATGACATTGCACATTGATAAGTAATAAATTATATCTTCACATTGATAAGTAATAAATTATATCTTGTCTGTTTAACTGGTATAATTATATATGATATACATTATAATCTGGATATCCTGTTTCATGATTTACGTAGGTTGCACCTTAAAATTAACTTTATGATTCTGATATCTCTGGTATTTAGAGATATTTATGGATAATGAATTTTGTATATTTCATCATGTTGAAGCATTTACAGATATTAGACAACGACAGATTCTCTTTGTTATGTGTTGTCTTGTTCCATTCTCTTATGAAGTGTTGATGGAAGTGAAATTTGTGCTTCTGAGTTATAGTTCATTTAGTTTCCATCATTGTGTACTTCACTTGCTTCTGAGAAGCTCTTAGCATGCATTCAAGAACCTGTTACCTAGGTATAGCTAGAGGAAGATATAAATGCAAGTTCATTGAAATCAAATTTAATTACTTCTATGAGGAACATCACTATGTTACACGTGATCGAGCAGGCATTAACTAGGAGACCAATTGGTGGGTTTGTCGTCAGTATCTCATTTTCAGTTTATGTTCTCTCTTTATGGTGTATACAATGAAAGGCGCGAGTAATTTTAAAAAATATTATCTTGTTTTTTTTCCCCTGTTATTTTTGTTCTTTTTGCTCCTTTGTGGGTGGGCGTTGCTTTTATGGGGGCGGGGAGATCATTCCTACTGAGCACTCTGACCCATAAGCTTTTCCAATGAAACCCTAAATTATTACAATTACCATAGATGATCTTCTCCCTTCATCTAAGGTTGAATCAGGGTATCATCAATTGCTTAAGAGTGAGCTTAAACTGAGATTTAACCTAAAGGGTGGAGCCGGATTAAGAGCTTTGATTGATTTAAAACTTTGTTTGAAATTGTGCAATCCAGAGTTACAAACTGTCTGTAAAATAGCAAGCATGACCTACACAGTGAAAAAACTCAAGGCCAAATGTTTCTCAGTGCCAAATGTTAGTATTATAGTTATTTAAATTGTAGAATGTATGAACAGTGATACAATGTCAAATGATAATGTCCTTTTTGGTTTGTTCACCAATATAGTTCTAAATGGTACAATATTGTTGTCTCCTCATGCCTCATTTTACAATCCAACTATGATAATGCTGTTATCCAACATCAATCAGCATCCCTCCTGAGTAAATTAAGAACCATAAACCTCCTCTCATGATATGTCTCGAACTTATTTCCTTCTATCAAAGATTGCACTTTCTTTCCAACATAGTTACTTGAAATTGGTTTTTTTTTAAGAGAAAAATTACTTGAAATTGCTTACATTTTACTCTTTTAGATAGGCTAAGTAGTTGATATCTTTCGGTTACTGAGTCTCATCTTACCTTTGGTTTTCCTTATATACAGATTTCTTTATGGACCAAACTAGTTTAGTGTAAAACATCTCTCAACAAGAAAAGTGAGCTTAGGCATGTTACATGTCGCTCCATGAACCTTCAGTCTTTAATTATGGGTTGTGAAAAGCCAAAGCCTACTGCTTCATTAGCTGATTTGACAGGTAGTCAAATATTATTAATCTCACTGTATGATTAGGAAATAAACCTCACTGCTTGTCGCTCAGATGAAAAGATTTTAGGAATTTTGATGTGATACTTGCAGATCAATTAATATCATGAAATACGAACTTCTTGCTGAAACTCTTTGCATACCTTGATTATGGTTTTGTTTATTTCTCATGTCCTAGTATTTAATTTAATATCTTATCTTTCTCTTCAGGCCTGTGATTGACTTCAATGATATTTCCCTCCATTTCATTGAGTGCATATGTGTACATCTAGAGAACACCAGACTGAAGGTACCAGCATTTGTAGATGATTTATCATATCATTGAACATCAGACATTTGTATAATTGGCAATGCCTAGCATTGTTATGTCTGAATATGTCAAATGTCTTTTCCCCCTACTAACTGATAATTTACAGGGAGGTGCTCCAACTAGAATCCAGATGAACCCAGTTATTAACATGACTTTGGCAAATGGAACAAATGGATATCAGGCTTCTCTTTCCAATCAAGTATACCACCTAGCCCATCTTGGAATTTGATAGTCGATACATTATTAGCTAAAAAGAATTCTAGATTATAATTGATTGCTTTTATTCTTCTAGTTTCCTCAAAATTCAGGCATGGGTGCATCAAAGAATGATATTTGTTCTGTTGTTCTTGGAATTTTCCAGGAACCATCAATTCCGTGAGTCTCTGGAATTCTGATCTATTTCCTTTAAATTTTTACCAAGGTAGAATTGTTGCATATTGAATGTTAAAGCTTGCCTTAGTTGTTTCTCTGATCTAAGCTACATTGCTCAAACACTAATCAGTCTAGTTAATATTATTTTTTATGTTCGCATGACATATCTCTTCCTTATATTTTTTTCATAATCTCTATTCTGTTGCACTAAGGGCTTATTCTTTATAGGGATAAATGCTTTGTCAATGGTGGTCAAAATATTAGCAAAATTAAAAACTTATTTTATTCACAAACAGATCTAAAAACCAAATTATTCATGTTATCTGAGGACAACCAACCTCTCAATACACTTTGCTACACTTATACACAACTATTCAGAAAATATATTAATCACAACCTTTTCCATTGAAAACCAAAAGTAATATCCAAGGCTAGTAGGTTGATTAATCTTTTCTCCTGTGAAGATTCACCATATCCTATGTGACATGAAATTAAATGCTTGAACACTTTAGGGGTTTTCTTTATATCGGACATCCCAATTAGGCTTATTGTGATATTAAACTCCCACTGTGTCTTTGAATTAGACATGTAAATCCTATTAGTTATTTGAAATCACCGTCTCTAGTTAGATGGAACTCTATTGTGCATAATATTCTATTTATTCTCACCGTGCCCGTATACACCATTAAAGTGCCCTCCTCTTCCATTAAAATGCTAATCCTGACTAGAAATTTTCCCTTCTCTCCTTCCTCTCCTCTCGTATCATCTAAACTTACGCTCTGTCTCCTTTTCCTAGCTCTCTTCTAAAATCCTTTACTAACCCTACTTTAACAGATTAGATTTCCAAAATGATTACAAATTCAACTACAAAATTAATCATTTCAAAGGGAAGGGCTATTTGCTGATAACTACACCAAAAATTAACCACTTTGAAGTTAAATACTTCTTTTTTCAGAGAAGCATATCCTGAAGTTTTTCAAAGTCATTTAACAGAGTTAAGTTAATGGTCTTCTGATACATAGTTATTTCAACGTTTAACGTAGGACTTTACCTGACTAATGTGAACTGTTCTCTCATTCCCCGGTGATATTGCCACCCCTTTGCTAATGGGGATGAAAGTGTGGCCTCATCAGAAGAAAAGGTTAATATCTTTTCCGCCCCTCTTGCCTCCTCGTTATCCTTTGAGGGATGAAAGTGTGGCCTCATCAGAAGAAAAGGTTAATGTCTTTTCCGCCCCCTCTCGCCTCCTCATTATCCTTTCTTCTTCCTTTCCGCCTCCTCGTCCACACCTTCTCTTTCCCTGTGTATACTTGTATTCTAACTCGTCCATGGGAATTTGGAAAAATGTTCCATGTATATAGCTCTTAATCAGTCTTAAATTTAGAACTTGGATGGAAGAGGCTAACATGTGATGATTATGAATAACTTGATTTGGGGTGGAGTATAATTTAAAAACATGAAGTTTGGAAATCTAATATCAAAATAATTAATTCGAGCGGAAGATTTGCAAATCTAATATCAAAATAAATTAATTTGAGAGGGGTTCGAGTATGAAAAAAAACAATATACTGTATTCTTTTATAAACATAGAGCTATATGCTCAGCATTCCTCATTCTCTTTTGATGGGATATTGCTGAATAGTTTAGAATTTTCTGAAAATTTTTGAAACCTGAACCTAATTATTCCCCGTTGCAAACTTATAAACGACTTGCATGTTAACTGAAAATAGACTAGTCTTCTAGGTACAAAGAGTGCTTTCCATGACAAGTTGATTCAAGTCTATCTGCTTAGTTATATGCCTGGACTTACGATTTAATGAAGCCATTTATGGAACAGCATGATCAAAGTTTATCTATAACCCGCCAACTATTTGGGGAATGGCCTGACGTTTTTTGTTTGTGGCTATATCCTTTTTTGTGTAAACACATTTGTACTTCTAATCAAATCTCTGTCCCCCTAATTTAGTTGTAATTTTTCTATATCCATTGTCTGTTTCAGCTCTCCTTTTTGCCTATAAATCTTGCTGGCAGGCAGTAAGAGAGACACTTTCATATGCGAGTATCTTGATTTTTAACACGTGAAATATTTTGTGTCAGTGCTCGTGAGCATGGATTACATATAGATGAGGTATTCAGAAGACTTGGACTACCGAAGAACAAGATCCTGTAATACTCTCACTCTTGCTCCTTCTTATTCACTAGTTCATTCATCTTAGCTGATTATTTTCCTTTTTACCAGGGAGGCAATAAACTACCTTGTTGATGTGGGCCACATTTATTCAACCATTGATGAATACCACTTCAAGTCAGCAAGCAGTGGTTATCAGTAACTCATCCCTCAGCCAGTTTAAAGGTGCACAAACTCACGCAACACAGTAAAACTACAAAGAAAGGCAAAAATAGATGCTTGTGAAAATATTTTACACTGTTGAAAATTTCCAGCCACTTGTCTTGTACAAAGTACAAACAGAGAACAGTTCCCGTGCTCAAGTTTCTCTTTTCCCGTGAATGCAGTTAAATGCGTAAAAAAGGTATGAAACTGACAAGAGTCGCAGTCAAAATGAATTATCGTTTTCTTGGGGGTTTATTGTGAATATGGGCACTGAGCAATTCATAGCATATACCTTAATGTTTTTCCTCAGATATCTTCTTCCATCTTAGTTCACGCTATGGGCTTGACTTCTCTACTAAATTGTCTTGTTCTTTTTGTCCGGTGTACATAACATAACCTTGGTGCGGTTAAATTATTAGAAATGTTTGAGAAATTGTGTGGTAGGCTTTTGATCCGCAAAGCTATTAGGTTTCTTAAGGATGCTAATCATTAGCAGCTCTTGTCATGTGGTAGGTGTACCTGAGTTTTGCTTTAAGTTTGGATGGTTGGGACCAAATCCACTGTGCTTTAAGTGCAAACTTGTGTTCTAAATTGCACCAACTTAGATTTCTCTAGGTTTGATCATTGAACGATAGTTGGTGAGAACATTTTGGGAAGTGAATGGGCCATCCACTTGTCTTGTTAGTCCTAATTAATCAGTGATGAGAAGATGGAAGTATTTTTGGATAGGGATAGAGAAGTAAGTCAGCAAATACTCTCATATTGAAAGTTATCGTTTACTTTATTCTTTCCAAGCTCCTTTTTTAAATAATCATTTGTGGAAACTCTGGCATTCTTTACTTGTGTTTCGTCTGCTTGATGCCATTCAACAAATCTAAGATTTATTCGACCACATGATACTGTTTGTTAGCATTACGTACATACATAATGTCTCTAGACTTCAATTACTTTCTCTGTTAGACTTACAAAACCATCTATAGTTTTTTTTAGTTTTATACATATCTTGTTGCTGAATGATGAAGGAATCTGTGGATAATTAAAAGTTTAAATGTGATGTGAGAATCACAATGAGTCAGAAGTTAATTACCTCGTAAATTTGATTCCTTATATCTTATAATGCTTCCTGGTTCTTTCTTTCTTTCTTTTTCAATAACCAGCACGAAAACAGACAGTTTGTCTTTTTTCAGTGAACCAGCCTTGGCAGCTTTTATTATTATTTTTTGGCTGTCCCAATAAATTGTACTAAATAATTAAACCTCGATGGTATCACTATCTCAGGGCAAGTGTGTGTTTTTTAAATATAGAAGTCATGTATAGCATTTGCTCAATGGAATCAATCACGATTAGAAGGTTAATTGTTCAAGTTAATCCATACATACATAATATGAGAAAGACGAATGTATGTGTGTCCATAAAGTTAGAAAAAAACGTGCCATCCTAATGTTCTTGCAAGTTCTAATGTTGCATTTTGGATTCTTGATACTTGAAGAGTTGAGACTTGTATCATTTAACAAGTAAACTAGTTTAATGATAAGATTCCTGATGATAGGGTTTTCAAAGGAAAAAACGTGTTCTTGGTTGTTTAAGGTGGTGGGTTTGACTGAGCTTTCAATTTGTTCTTCATTGGTTTAAGCTGAACCATTTTGGCTTATTATCAGACCCTAATTTTTTGTTACTCTGGTTTGATTAAATTAGGCTATAATCGGCAGCCAGGAGCTTTCTGCATTATTACATTAATGGGTGGTTGTGAACTATATAAACTTCTTGTTAGAATATAAAACTATAACCCTCAATCCTCATCCTAACTTCGGAGTTTTGGTATATTGGTTAGGTCTTTTAAGATGGTATCAGAGCAACCCAATTCTAAAAATTGACAACAATGCGTAAGTCTAGATTTTCGGCCCTTAAAAGGGGTGCTCAACCTATGAGGGCATGTTAGAATATTAAAATAGAGTTTTAGTGTAATGGTTAAGGGACTTTGACGCTTCCCTTGCAATGTAATTGTTTTTTTTCCAGAGTATTCTCTTGTTTTTTTTTTATAACAAAGATTGGAATTCCTTTGAAGTAGTGATTCCATTGTCCAATCTTCCATTTTACTGATGAGCTCAACCTCACTCCTGGTACTCATGTTCCACGAGTAATTTTCCTATGCTGAAATTAGTTCAATGGTGAGCTTCTATTGTTAAACCTTGCAAATAGCTGTTTGAAAAGAACTATAACTAGAGATTTGAGATTTTATCTACTTAACAACACTAACACAGGGTCTGTTTTGGTAATGGGTGAAGTGATGGTGGTAAGGAGAAATAATTCCTACTTAAAATGTCAAAACACACAAAAACACATTGAATAAAGTGGGTTAACCCGTCTTAATTTATTAATATAAAAATAGATTGAAAAATAAAACAAAGATTAGTATAATTCTTACCCTTAATGAATAAACCAGTTTAATCATTCTCTGTTTGAAACAGCCGCTTGTCTTGTTTGCTACTCCCTCTTTCAATGAAGAGGTTTTCTTTTTGAAATACTAATAAGATATTGTCTTGTGAATCTAATAGATTGGAAGATTTCTGGATAAACATTAGTGCAGAATTTTTTAATTTTTACTTTTTTGGCAATTTATGGATTCAGTTTGGACCAGGCATATACTTATTAGAATCCCTAATTCAGACCTAAACTTTCTCGCTTTGCATCATTAACATAAGGAAAACATCAACATACATCCAGTTGGTCACCTTCATCCCTTTCTGTGGATAGAGTTCACAAGTTCACTGGCCAATCAAAGAGATAAAACTTCCCTTCACATGATTCCCCACAAAAAAGCAGACAGTGATGTTTACTGTTTCTATGTTGCTTGGAGCCATAATTTCTTTTGGAGCCTTTAATTCTAACAACTACCAACTACATTTGGGAGGTAAGGTAACGTAGCTAATGTACAAGAATTCTACAGGCAATAGCTACTCCAGTAGTGATTTCTTAGCGCAACTAATCCTTCATCTTCCCATACAAAATTCACTTAACCTACATCAAACTGCCACAGTTTAATAATACAAGAAATCAAGACACTGCAGAATCCACTTTTGCTACAAAATACTTCTGTACATTATCCCCTCTCCCTCATAGCAAGGATTAGGTACCAACTCAACCCACTTCTATATGTTATCAACATACATAAACTATATAAGATATATCATAAGGTTAGGAGCTCTACATTGAAGAAAATGATGATGAGGGTGTATCACATTCATCGAGATTGTCGCTATCGTACTCATCGAGATCATCAAAGCCCCAGAACTCTTCTTCCTCTTCCTCCTCTGGCATCTTCCAGTTGTCAGGCAATATCTCACCATCTTCAATTAGATCCAATACCTGCCACCATTCTTTTGGTTATGACAACAACACTTGTTCTTATTTTTTAACAAGAAACTAACTTAATAAGATTAGGTTATTATTAGCAGTAGATGCACGTATTATGGTGACCCAATCTTTGTCTCAACCAGATTTCTGACCTACCAAGCTAACAAGGCAGCATGAGCTTACCGTGACTCATGAGATATGAAATAATATAAGGCCATTTTTAAATCAACAAACTTATAAATGAATGATCAGCAACATTTTAAATGACATAGAAAATTTACATGGTTTTAGCAATCATGTGACCAAGTGGTCCCTATAATTCTCATGTTCACAGATTCATTGTTGAGCCATTAGAATATCTATTTTGATGCCCAAGATGTTTATTGGAACAAGAAAGTTGCCCTCATAACTATTTAGCCCTTTAAGGTTTCCTCTGCTGCATTATTAAATCAGTATCTAAAAGGTGAAAGCAGTGGTTTACCAGAATCAGGAAATCCACAGGACTGAAGTTTTACTACTCTTTGTCCTTTTCTTTTGGTGTCTTGAAGTCAATATGGGTAAACCACATTTGTTCATAGATGTTGATTTCTTAGGTTTATTTAATGAAATCATTTTCTAAATGTATATTTAATTTGTCGCAAGCTACCTTGAATTATAATTTTTATTGGCAAAACCTCCCCCCTAGGAAGGCATCCTTTCTCTGTGAAGCATTAGAATTTGACAAGATGCTGTAGAGCTAATTAAGCAAAAAACCACATGTTTTATAATCAACAACTCAACAATTTGAAGGCTACTTTAATACAAATAGTAATTAGCATGTCAATTTATTCTGTCAACAAGACAAAATGAAATACTGGTCGCTCTTTGGACATCTTCCAAGAAAAGTTTTTTTAGGAAAGAGAACTTTATGAGATATAATTATTATCTTGAATAACTTAAAAAAGGAAAATGAAAATTGTACTACAAGTCCGATACTACTTATTGTATAGAACTTGATTAAACAGAACCCGGTTCTTCTTGACCTTGATTAAATTTTAATCAAACCTCAAAATTATTAACTGTTTAATTGGAAATTTTTGAATAGTATTCAATACAGTGAGGATAGTACCTCAGTCATTGAAGGCCTCCATGTTGCAGTTGCTCTGATACAGAGAGAAGCAATGAAAGTGAGCCTCTTCAGTTGCCCACCATCATAATCTTCTCCTAATCTTGGATCCAGTAGCATGTGTATTGTGCCATCATTCAAATAGGGCTTAGCCTGTTAAAGTTCACTATTTAGCTATAGACATGATCATATTTAGATGGTTCAGGAAAAATTGCATATGAAACTTCGAAACTTTGGCTTACCCAACTAAGCAAGCTCTTGTGATAACCATCAACTGGTTTCTTCCCTGAGATGAGCTCCAAGAGGAAGACACCAAATGCAAACACATCAGTCTTCTCATCGACAATCCCGTGCATGAAATACTCTGGTGCCAAACACCTGATCGAAATTATCGCATAAAATTTTCATAACTTATGTCAGAAATCTATAGCTATGCGATTGTACCAATTTTATACGAGAACAAATTTGAGGACTACAAACCCGAATGTGCCTTCTATAGGCGCTATGGCACGATGAGTCCACTCCGAAGGTAGCCATCTAGCAAGCCCAAAATCCGATATCTGACATGTATGTTTTGATTTTGGTTAATACATCGAAAAAGAATAAAAAAGTAATTATCAATGAAGTTTTGGTTAATGGCAATACCTGGGGCTCAAAATTGTTAGCGAGAAGTATGTTAGAAGCCTTGATGTCTCTATGAATGATTCTTCTCTGGCATCCTTTGTGCAAATAATGCAGTCCCCTTGCGGTGCCAACCGCAATCTTATGCCTCAGTTTCCAAGCCATTGGTGGTGAATTCTCATCTATAATGCATACACGACACAGTCAATAAAACCGTCGGATAATTTTTTATACTTCATCAAGGCATTGAGGTAAATTTACCATGGAGATTAGAGGAGACAGAGCCACGGGAAGAGAACTCAAAGACCAAATGAAGGTCTCTGTCAATGCAACAACCAAGGAGAGCTGAGACATTTGGATGCTTGACATGGCTAACAGTCCCAAGCTCAGTCAAGAACTCCTTCTCCCTTTGCTCATCAGTTGAAGCACTAGTCAGTCTCTTCACTGCGATTGCTTGCCCATCTCCCAAAACTCCTTTATAAACCTCAGCATACCCTCCTCTTCCAACCAAGTTGTCTGCTCAAATTCAACCCATAACAAGCCAAAAGATGAGATTTTGAGACATGGGTTTTGTTACTCGTGAGGTTTATTGATGTTATATCGTATAATTACCTCGGTGAAAGCCATTGGTTGCTTGGTGTATCTCTTCAAAAGAGAAGCACCTCCAACTGGGTTTTTGGGGAGGCTGACTAATGACAGCCTCCTCCTTAACCGCTGCTCCTTCTTCTTCTTCTCCCTTGGCTCTCCGGCCAATGGAGACAGAGAACAGGCGCTTCAGGCTCCTGCTCCTGAGATAAAGCTGGCGCATTCTAACAAATATGTCCAAATGCTCTGCAATATTTGGAATCCAATGTGAGAAATATTGATATACTTTGTTTTATATGTTGGTTTCAAATGAATTGTACTTCTATATAACAAGAGAAGGGAGATGGAATCAGAGCGCAGAGGAGGAAGTTTAATGAAGTGAGAGAGGCCAGAGGAGGGGTCCAAAGGGATCAGACAGAGGATATTAATTATGGTGGGGGATTTGAACAGTTATATAGAGCTTATTGCATTTTATAGGAATTTTGCTTTGTTTTTTGAATATCAATCGGGTCTCCTCTCTGTGTGCCAAGTATTCCTCTGAGTATAGAAAACTGATGGGACGTTTTAGTTATATTAAATTATTATTAGCATTGAAAGGAGTTTTTGTGGACCCCAAATGCACCGCTGTTTTGGCACACTCATCGAGGAGAGAGTTCTAGGGGGTCATTAATCTTCGCCGTTTGGTGAAAAGGAAATTGGATTAATTTTGGTTTTTAGTTTTTGGGGGTTTTGGGGTGTGAGGAAAGGAACTGATCAATGATCAAATGGTTTGAATTATTGAACAGTTGGAATCAGAGACATTATTAGAGAGTTTGTGGTTGGATTTTTAATGGAGGGCCCTGAATTTTGATGGGTTTTTGGTGTTGAATGATTGGAGGATCTAGCTGTCCATGAACCATTGGACACGCTGAGAGGTCCTGTTTGGCAATAAGGGATGAAAGTGCCATAAAATGTTATAAGCTTAAATCCACAAAATAGTGTGACAGCTCCAAAGAATTTTTTTCCCAAGAATTTATGTGCTTAAATATTCTCCCAAAAAAAAAAAGGATGAAGGAAAGAAACTTCAATGTTTTCTTTAATCCCCAACTCAATGCTACTTGCTAACTCTTTCAGTAATTTGAGCATTTAGTAAAGAGTTAACCGTTGTTCGCACTCTAAACACTTGCTAACTAAATATATGAACTCAGTGAATCTCAAGTTAGATCAAAATATTAGCACAAAAATAGAAGATAGTTAAATAGAATAATGTATTTAGGTACTGTTAAATCATTGCAAGAGATAAGAGGGTAGGATTCCAGTGGCATCAGGATTATTCTTCGGAAAGGGGAAAAAAATAAACCCTATGATGAACTGGCCGACTTGCTCGTTATTCACACGAAAAATGGTACATCAATAAGAAACTAATGCTGTTAATTAGCGTTAATTAGGGTTCTTTCAAAGGTAACCCTTTTAAATATTTAACTAATCCTTTTTTTAAGTATGAATACTTCCAAATTATAGCGAAAGGGGTTAATTAAGAATTGGTCGGGAATAAAACGAGCTTAGCTGAGCTCATACATGAGCTTGAGTTTGTTATGGCACTGGATATAAGGCTTTGCAGCGGCCTGTTTTTAGGCTTGACCTTACAAAAATCCTATAGGGAGCTCTCTATAGAAAATAATATGAAAGCATGTACATTTTGATAAGCAATCTGTTATAAAATTCTAAATCTGTACGATCAATATGATATTATTACAGTCATCAATATTGTAATAGTGCGATATGTTTGAGCCTTGAAAATAGGGAATGAAATATCAAAACTGTGCACTGTTTGGCATATCTATGGTTCGAAACACCCCCACATGATATGAAGTCATTAATCTTGATTTATGTACTTCCTTAATTTATAGAGGGCCCTCCATGCTATATTTTTTTTTCTTAGAATCCCACAGTCTTGTCGAGAACAAGCCGAGAAAAAGATTTCCAGAAATGTCCAAGCCCAGCACAAAGGACATAAATTATTAAACTTGGTTAATAGAACTAAAATGAGGTTATCTAGTGTCCTCCAGCATTGATCCAATCTCCAGCGGAAGTAGCATGTTTTTTTTAAAGGTAAATAGTGGACGCAGCATCTGCCTTCATTTTATACTAATTAATAGACTTGCCAGTTGCCACTTATCTAGAAAAGCATCTCTTGTTCTTAAATTGAAGACCACATATGTTATAATTGAGTAGGCTTAAAATAATATCAACCGAAGTCCACATTTGTTGTACGTGCGTTGTATGTGCGCATGAGACTCCGCATTTGTTGTACGTGTGTTGTATGTGCGCATGAGACTCCGCTTGTACGGTTGTACCTATATCTTTAGTTTATTTTAGTATAAGATGGATAATCGAATCTCAATAAACATACTAACTAGTTATTTGGAGAAAAAAAATGTGTCTTGATCATTTCAACCAGTAATTTTTAGTGCTAACTTCTGACATATTTAGCTTTTACGTGTATTTTTCTTATTATACTTCCTAACTAGGACCTTGATTAAAAAACGAACATGGCAGATATACTTATGTCCTTTTCGCGTTAAGAATTGTCACCATCAATCTTAATTAATTGTAACGTGTAAATATTTTGTTTTGCACTTTAATTGCCTCTATGTATAAAATAATGTTCATAATTTCAAGGGTTATTTAATGGAAGATAATGATATGCATTTTGTTGAACTCTTGTTAGTAAAATAGGAAAGAAAGAGAGGAAGAAAGAAATAGAGACCATAT
>JBAKGM010000233.1:30988366-31003455 GCA_037177215.1 Asparagus racemosus
CGTACTCCATTCTCTTGGTGTACGTCAGATTTAGATGACGGACAGGTCCAGTATGCAGAGGTACCTGAGCCAGAGTTCCCACAGCAGGAGTGCCACACACATGGGGTAGAAGAACAAGCAGAAGTCTAGTTTTTATTTATTATAGTAGATGCTCGATATCCAACTTGACATATCATTATTTAGTTCAGTAGATGTATTGTTGACTTTTCAGTTTAGCTTTTATCTGGATGTATCGAGTAATTGTTTATTTCGTCTGGGATGATATTATTTCATTTTGGTAATATGTATCGTGGAGTTCTGGAATTTATTTAGTATATTCTTGTCATCTGTAAATTTGTGACTGTGAGACCTGTGATTTTATTTATGTCCGGTTATTTGACGCTTGACGTATTAGGTTGAGGAGAAGAGATTTTATTTTATACTCCCCGATTTAATATGTCGCGGACTTGTTCGCATCCCGTTTCCGTGTATTTTGGGAAGCGGGGCGTGACAAGAAGTCTAGCTCAAAAAATTTCAGCCTGTGCAAATGAGACCCCCATCTCTAATTATAGGTGAAGAGGGGGGGGGGTCGGCTTGTGGCCGAGACACCTCTTGGTGTCTCGACCATGGCCGAGACACCTGATGGTGTCTCGCTGGCCGAGCTGCCTACAGGGCTTCTTCTAGGGTTTTTTTTGAGTACGATTCATTCGGTCGTGTCGATTCCCGAGTCCGGTTATTTGTTTCATCGATTCCGGAGTCCGATTGGTTCAGTTCCGTCAACGTTCGAGTCCGGTTGGAGCCGTCTCGTCGATTTCCCCGGCGCCGTGGCTTCACCGTTGAGTTTGCGTTTCGTCGACTCGCTTCATGCGTTTCGTCAACTCGCTTCATGTGTTCTCGTCATCAACTGTTTGCCGTAGGATTGGCATTAGATTGTCGGACGGCTCGCCGTACGCCAACTCCTTGTCACGACTCGGGTTCAGGGTCTTGTAGGCAATTTTCTACGCCTACATGTTGCACGCTGTTAGGACACCCAAAAATGTTGCCGCATTTGGGGTGACTTTGTTTTTCAACATCTCAAAAAACATTCTGATGGCAGATTGGCAATGCCCGTTTAAAGCTAGACCTAGGATCATCGATTTCCAAGCCTTCACCCATTTCCTAGGTATTTTAACACATACCTCTCTCGCATGTGCTATCAAACCACAGTTCGCATAGAAATTTACCAATGCAGTCCCCAACTTGGGATTATACTCAAACCCATTCCGATCAATATAAGCATGGATCCGTCAACCTTCATCCAAAGCGTGCATAGTGCCACAAGATATGCAAAGAGCTTCAAACCAACTCGATCCCTCAACTCACGTAACAAGTTGTAAGCAAACTCAACTTCGCCCAATCTTCAGTACCCACTGCAATGAACTGGTTACAAACTCATCTCGATCAAAACTGAACTTAAAGGCCAGCCCATGAATCTGCAACATTGATTCCAGATCTTTGTTCAGGTCTTAATCAAATAGGGGAGCGTATGTGTGGGTTTCAAAGCAAATCGAGCCCTCATTTCACGAAACAATTCAATCGCCTCTAAATGCCTCTCATTCTCAGCATACCCTGGAATCATCTCTTTCCAAGATACATTGTTCCTCTCGGGGGCTCTATCAAAGATCTCACGCGCCTTATTCACTAACCCACAATTTGAATACCCACTAATTAAGCTATTCCAGCACACAACATCCCTATTGGGACTTTTGTCGAACACATCGTGAGTAATCTCAATATCACGAAAATGTTTATTTTTTTGTTCAGAAATTAAAAAAAAAAAAGAACTCATTAGCATTTAAAGTTTTGTTTTCGTAAATAATATCTGGGGCTCAAACTTGTTGGTGAGTTAGTAGCCCTTATATCTATATCTATATCTATACTCTATACTACTATTTATATTTATATTTATATATTTATAAAAGAGGATTGCTATGTTAAAACTTTTGATTTCCTTTTATACCCTCTCACTTTTAATAATTCCCAATAATTATAAGTATTAAAGTTTGTGTGGTTCTAATGACTATTATGTTCCCTTGAAATTATGTTTTTGGTTAAACACTAATTATCATGTTAGTTATCTTCTGAGTACTTTTAGGTTCCCATGAAATTGTATTTTGGGTTAAGCACTTATTCTTATTTTTATTTTACATAATTACTATTCAGCTTGAAAATATAGTTATGTGCATGCAATAATATGATGAAGGATAATGTTTTAAAGCAAATAACCAAGATTATATTATGCCAAGGACTATATTTGCATATAGAAAGACATAATTTTCGTCTTGACTAAGTTAAATATGAGAAATGTTTGACTAATAATTTCTTCGTGTTCTTTGTTTAGAAAAATAGAGAGCTTGCTTGTAGTTATACTATAAAATTATGCTTAATGCTGTACAAATTATGTATAGTGTGCTAATGAAATAATTTTAACTATTTAGATTTGGACTCCCATGAAAGGAGAGAATGAACACTAAAGAGTAACTTCTAGAAAAAAATATAAGAGGATGGATAATCAATTTATTTGAAGAGATGAAGAGTCAATAGGAAAGTTCAATTATAAGATATTGAGGGTTAAATAAAAATTACGTGTACTCAATTTAACAATATAAGAAATTAAATAATATTGAAATATCCTTAAATTTATAATCTAAAGCGAACCGCTACGTAAAATTGCAGAGTTTTGACCACAAGTATACTCTTTGGTAGTCATTTTGTTTATAGGAAATCTATGTTGATACTATATTAGAGTGGATCCCTAAAGTTTTGCTACTTTGAGAATACCACCTAAAACTTATTGTTTAAATTATAAATTTAACTTTAAAAACTAATTTAATAATATATGTCAATCTTTAACTTATCATGCATCACGTGCAATGCATGACTTACTAGTCTCTATAAATGATTCTTCACTGGCATCCTTTACGCAAATAATACGATCCCCTCGCAGTTCCAAACTGAACTTTACTGCCCCTTTAGTTCTGTTGTTGCATGTAGACCTAGAAGTTATGGGGGTCATCTGCTAATGGTCCGAAGTTAAGAGGGGTTCGCTGATATTTACCCTTTTATTTTGGCGTGAGAAAATGAGCCTGAAACCCAATTGACTGGAAACAGATCAACGGCCAGGATTTCCCCCAATCTCTCAAAACTTACTACTCCATAAACCCTCGCGATATTTCCCTCTCCTCTCTAACAATGTCAGATCGAAGGAGAGAGAAGGAGAAGCTCCGAGACCGCGACCATCGCGATCGAGATCGCGATCGCGAACGAGACCGAGAGCGCGACCGCAGCATCGCCAGAGACCGAGACCGTGACCGCGACCACCACCACCGCAAGCGCTCCCGCTCACCCGACCGCCGCCACACCCGCTCACGCACCCGCTCCCCAACCCCCGACCGCGGGTCCCACCGCCGCCACTCCCACCACCGCCGCTCCCCTTCCCCCGACCCCGCCCACCGCCGCAAGCGCCGGCGAGAGGAGAGCGAGGAGGCGAAGGAGTCCAAGAAGAAGCAGGGAGGGCCCACCGACGGTGCGAAGGCGAAGGACAATGGGGCCACTATTGGGGACGGGGTGGAGCCCACTGATGCCGATGCGGATGAGATGGAGATGATGAAGATGCTTGGGATCCCGCTAGGTTTTGATTCGACGAAGGGGAAGCCGGTGGCTGATGCTAACGTGAGCGGGGTCAGGGTTGTGACCAAGAGGCAGCCGAGGCAGTACATGAATCGGAGGGGTGGGTTCAATCGGCCGTTGCCACCGGAGAGGAATCGCTAGTTTGTTTGGATTGCTGATGAAATTGATGAACAAGGTTAGAGCTTTATTATTTTTTTCTGCTTTATTTTTTTTTTTTGGGATTATGTTGTTTCTGCTTAGTATTGTGAGCTAAATTGATCATTTCTTATCGTTTATGCTGAGAATTTTTATAGTGAATAATGATTTTATTTTTTCATCTATAAGAAAGGGATGCGACTAAAGTTGCTTGGAAATCTAATTGCTCTAGGATGCTGAGCACCAAAACATAGTTGATAAATATGAGGAAGTAGGATTTTTGTATACCTCATTACATTCTTATAGATATTGTATATGACAATCATATCTTATTGATTTTGTTACTTGTAAGTTGTAACTTGGTGTTGTTGCTGATCTTGATGGCAGATCTAGTTTCTAGATATTGTGGGTGCTTATTACAGTTAGTGTCACACCGCGAGCCAGTGAGCCCGTTGGGGGTGATGTAGCCCTAAAACTCACTGAGCGTAACACATTGTTAGGCTTAAATCACTCCCAAAATTGACTAGCCAGGGTTACACTTAGACTCCTGAAACCTATAATTTAAACCATGAGAGTAAATAAGTGGGTACATCACAATCAACCCCACCTTAAATACGCGACATCCTTGTCGCAGCATGAGAATTGGATTGTTACAGGATCACATGCTCTACGCTTTGAGCTTGCAAGCCTATTGGCTATGCAACCCTGAGGCTCATTGAGTGTAACACATTGTTTGGTTCAAACCACTGCCAAAATTGACTAGCCAATGTTACACTGGATTCTCAAGACCCATCATTTAAACCCTCTAAACTCTGAATTTTCCAATGTGGGACTAAATGAGTGTAAGCATCACAGTTATTGAAGAGACAAAACTGAACTCTTGACGAGTAACATATTACTAGCCTTTTAAGTTCGATGCTACTTCATAATCCTTAAGCCCATTGTTTGTCACCTATCAAAGAATAAACCATAGGTTAAACCAACTACAACTCACTTATTCGAATATTACCAGTTGATTGTCTATTGGGTTATTTGTCATCTTCGGTGACCTTCACTGCTATACTTTACATTAGTGCTAACTTTTTAAGTCTTGTTCTTCCAACCCGACGCTCCATAATCTCTTTTCTAGACCAAGAATTTAGAAGATATAACTTCCTTTAAAAATCACATACAATTAGGCATAAAATGAGAAAAAATGCCAAGGTAGAGTTATATTCCTACTATTGCTTCCTGGTAATAATAATGCTAGCTTGAGAAGTATGTATCATGCATTTTCTATTTGTTCAACACATGTGAAGCCTTGATGAATTTAGCTACGACTTGTGAGTCAAAATAACAATTGTGGATATGTTCATAATTAGACAGGTTCTAAGAGGTTTGTGGATTATAAGATGTGAAGGTTTCTATAAGTTGAATGTAAGTTGCATGTTATTGTAAGAAGATTGTTTTCCATTAACTATTAGCCGAAGATGTTCCTGTTAACTGAGAGTACTAAGGCCATGTTTGGATTGGAGACTTGTTTTATCTTGGGATAATTTTATCTCATTATAGTCCTGAGATAGAATAAAACGAGAGACTATAATGAGTTAAATTTTTGATAATTTGTATGGTTCAATTTGTTATTAATACCTCTAATACTTTGAAAGTGGTGCTCCAAATCTTAATAATTTGAAATTAGTCCCCGAAATATTGGAAGTGATTTGAAATTAGAAGGCTTATTCTATCCCAAATCAAACAAATGTTAACTATGGAGATTAATTTTAAAATAGTTATAGAGTTGGGGGACTAATTTCAATTTTCAATGACTTTGGGAAACTAATATGAAAAAAATTATAGATTTGAGTGACTGATATCCAAATACCCGAGTTGCAAACTGTGACCATGATATAAACCTAGCAACTCACTTTATCTCTTCACCCTCGATCCTCGGTTCCTCTCTTTGCGCTCATCCTCAATTCCTCAGAACCGAATATGAGATGTGTATAAGAATAACTGTTTGGTGTCTTACATCAAAAAAGATAGATTTTGTAACATTAATCAGAAAGATGTCATGAAAAGGTTTCAAGAAATTAAAGCAAAAAACAAATGTTATTGTAAATGCGATAGTCTAATTTGAATTATGAGTTTAAAAGTCTCATTTTATAATGATGTTCAAATGTTAAATTGTCCAAAATTTACATTATTGTGTTTAATTATTTTATGGACCCCCCTTTTTAAATTTTTGGCTCCGCCACTGTTGAACTGTCTTGTTGCCAATGATATTTACAAATGTTAAAAGTTAATAAATTCTAAAAGAAGAACTGCAATTTACCTTCTTAATTGTAATGAGGTGAAAATTCGTTAGGAGCTGCTACTTGCAAATTTCTTCTGAGCTAGTCGTTTATGCTCCCCTCTTCTCTTAACCCGGAAAAAATTACATGACAAGTCTTAGAATGTTTTTCCTTATAGTTGGTTCGTGTTGATTTATTGCTGTTGGTCGTGCTTTGATACAAATGCTAGCAAGCCCTGCCAATCATTTGACTCGATTTATGTATTTCAAATTTGCTTTTCTATGTCACCATTTGGCTGTACCGACATGTATATTGTATCTCAAGTTGTCAAGGCAATTGCACAATTATGTCTGACAACCTTCTTGACTTTGCTAATAATAATGTGTCCCAGAAATGAACAAGAGGAAATAAGTTGAACTTGTTTTACATTTTGCATTACTGTTTTTATCACCTTTACAAGTTTTTAAGTTATGCCTGGTATCAACTTTTGATCTATAGAAGAGTTTCAAGTCTCAACTACTATTTCATTAAAGTTCTCCAGATCTTACCTAGAGGAATTGAAGTTTGAGCTATATAAGTCAAGAAGTTCTTTATTGGTCTTTGTCATTTTCAGGTTCATTTGCTAAACACAAAGGCAGAACTCATCCTTATTGCTAAATTATTAAAGTCCAAAGGAAATGTCTTGTCTTAGAACTCGCCCTCATCTTCAAAATTGTGCGTCTTATTTCTCATTGAAGCATCATCACCTGCTTTAATTAAATTTTAAATTCAAATCTACTCATTTTCTCTCACCATTTTCCAAACAAGAATGTTGTTTTTCTATTTGCTTTTTCTTGAAGCAAGAAACCTATATGCCTTACATTCACACAGTTCTCTTCATGATATTGAGTGACATCTCTCATTTCAGGAGCATGGAGTTTTATGGCATCATGAGATGAGTGCTGGAGATGTGGGAGGGCCTTAGCACAAACAGATTGTGCTTCTATTGATCATGTAACTGATTATGGCTTCTCTTAGATATATCTGCCACTAAAATGAGACTTGTTTAGATGTTCTGTTTTACTTTGTGTTTTTCCCTTTCTCTGTCGGCCTTCCAGGGCAATAGAAATGCTGCAAATATTTTGAGAACTTTCAGTTTGCCATGCCTTGTATCTTCAAATCATTTGGTGAGCCCCAAAAAGTTGATTGCATCTTTCTTCATAATCAATTTTCTAATGCTAACTGCGTTCTTTTTGATGTGTCAGTCTTTATTTTCCAGAATTCAAACCCTCTGTGAACCATGAGGTAAAGCAATCTCCGATGTTCAATTATCTGAATTCCAACAGCTTGCATCGTGTTGGAGTTGGATCAGCCAAAATTTCTTTCACTCTTGTGGGAAGATTAACCTGCTTGAATAAGCTCTTTTTCCCCCTCATGATGGAAACAAGCTTACATATGATTTTGTTTTTTTCAGTCGCTCTTAAATGCCAACTTGCTTCAGTTCCCCCTTAAAATCTGCAGAAGGAATGATTTAACCAATGATTGATTTAGATTAGATAGATCTCATAGCATGGTTGCTGTTGCTGCATTATATTCTTTGTGTTTTCTCTTTCTTTTAGTAGTTAACTCTAAAAATTGAAAAGGAGAAAAAGAAGAAAGAATATTAGAAGAATGAGAGAAAATTGGAATTCCAAAACTCCAGCTTGTTGTGTGCTTGCCTGAAAATCCTCAACATAGTTTTTTTTTTCTTTTTTTTGTCGTCCTGTTTTGTTTTTACGGTTCTAATGGTCATAACCTTCTCTGCTGCCAACTAATTGTAGCAAGTAGTCGCATGTTCTATTTATTAAGAATCCAGTAAACTGTTACTGGGTTTCTTGTCATGAAGGCTGCATTTGGATTTGCTTTTTGGGAGCTTTCTTCATTGGGTGCTAGTATAGGTGTCTCAAGGTGTTGTCTCTGTATTGTTGTTGCTGTTGCTGGTAATATTTTTGTGCAATTAAGCTGCGGATGTTGCTGTAAGCTCTAGGCTTTACAAATGTAAAGGTTTAAGCTGGTTGTCTAGTGCGACATCAGAATTTGTTCTCTAGTTAAATTTTAGCTTCGTTGCATGGAAGAATAAATTTGGATCAAATGTGACATCAGAATTTACCTGTTTTGATACCATTTATTCGTACAGCATTGTGGCATAGTTACTTATGATGTGTCAAGATTATTGACAAGTGGTGTGTGATACTCAATTACATACCATGCAGAAACACAGTAAGCTTGTGTTGTATGATAGTTATTCTGTTTGCATTGCTTTGACGATCTTGGGTCAGTTTAAACTGAGAGTCATCAGGAAACGATAAGCCTTTGATTACTTGATGGTTGAGATTTCAGGATATCTTTTGATTAGTAGTGTTATACAAAGCCCTGTATATTAGGTGCTGACTTATAAGTCACCAGTCTAAAGAATCTCAGGGAAGCGTCCCTTTTGATTAAAATTATCAACAGAGAATTTATCAGTATTAGTTATTTATCAGTCAATAGTACGAAGAATCCTGCGTTACTCCGTGCTGTTCAGCAATCAAATGGTGGTACGTGCTATGCGTGGTCAGCACTTGATAAAGTACAGATATGCGTAGTTGAGCATATGAAATTCCTTTGATCTTAAATTATGGGTCTGAATCCAGTTTTACTCATGCATGGGTTCGATTTTATGTTTTTAGTGTTTTGTTAAGGGGCGAGAGAGTTGAAAGATTGTATTGTATTTATATGGTTCTTATATCACATCATCCCTTATACTTTTGATTTTTACGCATTTTTATCGGGTCTCATACCCATTTGTAATTGTTTACATTTAATCGCTATTTTTATGTATACGGATTCAGATCCTCTTGAATTAGGTATCAAATTACCCTAATCACTATAATTCACATTTACAATTTCAAGTGGTGAAATCAAGCCACGTGAGATCACCACGAATGTGATAATAGTTTCAAAATAGTTGTTCTCATGACCACAACAGTTTTCAAGACAATAGTGAAAATTTTATGCTATCTAATCCCATCACTTGAAAGTAGAATGTACAGTACTGGTACAAGTGACCCGTTCCAATTACCATCTAATTGGAAAAGATCCGTATCTGAACAAAGCTCAGCAGAATGATGGTTATCCTGTGATGTGTGTTGAAGTAAACTTAATTACGCCTTAGCTTTTTCCTCCCTTTCGTCAAACTCTTTGGTAGGAAACTCTAATTCACTTTTCTGTGTTAGTATATTCTTGATCAAAATTTAATGTCCATTTTTCTGTACTATGGGTTACCAACTTCAGGATACCAAAATTTCAACAGGAAGAAGCTTTGGGATATTAAAGTGCAATAACCCTACACATCCTACGCAATATAAGATGAAATTAAAACTGAAATTATAGGATTTAAAAAAGCCATTTATGGTTCTAAGTTGAGTGTGCTCTGTCCTAAGCAAACTGATTTTAGTTCCCCTACAGACTATTTTGAAACTCTGAAACTCTTTCTTTAGTTGATAAATTGAGATTCCAAAGTATGAAAGTTGTTACAAGAACCCTGAAACCCTTTGTTTAGATTATAATTGAGATTCCAAAATTATATAGGGAATAATAGAGATGTATTATATTAGCCTAGATGCCGGCTAAGAGGTCCTCAGTCCAAAGTATTTGGTCGCTAGTAACAGCTACTATTACCTGAAATCAGGTACCAGATCATATATTAATGCCAGCAACGCATTTTTGTTCGATACACTCCTTTATGAGCTTTGATCCTCGGTTGAAGGTAGTTTGTTTTATTGGATTAAGATCATTGGCAAGCAATACACAAGCAAAATTGTTAACTTAAATGCATCTTCCTTCTTTGAAACAACGAAAGCTCAATTCTATTATCAGTGAATGCAAATGCATTAGCTTTGCAGCTATAGCCAAGGAATGAGAAGGGCCTTCTCCATATCCACCATACAAAAATTCTCTCCGATACCAAACCAAATCTCTTACCCATACCTCTCCCGCATTGAGAAATGCAACAATTTGAAAGATTTGAACAAGATTCATGCCCACACTATCACCCTCGGCCTCGCCAATTTCACCTACATCACCAGCCGCATCCTCTCTTTCTATGCTGCCCACAGTGTTATGCATTATGCAGTCCAACTGTTCGATCAAATTCCAACACCTACGATCTTCAATTGGAACGCCATGATGATCGGCTTCTCGAAAAGCGCAAGACCCGAAAAGAGTCTCTTTGTTTACAATCGAATGAGATGTCGAGGTGTTTCTCCTGATATGCACACATTCCCCTGTTTGATCAAGGCGTGTAGTGATCGAGCATCAATGTCACAGATTCACGGGCAGGCCATTAAGTTCAGTTTTGACGGTGATGTGTTCGTGACAAGTTCATTGATCAACGGGTATTGTAGATTGAGTGAGGTTGAGCTTGCTCACAATGTGTTCGATAAAAGTCCTAACAGAAATGTTGTGTGTTGGACTAGCTTAATAAGTGGATATTCGGGTTGCGGGTTAGTGGACAAGGCACGGGAGATCTTTGATAGAGCGCCCGAGAGGAATGATGTTTCTTGGAGCGCGATGATTTCAGGGTACGTTCAGAATGAAAGGCATTTAGAGGCGATTGAATTGTTTCGTGAGTTGAGGGATCGAGTATGTGTGAAGTTGAATAGGGCTCTTCTTGTGAGTGTTTTGACTGCTTCTGGTGCATTGGGCGCTTCGGATGAAGGCAAATGGATTCATGCTCATATTGATGAGAAAGGCTTCGAGTATGGACTCGAGCTCGGTACTGCATTGGTTGATTTCTACGCGAAGTGTGGCTTGATAGAATGTTCGAGAGAAGTGTTCGATAAGATGCCTAGGAAAGACGTGACGGCTTGGAGCGCGATGATCATGGGTCTAGCTTTAAATGGACATTGCCGATCTGCAGTTAAAATTTTCTCTGAAATGTTGGAGAATAAGATTATGCCAAATGCTATAACATTTATTGGTATCCTAACTGCCTGCAACCACGGAGGTTTAGTTGACGAAGGACGTTCATATTTCGACAGTATGAGCAAATCCTATAGTATAAACCCTTCAATTGAGCACTATGGGTGCATTGTTGATCTCCTAAGCCGTGCAGGGTGTACAGCTGAAGCAGATATGTTGATACAAAAAATGCCAATGCAGCCTGATGCGGCCATCTGGGGCTCTTTGCTTAATGGGTGCATGATGCATGGGCACGTTGAGATTGGTGAGAGAGCGGGGAGGCGAGTGATTGAGCTTGAGCCTGAGCAATGTGGAAGATATGTTTCTTTGGCGAATGTTTATGCGATGGTGGGGAGGTGGCAGGGGGTAACGGAGGTGAGGAGGGCGATGAGGGAGAGGGGAGTGAAGATTACTCCTGGTTGGAGCCTGATTGAGGTTGATGGGGCTGGACATAGGTTTTTGGTTGATGATAAGGTTCATCCTCAGTTGGGGGAGATAAGCAAGATGTTGGAGTTGGTGTCATCTTGCTTTGAGAGGATGAAGGATGAAAGTCTGTAGTTCTCATACTACAACATGGTATTTAGTTCGATAAGATGTTGAGGGTAACCTTGTGCTTGATTGTTAACTTAATATGGTCTCCTGCAGGAATTTTGCCTGGAGGTCTTCCTTGTCTTTTTCATTTTTGTCCTGGCAGAAGAAAATCTCATATTTGGTTGCCTGGAATCCTCTACATCATTGGTTGCAGAGGAACTCTACAATCCATCAGCAACATCTCTTTACTCAGTTGATCCTGTGAATTATATTCTTTATCTAAATTATATTAAAAACTTTGTATCATGGGGCTTACTGAAATAAACCAATAGCATTAGCCCACATAACTAATTGTAAGCATTCAGCATTCTCTATAATTGAGGTTGCAGAGGATCTGAACTCTGTTAGGTTAGGTTAACGACTGTACAAAGTTGGGTCGTCTTCATTACTTTGGTTCCTAGGTCCTACCGTTAATAATCTATTGATCCCTGTTCTAATATTGATGTATTTGGTTCCTAGGTCCTACCGTTATTAATCTATCCATCCCTGTTTTAATGTTAATGTATATATAAGTGTAGAGTTAAAGATGGATCCATTACGCACTTATCGGGATATGATGTATGTTTTGATTTCTTGAAAATCTTTTTAATATCTACTGTGTTAAGGGAAATTTTGACAGAATCTTCTCTAAATAGGAGGAAAAAAGTCTGACAAAAATAAAAAATGAAACCCTCGTGCGTATGCAGTCTTTTTATTGAATGTTAGAATTTTCAGATCAACCCGATAGAGTCGCATCAGGTCAAGTCTCTTCCTCTAATGTTGGTTCCAAATCACTGTCTTCCAAGAGACAAAAAGTTGAATGAGAGGAGAATTATGGTTATTTGCCAAATTACTTGCTCTCTTGCTTATCATTCAGCCATAGAGTACATCATAGAATAAAGCATTGAGAATAACTGATGATAAGGAAATCGTCAAGTATGTATGTAAAGAATAAGTAGATCATAGTGAGCTGAATCTACCCTTATTCTTATAAACTGTTTATCCAATGGCGGAGCCACATACAATTTTGGTGGGGCTTTGGCCCCCCTAAAATTTTTGTTATTTGCATATGTACTCTTGTTCATATAAGTCTCTTGAGGCTCTAAATCTTTGATACTTTGAAATTAGTCTTTGGATCATTGAAATTGGTATTAGCGCCCTCCAATTCCTTAAGTTATTTTAAACTTAATCCCCATAAATCATTGAAATTACTATCAAGCTCCCTAATTCTTATGGGTTGCTTCAAATTATCACGAGAATTCGGGGTAGCAGTGACAATGATTTGATGGTAAGTTTAAGAATTGAGAACCAATTTCAACTTATTAAAAATTTAATGGACTAGTATTAAAAAAATCTTTTCTCAAAATAAATAAGAAACGACTTTTGCATCTTGGATTCTTGGCGCCCAAGATAAAATTTCTAGCTTCGCTTCTGCGTTTATCATAGATATTAAGTTTATACTTATTAATACTAGGAATTGATAGATGCAATTGCACGTGATATGAAAGCATACAGTGTTTACATATTTGTATTTTTCATTTTATTTATAGACTCGTGTTATACATATAAGAAAGATTGAGGGTCCAATGATTTTCTAAGAGAAAATTATCTTTTACATTTTGTTATTTGAACTTGAAATTCTACACTAAGTTTCACATCCTTACTATTTTCGTTATCAATAAATAAATAAATTATGGTATAGGTATACACATAGAACCATGTCTTTTGTTTATATACATTTACCTTTTTTTTCTTAAAACCCATTACTATCTTTTATAATCCAAAATATAAAAGATATTCAATATGTTTTCTCCTATTCTATTTTCATGATGATGAATGAAATAGAATTTTAAGAAGTGAGCCTCATTCGTCATGGCGGGGCCCGATGAAAGACTAGGAAAGATGATTTCACTGTATTTCTGACCTAGAACAAAACATATCTCAAGAATATTTCTTTTATTGGGATAATAATACTAAAAAGAAAGATTTTCTAGCTTTTCTTTCACCTCGAGAGAAATACGATCGGGATTGTGAGCACAAGAGGCCCAAGGCCCACCACAAGAGCTCGTGCTCATGGGGCAAAAGCAAAACGCGTGAATGCGTTTGTGTTGGCCACGAGAGCAGGGTCACGCACGGAGATTTTGTGAAAAATTCTCTCTCCCTATTAGTCCCACATCGGATATTTGAAAAAGCACTATAAATTGGGGGGTCTATAAATATAGACCTATTCCTTTTGTTTTAAAGTGCTAGAGGGTAATTTTGAGCATTCTTTTGAGAGAGCTATTGTGAGAGACCTGAGAGATTATTAGAAAGTTTTATTTGTGAGATTTTATAAACCCTATTTATATTCTCTCTCTAATAGTATATCCCCCTCCCCTCCTTGCCCGGTGGACGTAGGCAATTTGCTGAACCACGTAAAATTCGTGTCTTGCTGTTGATTTGGTTTGTAATAGCTATTTGTGTGATTTGTAATAGCTTTTAGGTTCCCTCGACAGGTCAGTCCTAGAACTGATGAGAGGAAGAGCTAATATCCCACTTTGTTGAGATATTCGCTTTAGATTCTTGTTTTCTTGGTGAGACGGGAATTCTTATTGCAATCTAGCCCTCTTGTTGTGCCATTTGTACATCGGAGATGCTGCCGAAATTTTTTGTTGCACACAACAAGTGATATCAAAGCCTAGATTTCAGATCTAGGGAGTTTGCTAGAGGAACATTCTTGTGTGGAGCTTAGTTCTTGGAGTTCTCGGCTTCAGTGGAGATAGCATTAGGAGTTGCCATTGGAGATTTTATTTTCCTCGTGTGGTCAGGAAATCTATTTGGAATCTGATTTAGGGTTCAGTTGGGTGATTCTTAAATCCTATCAAAGTTTGTTCTTTCTCTACAATTTGAAGTGAGTTTGCAATAGGAGAAGAAGGTGAAAACAGCAAGTCAATGGCGAGTACAATTCAAGTTGGTTTTCAGAACATCAAAATTAGTGTGGTGAAGTATGACGGTAAAATCAACTTTAGTTTGTGGATGAGCGACGTACAAGATGCGCTCAATGCTCAAAATTTAGAGAAGACCATCATGGTCCAAGAGAGGCCACCTAAATATGTAGAGGCGGTATGAGAGAAGATGAATAAGAACGCGTGTGAGGTGATCAGGTCCTGTTTGGAACAGAAGCTGAAATATGATGTGATTGGGGTAACGTTTTCAATAAAGATGTGGAAAATTCTCAACAATAAGTATCTTACGAAGAGTGTTGAGAACAGGTTGCACTTGCTACAAAAACTCTTTAGCTTACAGATGTCCAGAAGCACCTCACTAGCGGCTCATGTGAACAGCTATACTAAGTTGTTGTCCGACTTGGCAAATAATAATGAGAAGATATCAGATGAGTACAAAATAATTATTTTATTGGGCTCCTTACAGGTGTAGGGTCGAAAAAAGTTTTTTTTATTTCGATTGAATGTTAATGAATTACAACCGAGCTCTCTCGATTACAGAGGAAGAGAAGATTGATTTGAC
>JBAKGM010000233.1:31005580-31021185 GCA_037177215.1 Asparagus racemosus
CCTTTCAAAACCCCCTTCCCACCTCCCTCCCCCCTCCCCCCCCCCCCCCCCCCCCCTCTCTCAAAATATCAAAGATATGTCATCAGCTGGATCTCTTTCTGCGGCTACAGTCGCCGGATACGCCGGCCTGAGAGCCGACGCGGACCGACACCTTTTTCCGGCGAAGAGCAGCGTCGGGTGGCGTGCAAGAACTGTTTCCAATGGCTCCAGAGTTCACTGCATGAAGGTATTATTTCTAGAACATATCATGGTGTTTGTTACTATACATACTTGATCCTTGTTGGATACCAAAGGTCTCCAATTTGGTTCAATTCTATCTTATATGATAGCCATATAATCAATTACTCTGCCCTTGGTTTTCTCGAATTCTATAAATTCTTCTTTAACTTGATTTTGTGGTTTTATATGTAAATTTTGTATCAGACGTGGAATCCAATTAACAACAAGAAGTTTGAGACTCTCTCTTATCTGCCACCTCTGTCTCCAGAATCCATAGCAAAGCAGGTTGAATACATGGTCAGTAAAGGATGGGTGCCTTGCTTGGAGTTTGATGAGGTACTATGACTATTTTCAAGTCTTCAAATTTATAGTTTTTAAGTTTTAATATCAATACTAAAATCAGAAGAAATTTTTTTTTAGGAGAAATACTTATATCAGAATTATCCCAAACTTAACACTAAAAGTGATGTTCGATATCATAGCAATTTTAATAACCTCCAACAGGGGGGAAGTCATACTCTTGATTCACGATTATGCAGAACATACTTAAGGTTCATCATCTCCTCAAACATATTTGCTGGCCAAGTTTTTGAAATTAGGAACTGTTATATTGTGACACCCCATTTAGTCCCACATGGAAAGATGAGGGAAACTTTGAGTGGCTTAAATAGAGAAACTCAAGACTCATGAGCATCAAGTGTTAACACTTTTGGCAAGTGGATTTAAAGCCAACATCGGGTGCCCTCGGGGGGTCTCATGGCTTGCTCGCGCCAACGGGCCGCGGGGGCCCGGGGCGTGACAAATGGTATCAGAGCAGTTGCCAGCCAGAAGTGTGGAATTAAGTGCTATACGGGGCTAAGTGCTACACTGCGGGAAAGCATGGTGGGAGCCACCTCTAGAGCCCGTAGGAGCCACCTCTAGAGTCTACATTGACTGGCAATGATCATGGAAATATGCCAATTGTCATGTCATGACGACGAGGACGTCGTATTTGTAAGGTGGGGTGATTGTGACACCCCCTTTAGTCCCACATGGAAAGATGAGGGAAACTTTGAATGGCTTAAATAGAGAAACCCAATACTCATGAGCATCAAGTGTTAACACTTTTGGCAAGTGGATTTAAAGCCAACATCGGGTGCTCTCGGGGGGTCTCATGGCTTGCTTGCGCCAACGCGCCGCGGGGACCCGGGGCGTGACATATATCCTTTGAATTACTAAGTCTAATAAGCTTTTGAGAGTCGGCCATGTGTCATAATTAACTGGCTGAGTCCTATAAATCTGAGAGCCGACCTGGGTGTGAGCATTGCTGGTCTCTCTAGCGGCCCAAATCAGAGACGAAAGGTGTCTTCAAGCTGGGGTCTAGAAGAATCCAAGTCCGAGACAAAAGACGTCTTCTACTCACACTCTTGCTAAGACGTGTTTCGAATGACGAACCGACCTATTAGCTTCGGCAATGTTATACTTTGTCACCTAGTCGACATCGCATTTAATGCATGGCCAGAGTCATTATGACTTCTCGAGCCGAAGTCATAATGACTCCTTGGACGACGCCAGCACTTCAACCACTCTGTCGCTGTCGCATTAAATACAAATGTGACTCATTCAACCAACTGCTGACACGTGTAAAGTACAGTATGATTGGCCGATTGAACCGACCCGGTCAAATTACCAACGTGCCATCACAGATTCTCTATAAATAGGGGGCAGTCCCCACTACACCAAGGTATGCAAGAACAATGAACAATGCCCTCAAACTAGATTCTACATTTAGCAAATTTGCTTAATTTATCACTAACTTGAACATCGCCAGGGAAATCATCTCTAGCCCTCAAATTCGTGTTATTTGTGCAGGAATCCGCTTCCTTTTGATTTGTAAGCCTTCAAGGAGGATTAAAGGACACTAAACTCTTCTAAAAATCCACTTACCCATACAATTAATTTTATGACATAAAAAAAAATTGCTGATTGAACATTACATACTAACTATTATCTCAAAAACATAAAGAATTCACTGACTAATCTTTCAGTTGAATTCACGTACGAGCAAATTTTATGCGTTGTATATCTGTGTCTTCTTGAATATCCTGAAGGCCCTGTAGGGAAATGAAAATTGAATTATATACATCTTTGGGTATAAGTGTTAATAGAAAAATCTTTCATGAAGGCCTAATATGGCATGATATGCATATAGAATATCCTCATATATGCATCTGAATGTGTAGCAACTCTTTTTAAGTATTTTTCTGATACTAAATTGTCCATGTTCGCCTTGCTCTATGAACTTTGCTATTTTTCATATATTCTACTTTCCTAATTTTTCTACTTTAATGTAACTTCAAAGGTTGGAGCAGTGCACAGAACCAACAGTCGGATGCCAGGCTACTACGACGGCAGGTACTGGACTCTGTGGAAACTCCCCATGTTTGGCTGCACCGACTCCTCTCAAGTCCTGAACGAGATCGAGGAATGCAAGAAAACATACCCAAATGCTTACATCCGTCTCCTCGCCTTCGACAACAAGCATCAATGCCAGTGCATGTCCTTCGTCATCCAAAAGCCCTCAACCATCAACGCCTGAGACTCTCTGCGGGCTCTGTGCACTTGGTGTTTCTTTTCGAACAAGGGAATAATGTAACAGTGAGGGATAAATTCTTAATGTCTTGTTTTGTTATTTCTGTGGATCTTTCTCTTTAATCTTGTTGGTGAATAAAAGGAAACTGCGAGACGCTGTTTGACGCTTTTCCAATTCCTTTGTCAACTTGAACTTGCAACTCTGAGCCTTTGATGAATGAACTTCATACAGTATTTTTCCTTAATGCTTTGTTTATCATGAGGCATGCCATCAATAACCTACGCTATATATGCTACATCATGCTGCTGTAGTGTCATATCTATAGTTTATCAGAGAAAACTCTTTAGTTCCAAACAGTACACCACAATTTACGGTTCTATCTGAGATTATTTGACATCATTATACATTAATGCTTCAATCTGAATATTTCCATAGTAACCATGTAAATACTAATGCATTCTGCTTAAGTAGCTTATTGTGCACTTTTAAAAATAAAGATACATTGCATATCCTGTCACACCTTGTACTACTATCTTAGCAAAATCATTAAAAACAAAAAAACAAAAAAACAAAGGTAAACGGTGGTCTACAGTTATCATATTACATAACGAAACAACTAAGCTACAGTTGGAAACTGTGATATGTGACATTAATATTAAACGGTATACATTTTAAAACTTACCAGCCAACATCACATATATTGACATCAAGTAAACCGACGTAAATTAATTTTGAATGTCATTGTGGAGCATGACATGTACAATGGATGAGTGCAACAATATAACAGAGTACTTTATATAGGGAGCAGCATACTTTTAGTAAGATAAAGGCTCAGGATAAATTACAGATAGCACCCCCAAGTTCTGTTGTGAGTGGATACGCCCTTGCAGAAAGTAAATGACAGTTCTACTCAACCGAAAGAAATTATACGATAGTGGACTAAATGCGCATTATTATCTGAATTCAGATAATGTACATTGGACTATGAATAGATTACATTTTGAAAACTGCCATGCTAACTCCAGTTACATCCCTAATCTCTCAACAAGAAGTCTTCTATAAATTCTAACACAAGTTAGTTCACAGTTATTCAATTCTCAGGTTGCAGGACACAAAACACTCCTGTGAGCAACATTTTCTCAACATTTCACAGAAAAAAGCCACAACACTAATAACCCAAAATAAGGGGGAAATAAACAATTATGAATCCTATGAAATAGAATTTCTTGTTACAGAAACAAACATTCTAATGCCAACTGCTGTATGAATTAGATCGATAACTTCATAAAAGTATAATTTCAATGAAGAATCAATTGAACAATTTTGCACTCAGAGAATGCCTCTCAATGCCAAAGCTTCATGCAAAATCCAGTAGGCATGGGCGGTGGCCTCTTGCTCCAAATTGCTTCAGAAAATGTGTCCACTAACTGCCCTGCAAGACTCCCAGGATCATCAATTAAAGTATCGACATAAACACTAACGATCCTTCTCTCTTGTGGACTTGCTCTCAAGCTGAACCAAGTCAGAAACTTGACCCTAAAGTTTGTCTCAATATACCCTTCACATTCCAACCGTCTAATTACCTTAACACAGTACTCATATTCTCCTTCATTCGACGAAGAACCATCTTTAGTAGTTTTCTTTGATGAACTACCAGGCTCTTTTTCTGGCTTAGAGAGGCCATTGTCAAGGGAGTTACAGCTTGGATTAGGCTTATTAGCTTCCAATCTTGAAGGAGTTACAGGCAAAGTAGATGGAACCATTTCATTTCCAACGGGTGTATTTGATTCATTATCAGACTTAGGAATATTAACATCTGATGTCTGGTCCTTTAGAGCCTCATGGGTCCTTGGATTTGGATCCTCATCCAAACCCGAACCCGAATTCATCGGCGTCTCTTCCTTCTCAATGCTATTAGATTCATTTCCTTCAGCTGAAGGATTGGATAGACCACTAGTATTTGTTTTTGGACTCTCATTACTTCTATCAGTTGTTGCTCCAACTTCCCAATTTCCCAATTCTGTTGTGTTGCTAAAGGCAATCACTCTGAATATATATTCGGTAGCTGGAGAGAGATTGTTTATATGAAATTTTGTCTTAGGGTTACAAATAGTACCAGTGGGCTCTGAAGGATAGTCTTTGCTGTTGGCCTTTCGATGATACAAAGTGTAGCCTAGATGCTCTTCGGGTAATAACGTGTTATCTTCTGAACCTATTATCAGTGTTAGAGAAGTTGAGGATATGTCTTCAAATTTGATAAAGCTTGAGGGTGGTACAGGGGATTCTGCATATGAATAGATGAAAGATGAATAAATATGAGTAACATAAGATCAATAATTTTATAAATACGTTGAGGTTCTACATAAACATATCAAATTAATAGCATTCAGACTCATATTTCAACACAGTTAGGCTGTGTTTTGTTGCTTGGAAAAGTTTTCAAGTTCACAGAATTCTCCAAAAAAAAATTCAAGTTGGGTGTAATTTAGGTCATCAACTTTGCTGTCTTGCACTTTTCAAGAAGCTGTTTGATTAGCACAAATATCTCTAAAATACTAATTGATTTATAAGTGTTAATATTTGCATGATTTATCATGAGTTGAATAGTAAAAGAAACAAATTTAAATTGTCAATGCCGCTGATCCATCCAAATTCTCACTACTTCTTGGTTGGAAGATTAAGCATAAAAATTGAAAGGACAGTAGTGCATCTTTTGGCATCTATGAGAGATTTTCTGCCTTTTCTTCAATATACAACCAAACATACATTTTCTAGAAATCAGTCTATCATTGAATTAAAGTAGTTGATTCGTACATCTATAACATGATAGTTAATTGCTAAATAAGTAATATGACTTGGCATTTTACAGTTCAATTCACTTCTCAATCAAACAAAGAAATTTTTAAAAAGATCGATTGTTGATCTTCCATAAATAAATATAAAATCTATGAAAAGATTTAAAAACTGTAACTGCTTGATACTGACATTTCTACAGTTGTTTCTTCATATTCTTATTAAATTTACATTCAACACCCCAATAAAATTTTCAATTAGAATGGAAATAATTTAATCTTCCACATAACACAAAATTTATTTTACAAAAATAAATAATTTGGTTTTTTTAATAGATATTTTTCGCATAATTCTTTTAAATCCTTTTTTGATTACCAAACCATTCAGAACATCCGAAATCAAAGGTTCCACACACACACACACAAACCCATACCCAAAAAAAACAAATCTTAACAATAAAGAAGTAAGTAAACACAAAAACTCACTCTTGTATAGCGAACCACTTAAAAACATGGAGTCTCGCAACTCTACAGCACGCGCACAGAGCTTCTGGACTTCGGCGCCAACAGAAAGTCTGTTAACAATCCCACGAGCCATATTTGAGAAACCATTTACAGGTCCAACTTCAGACTCTAGTTTCCTCATTGCTGTATCTACAACCTCATGCAAATTTTGGTACTTCCCACTAGACTTGAGAAATCTATGGCTTAAAGAAACCCTTTGGCACAATGTATCAACTCTCCTTGCCTCTTTTGCATACATGAGTTGCTTCCTCCAGCATCTGTAAGAGAAGCAAGAAACAGTTGACTTAACATAATTACATGATATATTTTCTTGTAACTATATACCTAACAGATTATTTGACGGAATGAGTACAAAATGAAATGCTAATTCTTTGGTTTGGAGATATTATACATTGGTATCGACATCCGACATAGGTATAAAAAATGCCAAGTATGTTAGCAATCGTCCAATATGGGGACCTTCCAAGAGTTCGACAAGGGGGTACAGCTATAACTAGTAGTTATATATGCAAAATGGGCATATGAACTCAAATAGCAATATAACCTTTTAGTCCATAATTTGATTAATATCAATATATAAATGTTATGACAACACCATAAAGTATTGATAGCAGAACACCTCAACCTTAACTGAACAAGGTATTGTACAACATTGGATACAACAATCACTAAATATAATAAATGTATTGTATTGGATTTATCAATTCATCCAATACAAACTTAGAAAGTTCACATTCATCACTTTTAACAAACTATCACCAAGCAACTTCAAAATATATTGTATTTGATTTATCTAGTTATCTAAAACATTCTTATAAAGTTAACAGCGGAAAACTTATCACTTTTAACAAACTATCATCGATCAGCTTCAACACCCTCTGAAGTCATTAACAGTAAAACTCATTTGTAAGAACATAAAAAGGGACGTGAAAGAAAGGAAAACAGAGAGCTCAAGAGAGAGAAAGTCCCTTAGAGAATGGACTGCCCATGTTGCTGTTGTTGTGAGAGCAAGCAACCAAAACATAAGAAAGTGATGCAGGGTATGTTCATACTAAAATTTTGACCAGTGAAATAACTGAATTATAGTACTATATTAATATCTCCATGTAATCCATTTGCTTAAAGCATAATCTGCTTATGCATTATATGCTACTGGACCGAAGAAGTAAACAAGAACTGTTTTTTACAACACTGATACTGCTATAAAAGTTTGACCGCTTTCATGACTCTCACGCAATGGTTCTTTCATGAGCATAAATAGAACTTCTCACCAAAAAAAAAGCCAAATGATTATCTCCTAATCTGTAGTGGGCAAAGTAGCAATTTTAATCCCAAACTTTGAAGGGTTAACTAAGACGGGTTATTCATTCAAATGTCAGTAGACAATTACAAACAAGCTGGCCCAGTTCATTATGCTTCGTGTTTAGCAAGGCAATGAGGGTAAAGCCGCTTATCTGCCCCGTAACCAGTTGCCAGATGATTTCATTAAATTGCTTAATCAAAAGCAGGATATCTTAATAAATGAATAGATATGTGTCTATGTATCTATATGAATAATTACAAACCATACACCCACATATTGTGTTAAATAGAGCTTTCACCTATTTCTTTTAAATTTTCAAATGATAGGTTAGCCCAATAAGAAATCTTATGCAACATGAATTTGTTCCTATAGGCATGCACAGAGCAAAAACATATATGCATGTAAACAGAGTTCTAACCTTCTCTAAAATTTTACGAGGTAGATCACTTGATCCAATAAAAATGCCACTCTAACAATATGAAAATAAATCTCTAAAGACAAAAGAACGCAGTATACCATGGAAAATGCAACTTTCTCAAAGGGTATTGCTATCCTACTCATAGTCCTCTTTTATGACAGGAAATATTCGGTATATTGTGAGGAGAATTTTCATCATATTGTGCCTAGTTAAATGAATTTGAACAACATAACCAACAGAATTTTTTTACACTGAATAACCCCTAAATTAGACCTCATTTCACTTTATCATCCTTAGTATTGTCTGTGTTTCAAAATACCACCCTATGTGCCATTCTGTCACTATATAACCCCTTAGGTCCACTTCCGTCCAATTTTTTAGTCAAATTAACAAAAGGTTAAATATACCCCTTTTTTGCCCAAAAAAATAAAAGAAGGAAAACATTAAAATAGCCTGATTTCACATTACCACCCTTAATTACACGAGTTTCAAAATACTACCCCTATGTGTCATTCAGTCAACATATAATCAACCACCTTGTTTGACTGAATGGCACAAAGGGGTGATATTTTGAAAGTAACTAAAGATGGTAACTGTTCGCGGGAAACGCCTACAGTAACGTGACTGGAGCTTTCCTTGTAAAAAACCCTAACCAATAATATAGGTCAGTTTCCTTGACGATATGTCTTCCGGGACACACGGCAATGCCCTTTCTTGCTCATGATTTCTTCAACCAGGAACTTTGCACAATGTTCCATACATACATCTTAAATTTTGGTCAATCTTTACAAAAGTTTTTAAGTTTAATAGTTGAACAAAGTTTCATGGTGAAAGCCATAAAGATGCTTAAAACTGACTCCTTTTAGTAACCAAAACATCTGCCCAAGGAATCATGACTTTGTACTAAAATGAACATCATGTATCTAGTAAGAATGAGCTCCTTTTCAAAGCTAGAAAGAACCATATGCTGAAAGAAAACAGTTGTTATTCCTTAATCTCAAACATGAAACATGAGTAGATTCCAGCATTAATTAATCTCTCAAAAACTTGCATCCTCTAATCTATGAACAATATGCACATGTTAATACCAACGTATGTCAACAAACAGACATGCATTATAATATGCCATCCTCTGATTTGTGAACAATATACACGGAATAAGCATCAACCAGGTATGGCAGAAAAAAACATGAAATAACCTCCCAAAAGTTATCAGCATTGCAATACTTAGGGTGACTAAGTCTTCAATAATCCTCATTCCTCATTTACTAATGAGCAGCCAGTAGGTCCACTACAGCACATTACTATAAAGAAACTAGTAAAATAGATACCACTTTACTGGTATGCACCGGTTGCCCCAAAGAAATACAAATGTCTAAGTAAATGATATAGACCACAAATGTGTGTCCAAGGGAACAATGAATTCATGCAATCAGCAGCCCAGAGAAAGATGATGACACGATACAAGTTCTGCAATATTTGAACCTAAGACAAACACTCAACTTTATATATCACCACGCAAGGAAATAAACTAAAGGGCAGAGCAATTGGTACTTACGCTAGCAGATCATTCACTTTCTGACAATGAACACAATAATAGCTGCCATCTAGTTGTATGCACTTCCCACTCTTCATAACACCAGCTCTATCATGATTCAGGACACACTCGATGTGGTAAGATATGCCGCAGGAATCACCTTGATATGGATAATCCGAATTGCAAACCAACCAAAGGCTTGGGTCCTTATTCTCGTCATACTTGTAACATATACCACATGCACACCGTCTGCAAAAAGGACTATCTATGCTTAAAGTGGCTTTGCAAACTAAATTTTCACAGAGACGGACATTTCTAGAAGCTTCACCACCATTATCTACTGAGTTATTGCTTGTATCAATTGCGAGACGAGAAGGGTGATCTGTCTTTCTCTGTCTTTTGGAAGGGGGTTGATTGTTGGTTGGAGGCAACTGAGGAATTGGGTCAATGTCTTCAGTCAGTTTTCCAGATTTCTTGTCAGACACAACCTTAAAAAGATGTTCTATTAACTTTTGCTTTGTTACTCCGGTGTACTTTCTCTCCTTTCCCATTTCCGCACAAAGGATTTCTATAAGGTCGCGGCGGCTCCATGTTTGTAGCTTTTCAGGTGCAATTTCTGGCCATTTAGATAATTCGTGAACCAGTTCTCTCTTCTCGTTCATGCTTAGCTTACAGCATTTAGATGGGTCAAGTACAAATCCTAAAGAAAGAAAACAAGTCAATTTTGAGGAATAATGTAGCATGTCATATTAACTAAAAATAGATTCCAAAGGGCACTCTACCATGGAAGAGAGTGGAGACAAGAAAACTCAAAATATTCCAAATATTTGATTAGCTACATCATAAGCACGAGGAAGACATACGATGTGAAAATTATATTCGTCTGCATGTAAATCAGAAAAAATGTACTGAAACTGGGATTTTCCTTCTGGTACTGTTATATGTATCTCCATGAAAAATACATGTATCTTGATGAAAAACTAACTACTAAATAATACTGATGCATCTTTATAAGCAGGCTCACTGCACATAAAGTCTTAAAATTAGCATACTTAATAAAAACTGGAAAAGAAACGAGCAAAAGGACTACCAGGTACAAGTTAAAGAATTCATATGAACAGTTAAACCACATTTCACTCTAAATTAACAAATAGGAAAACTTCATAAAAATTTAGTAGATTAAAAGACAAAGCATAAACTAATCATCCACCTAAGAGTTGACTTTCTTAAACCCAACATGCACCAATTTCTTTATAGTTGCTTCCACCACAACTACAGCTCCAATCCTTATAGCAAATCAATACACAAATGTTATCGAACATCAATTTCAAACATAATGCATAAACTTATTCAAAAAGAGATAAAACCAGAACTCTAAATTCCTCTCGCAGTAAAAATAAGAAGGAAAAAACCCAAATTATACAGAAAGAGAACATCAAAATCTTTCAACTCACAAACAGACCCATTAACCCAGCTAATCAAGTACTGAATAAAGACCTCACAAGATCTTTAAAAATCAAATCTTTTTCACACCCAAGTCGATATTTTCCCCAAAATTCCATCCAATCTAGCAGATCGAGATCAAAAAAGAACATACCCAATAATAGAAAATAAGATAAGTAGAGAAAACAAAAGAGGCTCACCGGAGAAAGGAGGATCCATAAGCGAGATCTGGTCACCGGCGCAGTCGCATTACCGCTTGCTCAGCTGCCCTGCAAGCCAACCGCGCTCATAAGAATAGGGAGGAGAGAGAATTAACCCACCATTATATATGCTTCCAAAAATATTTTTAATTATTCCTATAAATTATTATTCATTGAATAAAGATAGAAGAGAGAGAAAGAGGGCACGAACGCCGAGAAAGCGAGGAATCAAGAGGTGACTTCTTCTCTGAGCCCCCCGCGCGCTCTCTCTCTCTCTCTCTCTCTCTTCCCTCTTTCGTTGGGGTTTTTGTTTTTTCAGAGAGGAGGAAAATAGCGTAATAGTAAGTTTTTGTAGCGGTTACAATGCAATAAATAAAGAAACTGGTATAAATCAAGACGCAACCAATGGGAGATCGAAATGGGAAAGGGGCTGATAATCGCACTCTGCTAATTTGTAGATGCACTCTTCTGTTAATTTGGAGATGAGCTCTTTTTGGTAAAGCCTTTTTTATTGAGGAGAGAAGGAGAGAAATTCGATAAACTATTTGACTGGAAAAGTGCTGACGGCCTCCGAACAAAAGTGTTATTTAACTAGATTTTATGAAAAGGATATGTTCACCAACAGGAGCAGAGATTGATGCCACTGATGTTTAGATGAGTGTTTCATGTCAAAGTTGTACTCCTTTGATTGGATGTGAACCGTACATCTAGGTTTCTGTGTTTTTATTTGTTGATTATTCTCTCTTAGTTATTTTTAGAGATCATTTTGCATGTTTATGTCTTTTAAAGTTCTACCCTCCGTTTTTGTTTTTTTTTTGGTTGATCTCGGCATCAAAGTTTCATCCCTACTCGTGGATACCTATCATATATGTCATCAATTTTGTTAGCACCGAGTTTTGGCATCTTTGCTAGTGTTCTATCATTTAATTATAACTCAGAAATTTCTACTCTTTTATATGGACTTGGACGTTCTACCATTTTAATATTCATTATCTAACCTCTCTTTTGTTTTGTTCACCGCGAGTTTGAGGAGGAACATGAACTATCTTTTTTTTTTTTTTTGGGTAGATCTTCCTTCCTCATAGGTTTTCCTTTGAACTTCTTTTCCGTAGGACTTTTTTTATAGACATCATATACTTATATGTACAAGGAGTATTAGCCCCTCTGATCAACAAATTAAAAGAGATTTCTTTATAAATGCACTTTGTTATGGGTGTAATCCAGATATTACAATTGGACTAGTCAGACTACTCCATGTCAACAAACGACTCGAGCAAGAAAGTAACACACTTGACTCGTGTGGGACATCCATACTAGCATACCTTGACTACAGGAAGCCTCTTGGGAACTCTATAGTTACGCGTGCTTTGATCATAGAAGTAAGAGGATGAGGGACCTCATGGGAAGTACTCAAGCTTTTCATAAAAAGAGGTCAGACCACGTAGCCTTACTTGACCAAATTAAGACCAGATAGTCATCAATCTGACAATTTCTGTGTAATATCACACAAACCAAATCAAGACCAGGTTGTCGTCAATCATCTAAGGAGATCAAAGGGGTTCCTTGCATAAGTCCAATGTGAAACCCAAAGGCCTCGAAGACTATCAAGTTAATCCACAGATGTCTGTAGGAATGATATGATCTTATTAGCCCATAAATGGTGGAAGATCCTAATAATTAAGTTTTGAGGTTAAAATTGATAGGTAATGTTTTGCAATTATGAGAAAAACAAACCCTTCAAGAGATTTAGTCGAGGCCCGTTTACTCTCCAACAATCTTGAAGTGTCGTGGGAGAGTTGTTTGTGCTGTAAGACAAAAGGGATTTAGATCCTTTTCACTATCAAAAAAGTAGTAGAGGGACCAATACTAAATCACAACAATTAATTATCTAGTATATTGTTATGATTTTTTTTCGAGTGCAAATTAGGAATGAGTGCAATATACATGGGTACGATGAGTATTAGATTTAAAATGTATCATAATCACCTATTAGATCATCAATAGTTGAAATTAAAAGTAGTGATATCTTCGCTACTTTTTTGTAATGGAGAGGGTCCAAATTCAGACGGAAAGTAAGGCTTTGAGACAACAATACTCTTGTTCAGTGAGTGAATTACATCACAGCTTTTGGAGCCTTCTAACCAAACTGAGTTCCATGGCTAAACCTTGCATTATTGGTTTCGTAAGCTTGTCCTCTTTTTAACATGCAACTATATGATCTATGTTGCTGGCATTTTGCTCCATTTGATGACCTCCGTTGGAAACTAGAGACTAATGTACGTGTGGTTCCAGTTGAAATATATCTAGGGTTCAAACCTAAAAGAATCCAAGTAGTTTAGTTGAATTTTTTAGAATATATGCCAATTGTTTGTTTGGCTGTAGTATGGAATTTGTAGTCTGACTAATAAAAATTATATATACACGAATGCTATTTATCTTTCAATAATTTAGAAGCATGTGAGAGAATAACAAAGAAAGTCATAAGAGAGCAGATGATAGTGCAAGTAGAGGGAGAGAATATAACAAATTAACACCACTACAGCTTGCCAATGCAAGCAAAAAAGACAAATTATGTAAGGGGTTACATCGTAGGGGGTATGTTAAGTCACTATGTTAAACTTATTTTAAAGAGAACTGTCATAAACAAATCTAAACTAATAAATTAACTAGGAAAAGGGTTAATTGGGAGCATGCCCCCTGTGGTATCACCCAATTGCAAATAGACCATTTAGTTATATTTGTGTGAATAGATCTAGTGTAGTATTTACCCAAATACAAATTCACCTCTTTAGTGAATGTTTTCGACTCTTTTAGAAGTCGAAAAATATCAATTGGGGGTCTATCCTCGCCAATAAAATTGTAAGGGGTCTATCCGCCTCCTCTTTTAACAATATTATGAGTAAAAAAATTCACTCAAATGGTTTATTCATATAAATATAACTAGATGGAGTCTATTCATGATTGGATGATACTATAGAGGGACTATTTGCAGTTAGCCCTTCAGAAAAGCAATGAAGGATAGAGATACTTTTTACTGTGTAATAATGTACATGATTCCTACATTTCCCCTTTTGTGGATATATCTATACCTCTCTTAAGCGTTGATGTCACTTTCTTTCAAGGCGAATAGGAATCAAGAATCATTGATAGCTGCAAGTATCTTTTTCCTTTACTTTCCAATAGGAATATTAGAATTTTTCTATGAACTACTTAATGGAGAAAAGAAGAAAAAAGAATAATAGGGTTAATCTTGCACTATTTTGACAACACAAGGCACACGCTACAAGTTGACGGGTTCTTCCTTACGAATTGTGATTGGGATCAAATTATAATTAATATATCTATGTTAGTGGAAAATTATTTGAGTTGTATAGTGCTAGAGTGGTACAATATTAGTTGAAACTATTTATATATATCTATCAAATATCTAATAGTTAAGAGAGTAAATAAAGGTAAAGAAATGCCATTTTCATATCATTTAGAGCATCCAACGCCAACAAACCTTAATTATTTATATTCTAACAATATCATTTAGACGATCCAACGCCAACAAACCTTAATTATTTATATTCTAACATACTCGAGGCCTAAAACCTAGACTCACATAACAGTAACAATTTTTTTAAAATCTGTATTAAATTCGTGGCTAGCAAGATTCGAACCGTGATTGGCTCTGATACCATGTGAAAATCCTTCTAATCAATATACCAAAACTTTAGACTTATAATAAAGCTTGAAGATTGTAGTTTTATATTATACCAATATATTATACATACATATAATTGAGTAAAGATATATCTCACCTTGCTTTGGAAGCTACTGAGAGCAAGAGATAGGCGCAAAGGACGGCAATCTTCTTCGTGGGACCACTAATTAAGTTAGTATTGCAACCTCTCATCTATTTTTTCGTAATGCTTATAAAATTGCCAAACCTCTCATTTATTTCTGCATGTTTCTCTTATTAGTCATCTCATTTCACTAAACATACATACAAAACCCATGTCAATTATAGATTAGGATAATGAAATATCTCTTTCAGATTTTGGTATAAGTGACAAGGACTTCAAGAAAGCAAAATGCTATTTATATAGTCCTATAAATTTTTAAGAAAATTAACAAGTTCAGTAACTATTGTTTTTTTCCCTGTTGAAACTTGAAAAAAGACTTTAATATTTTCAAATATTATATGTCATTGTGTCTTATCTTGTGAATAAACTAAGTCTTAAGTGATAGGTGAGTAGCTGGTACGGCAAAGAGAGAAGGCAAGTTGGATTCTATAAAACATTTTGAACCCCAAAAAAGAATTGACAGGTAACGTGCTGGCTATAGACTTGTAGTTGCGTTTCTATCTCCTTCGTGAACCACTTATATTGACTTGAAATTTCTGCTGTAACTGCTACAAGTGGACTTGTAATTAAGGAAAAATTATTATTAATTTGGCAAAGCAAGCATTAAGAAGTGCTTGACAAAATTAAGTAGTTGAAATGTGAAGCATCAAATAAATTTGTTAGCATATCCTTATTAGCAAATATAACGGCTTTAACACATATGTTGATAATAGGGATATCTACAGAACCTATATATTATCTGTATCTG
>JBAKGM010000233.1:31054060-31081578 GCA_037177215.1 Asparagus racemosus
ACATATTGTAGATTTGTAGAAGAAATCTAGAATAACTAGGTATATGGAATGAATATATTTTGTTTATGGTTCATACAGACATAGTTTGGTGATCCACATGATGTGCTGATAAGGATGCAATGTCAAGCTTCTGACCACATATTGGAATATCAGATGTAGAGCTTCACAATGTTTTTACTGAATAACTAATTTGAAATATATGTAACTGCTTCATATATCTGGAATTCATTTTCATATTCTTAATTCTGACTGAGTTGCACATTACTGTTTCAGAGAGGTTTTGAACCACAATGGCTGTCCTTGACTTTCTCGAAGGCTATATTCCTTGGCAATGGTCTCATTGCCATTGTCTCTGGGTTGTTTGCAAACATGTTGGCTGATAACTTGGGTTTAGGCCCTGTGGCTCCTTTTGATGCTGCTGCATGCTTCCTTGCAATCGGCATGGCTATAATCTTATCATCATGGGGTGAAAACTATGGAGATACTTCTGATAACAGGGATTTACTTGCTCAGTTTAAAGTTGCTGCTTTAGCTATTGCTTCTGGTTAGTGTGAAATTTTCTTAGTAAAACAGGAAATAAGTTTTTCATAATTTCTTGTTATCTTTCCATTAACATACTTGATCAATTTGTGTTGTTTAGACGAGAAGATTGCTTTACTGGGTGCAATACAATCACTTTTTGAAGGTTCCATGTATACCTTTGTATTCTTGTGGACGCCAGCTTTAAGTCCAAATGAGGAGGACATTCCTCATGGTTTTATATTTGCAACTTTCATGTTATCTTCAATGTTGGGTAGTTCTATAGCATCTCGGCTAGTGACCCGTCCAAATCTTAAAGTTGAAAGCTATATGCAGATTGTTTTTGCAATCTCTGCTTTCACACTACTGCTACCGGTTCTTACGACTGTAAGTACCTTAGTTCTTTTTCTACACGTAAGTAACTTTCTGCATATGATTACTGATTAATCAATGGCTTGGCTAATATGTGAAACAGTTCTTAGTGACACCTGCTTCAGTTAAAGGGGGCAGCATCTCATTTGCGGGCTGTATCCAACTCTTCGGCTTCTGCACTTTTGAAGCATGTGTGGGGATATTTTGGCCATCTATCATGAAAATGAGATCACAATATGTTCCTGAAGAGGCTAGGAGCACAATCATGAATTTCTTCCGCATTCCTCTCAACATATTCGTGTGTATTGTTCTTTACAATGTAAGAACTATTAGTTTTTCAGCCTCTTTTCCTTACCATTGTCTCTTGACATACACGTACACATTCTCGTACGCGTACACGTACACATACACAAATATAACTTTGCTCCTCTGGGAGGAAAAAGATTTGACTCCTCAATTTATGTACCTCACGAGTACCCATATTCTGCAGTAAGAAGGTGTGGTACAGTATGTTCCTATTTGCTTCAGACAACGTCTTTAGATATGATGGTCAGAAAAATTCAACAAGGAATATCCTCCACTCAGGGGGAGTATAAATTAAGCCATGCATGTCCTTGCTATAATATTAATTTAAGCATCCGTAAAAAATGATATCCATTAGGTAAGTAGATTTTAGATGTAAACATTAAAGCAATAATGTGTACATATATTGTTCATAACCATATCTATATTTAATTTCTGTATTAATAACTATCAGATGCTGCTTACAGTAGAGGAATGTCTTTTGACATGATGGTTGGAACATATTTATCAAACAATTAATTAGCTTAAATTGAAGTATGAGCTCAAGTTGCTTCATATCACATCACTTTGCGGTAGTTAGATAAATGCCTTTGTTTGATGATGATTGAATCTGATTTTTCTCACGAATTATAAATTTCGAGTTTGATACCTTATCAGATCCCTATACTTCAATTATCGCACATTGTAAAGGAATGCTTAGAGGCATACATTTCATGTTCATTTTAATTACACACGAAAAATTGAACTATTTAGTTGGAAAACTTTTAGTCTAGCTAGTATCAATAAGCACTATTTGGTAGGTGAAGGGTAGCATATTTCATCTTTTGATTAGATTAAATCCAGAATTGAGGATACATCCATCAAATAGTTGTCTTAACCGCTGTTTGAATGTTATTTTGCAGGTGAATGCATTCCCTATTACTATCATGTTTGGGATGTGCTCTATTTTCCTCTTCATGGCTTCAATTTTGCAAAGACGTTTGATGGTTGTGGCTGAGGTTCACAAATCAAGTAAGTAGGACAAAAGTTTAGCATGTGCCTCACAAGAGTTTTGCTTTCGACTCAAATAGTTTTAGGTCATTCACCCCATGTTAAGTTTTAAACTGAAGATGGGTTTTTTTATAATACTTCCAGTTTGATACATTGATTGCTTAAACAAAGTTGTTCTCCAACTCCTTTTGCAATTAATGCGTACATGACTCAAACTTCAGGTGCTACTTTATATTCCCTTTCTGTGGTATTTGACCAATTTAGGGCATGTTCCATTGCTTGGAGCAATACTTTTCTAACATGGAAGTGGGTAATCAAGTGAATTGCACTTTTTTTTTTGGGAGCAATGCCTTCACAGACCAAATAATTGTGTTTACTTGCATACAAATCACGAAAACTTTTTGTCCTCTGACAGCCATGTTGAAATTGTCTGAGAAAACTTTTAATCTGCCTTCCATGTAGTTCCGTCTGAAAAATACCTAAAGCCAGGTAGAAATTCCTGTTTCCAAACTTTTTATTTTTATTTTTTAACCCAAATCAAGTGATTTGATCCCTGATGTAGTTCATTATTACACAACAAGACAGAAAAAGTAGGTAAGATTGTTATTCAAACAATGCACTCCACTACAACCAAACCGAAACTTTTTTTTTCCCCTCCCTTTTTTCTGTTATATCTTCCCTTAGGAAAACAAAACGGGATCTGTTGGAAAAGTACTCTTTGAAAACCATCACATTGAAGGTAAGTCCAGTTTTAGACAATAGCTTCAAGGAATCAACAAGCATGCTATTATTATTTCTAAATATATGGCATGGAGTTTGATATGATCTGCATTTTCCCTTAATCTCTTCGCCGTCCTTAATTCCAGGAAAGTGCCTTTTAGTTACATGTTCTCTGTAAGTTACCGTCAGATATTATCTCAAACAAATCTGATGCTATACTTCTCCAGTGTTTTCATTTCCAGTTCAGCACATGGATTTATGTTTTCTGATGTCTATGCTGTGATCCTCATGTTTCGCAGAGTCTCAAGATTGGACATCAGTGAAGGAGAGAGATCCTGAAAGAGAACCACTAAGTATTTAATAAGCATGAAGACGGGCTTGTGGAGGTCAGAATAGTACACTCTCCGTTTGCCTCATGTTACCATAAGATAACGCAATAATTTCGTGCATGATTGCTGTGAAGTAAACTTTATGGAGGAGGATGAATTTGAAAGTGCAATGAGCTTCAGCAAGTGAAAACCTGCGTTCTGCTCCACATGAAAGGCTCTCGTAGTTCTTTTTTTTTCCCTCTTTTTTCTCACCAGTCGAAGTAATTTATCAAGGGGTAGCTTGTACGAAAGTACACACGCTTATCTCTTTACCCGAGCTTAGTAGGTTGCCTATTGGATCGCTTGGCACCTTATATTTTTGCTGCTCCTTTTCCACGTCACCTAATTATTTTATTAAATCTAAGATTTGAATGTGCCTTTTGGATTTATACTCTGTCGGTATACGGAACAATAGCTTCTAAGGTTATTCATGCGTAATAATTATGTCTCCTTTTCTTTTCCTCCGGAGTGTGATTTGTATCATCAATCTTTATTATTTGACTGTATCTCATAAATGCTACGTGATTATTGTATCCTGTCGAACTGGCTATCTGATGATCGTTGTTGTCGTTTATTTGCTTTTCCCTACCTTTTAAATGATGCTCGAATTTATTTCATAAAGTATTAAGTTAATTGATGATGGTTCGTGAATTATATTCCTTAGTCGTCCTAGTTCTCGTGAGTCGTGACTATTCTCATGTATGGTTTGTTTATATAATATATACCCTCACTATGAGCATTACGAAAGTTCATCATCTTTTTACTTCAAGAAGATTTTTCCTACGTGACGACCAGAAATATATGAAGCAAATGCGTCGATAGATCCATGAAGACTGATGAAATATTTCAACCAATCATTAATCAAAGGCGGGGCCCAATCCCAATCATCCAACTTCAGTGGCCACCAAAACTCTCCTCCCTTCATCGCCCTCTTCTTCCCTCTCAATTTCCTTTACTCTCAAACAATGGAAGCCTTATCAACGACTCAACCAGTCTCCTCTCTCCTCCTCAAATCCTTCACCTCCACCAACAACCCGCACCTCCACCATCTCAAACCCCCTCCTCTCTCATCAAACACCCCGAATCCTATATCCACAACAACAACCCTCTGCAGCAAGGCCAACCAATCCTTCAAGCCCCTCTCCACCCCTCACCTCCCCTTCTCCCCTCCCTCTCCCCTCAAAAAACCATCCCTTCAAACTCACCGAAGGGCGTCAACCGGTTACGCCGCCGCGCTGCTTGACGTCGCTGTTTGCGACGGAGCTCTCGTCGGAGCTGCGAAGGATGCGAGGAGGGTGAAGAGGATTGTGAAGTTGGTGATGGAGGATGAGAGGGTGGAGGAGGGGAAGAAGGGGGAGGTGGTGAAGAGGGCGGTGGAGGGCGGAGGGTTTTACGCGAGGTTGGTGGTGTTGGTGAGGATGTTGGTGGCGAAGGGGAAGGTTGGGGTGGTGGAGGAGGTGATGGAGGAGTTTGGGAGGTTGTGGGAGGAGCTCTGCGGGGTTAAGAGGGTGGTTTTGGTTAAGGAGAGGAGGAGCTTGGTGTAGCCTTTTCATTTATTGTTGCATTTTGATTACACTTTTGATGCTTGCCTAATATATGTTACTAATGAAATATACTTTGCTAGCTGTGAGTTTGATTGGCTTCTGGCTTTGTAACTAATACGTTTACAGATATTTGCAGTAATGGTATTGGATATGGTTTGAATTATTAATTTGTGTTTGTTCCTTCCCTTTTTATGTTTTTCATCTGCTTATCATTGTGAGAGATACTCCTTAATGTTCTAGGTTTTGATTCAGCTTCTTACATGAGAGAGACAATCAAGCATTTGAATGACCCTTATTGTGCCCAAATTAATTATTGCCTGTTATACATTTATACAGTATATGAAACTCACCGACATCTGTGCCTTTATTTCTTATAAAAACATAACCACATTGTTGTACGCACCACAACAAGACATGGCCACATCTCAGTTAACAACAACAGCAAAGCATAGCCATTTCTCAGTTGTGATCTCTATCTCAGTTCTTTCCAGGGATGTTAAAGCTTTAAAACTTTGTACACAAGATAAATTATTGATAGACTACAATTACATAGTTCATGCTTAATTTATGACAAAAAGATACTATTGTGGTGATGTTCCTTACCAAAAATAGGAATGACAACAAAACCACTAATTCCACCAAATGTCGTCCAGCATTTCTCTGTTTGATAATGTTTATAGCTGAAGAAGAAGATCGATACTCTCCTATTTAAAGGATGCAAACTGTTTTACCATGATATGTGCAGCCCATAACCGCCAGTAACAAGCAAACAAACAAACAATGCTCATAACTTGAGATTCTCCTTTTGGCCACAGAGATTAAACCTCAAGATGCTCCTCTTTTCTGAACTTTACAGGTTTCGCGAACTTAAGTCTGATGCTCAAAGCCACTTATTCGAGTCATACAGTTTCATCAAATGCCTAAAAAAAGGTGAATAATCATATACATGCTCATTTGTATCAGGAAATGGCCATCCTGCTATTGCATGAGCTTCTAATTTCAGTCAGGCCCTCATGAAGTAAAATAATATGGCAATTCAAATTCAATGGCCAAAGTCAAATCATATACTTAATACTTCATCAAGGACCTCTCTCCATTTCCCAGTATCAACAACCACCTTCTTCACAAACACACCCCAACGCTCTCCATCAACAACTCCCCCTTTCCTCAACACCAAATCCCTCAAAACCCTAACAGCATCCTCTCTCTCTCCACATTCAAAAAGCCCATCAACTAAAATTCCATATGTCGACTTATTAGGCACACATCCTTTCTCCACCATCTCCTCCAAAACCCTAACCCCTTCCTTCGCCTTCCCCGCCTTACAAAACCCCGTGATCAGCACGTTGTATGTGAACACATTTGGGTAACACTTTTTCTCCACCATGTCATCCCACAATCTTCCCGCTTCTTGCAGTTCTCCGTTCTCACACATACCTGATATAAGTGTATTATAGGTCAGTACACTAGGAATGAACCCTCGCTCAAACTCATCGAATAATTTTCTAGCCTCCCACACTTTCTTAGCTTTACATAGCCAATATATTAGAGTACTTGATATGGAGTTATCGGGTGTCACGTTCTTCTTCAGAAGCTTCCTCCATATCTCACAAGCGTCCTCCACCTTCCCATCTTCGCACAACGCATCGATGACCTTGCAACACAAGGACGAGCTCGGCACGTGTTTTGAACTGAGCATGTCTTGAATCAAATTCAGTGCTTCCCCCGACCTCTTCCCTTCACAACAAGCTCGAATGATTATGGTATACGTCGCCTCATTTGGAGAAACCCCATTCTCCTCCATTTCATCCATGACCTTAACAGCATCATCGAGCTTTCCAATCCCGCAGTACCCATCGACCAATACCGTATAAGTCCTGACATCGGGCTCCAACCCTTTACTCCTCGCCTCGTCAAACACCCTTCTCGCCTCGCCCATCTCCTCCTCCTCGCAATAAAACGACATGATGGTGGTGTAAGTGACCTCGTTAGGCACCATCCCCCACTCAGGCATTTCATCAAGCACTCTCCTCGCCTCGTCAATCCTCCCCATTTCGCAGATGGCCTTGATCAAGATGTTGCAGGTAAACACGTTGGGGGCAATCCCAAACTTCCTATGACAGTTCTTGAACAGAACGTGCACGAGGTCGTACCTTCTGTTCTGAATCATGGCGTTGAGCAGGGCGTTGAAAGCCCGGACGGAGGTCCTCACTCCGAAGGAGGGGATGGAGAGGAACGTTTTGAGAGAGGACGTGGGCTTGGATGCGAGGGCGTAAGCTTTGATTAGGGTGATGAAGAGCTGCTCGCCGCAGCGGAGCTGGGATTGTTTGAGGGAGGAGAGGAGGGAGGGGACCGGGTGGAGGAGGTTGGCGGAGACGAGGCGGTCGACGAGGGAGTGGTAGGTTGTGTAATTGTGGCGGAAGTTGGGGGTGAATTTGGCGGCGTGGTGGAAGATGGAGAGGGAGGTTAACGGGTCGGGTTGGATGCGGATGAGGCGGGCGATCTTGTTGGGGGTTGGGAAGCGGGGCCAGGGGTTGACTGGGGGGGAGACCGTGTAGTTTGAGAGGAGATCGGATTTTGAGTCGGCGGAGTTTTTTAGGTGGCCCGCGTCGATGATTGGCCCGGTCAGGTGGGCCAGGTCCACCACGGTCGACGCTCGGCGGCGGAGGACCGGAGTCGGCTGCAGCGGCGGCATCTTTGCCCCGCTCCTGCCTTTTTTTTTTTTTTTTCTTTTCTCCTTTTCAGAATCAGCACAAGGTGGGGAGAAGTTAGGGCGGGGGGAAAATAAAGTTCAGGTCCTACTTCAGGGGAAACAGACGGAAACCTTGGGGGGGTTTTCTGAAAATTACTCGCCCCCATTCGCAGGTCGAGGCCATTGTTTTCCCAAAAAAAAAGTGCGGTGGGCCCCACCCCACGCCATCTCCGCACCTCTTCCCTTCCCTCCACCTCTCAAATAAAAATATCTTCCCCCAATCTCCCTCCCTCTGTGACGATGATGACGCCTCTTTCTCTCTCCTCAACTCACCGTCTCTTTCTCTCTCCTCTCGGGCCCACCTTCCCGCCAAAACGGGCCCGAGCCCTAGCTCCCTCCCGCTTTCTCCGCCGGCCCCGTCGCCGATCGGTCCCGCCGCTCGCCGCCTCTGCCTCTTCTCGCCAGGTAATGACGGCTAATTCAAACACTACGTTCTCCTCTTTCGCTTCTCTTAATAGAGAGTAATAAAAAAAATCTCGCCTTGTTTTTCTTCTCCTGCTCTTGTTTTGAGTAGGAATCCAATTACTTGGAATGGGACTCGATGACCGCGAAGTTCGCCGGAGCATCAAACATACCTTTTCTGCTCATTCAGCTCCCTCAGATTCTGCTCAATTACCAGAACCTCGTGGCTGGGGATAAAGCTGCGCTCTTTGCGGTCCCCTGGCTTGTAAGAATGTGAACCTAATTCTCCTTCCTTTTTGTGTTCGATAAATTTTCTATCATAATGCAGATTTGATTAACTTGACTTTGAAATGCAATGACAACTTGACCTTGGAATGCTACTTTAACTAAAAGAGAGTCTTCTCCATGATCAGATTCTGTGTTCTTAATTGTCCTAACAAATGGTTGTGCCCTGGACTAAAGGCGATTTTTATCTTGCGTAATTTCTTTTGTATATCATTTAACACATGAATGGAGGACATCCCTTTTTAATAAGTAACATGAATCCTGAAGTTTGGCAGGGAATGCTGACGGGCCTCCTCGGAAACCTGACACTGCTCTCCTACTTTGTCAAGAAGAAAGAAAAAGAGGCAATTCTTGTCCAGACTTTGGGCGTCGTTTCAATCTATGTTGTCATAGCGCAGCTTGCTATGGCTGGCTCCATGCCCCTGCCTCAGTACATCGCGACATCGGTAGTTGTCGCCTTGGGGTTAGTCTTGAACTTCCTGAATTATTTCCGATGGCTTCATAATGGGATATGGCAGCTTTGGGAGGATTTTATAACCATAGGAGGGCTCTCAGTTCTACCGCAGGTGAGCATATGTTGTCCGGTTATATTCACTGCAGTGATGGTGATGAAGCTGATCAGCTAGGTTCTTGCTGTTTCAGGTCATGTGGTCGACATTTGTCCCTTTCATTCCTAGCAGCATTTTACCGGGCAGTGTTTCTTGCGTTATAGCCACTGCTGCGGTTATTCTGGTATGCTTTTTTGAATTTATTTGGCTTTAATGTGTTGCACATTGCTTTATGAGCTGAAACTGTCAAGAGTATCGTAGGATTACATTCTCTTAAAAATAATGTAGGATTCCTAACCTGTCAATAGACCTCTAAGGTTTAACTTTTAGCTACTGTCCAGCCTGTGCTTGAAACTTTGCACCAAGCTGGAGGCTTGATCTGTGCATTAGCAATAAATTGAAAGCCAGTGGTTGAGGTTATCCAAGCTCACTAGCAACGAAGTCTTTCGATATCTAGAGGAGCTCGTCTGTGCTCAATAGAGCATATGTTTTTCATACAGTTTTATTGTTTCCTTCTTAAAGTTTTATCTTATGTGTAATCCTTGATGCTGTCGTACCTGTGCTGTATAGGCACGAACTGGAAAACTTTCAGAAAGAGGAAAGAACTTTGTCGGGTCAATATCCGGTTGGACTGCTACTCTACTTTTCATGTGGATGCCCATTGCTCAGATGGTATGTATATTTCTTTTTTCTTTCTCGTTGAAGGTGTAAACCATTTGCGTTTACGGGGACGCTCATCTGATGTCTTTTTTTATCATGTATAGTGGACAAACTATCTCAACCCAGATAACATCAAAGGGTTATCAGCTTTGACACTGTTGCTTGGTATGATAGGCAATGCGCTTATGATCCCACGTGCTTTGTTCATCCGCGATCTAATGTGGTATTAATCTTCTCGACCCTTTTCTCCTTATCTCCTTGTTCACAATGCATACCTTGTATCAGATGTTAAAGATACAAGGCTACCACCACCTATACATACATCAGGCCTAAAAAGTTTGATTCTAACATTTTACGCGGTGCTTTCTATAATCTATGCTTTCCTATTCGGTTTTGTGCAATGGTTTAAAAGGGTTTAGTTGCACAAAAATTTCGTACTAACTCATAATTTGATTCTGGAAGGTTCACTGGTGCCTCTTGGGCATCTGTTTTGCAGGGATGGGGGAACTTGGTTTGCATGTACTGGTAAGATTCCTTTCTTTTCAAGCATGTTTCTGTAAAATTTTGGTTAATCCCCTTGATAAAGATTATTTCTGACCTTTGTATTGTTCTTCAGTTTTAACAGTATCAACAGGAATTTCTTCTTTGGAGCAACAGCTGGTTTGTTTTTATGGCTAGGTATTTCTTTATTTTCCATACAGTAACGTGATAGTCCTGGATAGAACACTGTACCCATTCCATTATCCTATCAATTTAATTTATCATACATGTACTCCTATCGTAGGATGTGTATTTTTCCAGAACAAAGTATTGTTTCATTTGCTATAAGTTCATACCAAAGTGGGACTGCCAAAGAATTCTGTCCTCTTTGGATACAGCTGAACTATTACATTTCAAAGAAAAGGACTCTCTAAATGCTCAAATTTTTGACCGAGTAAATAGTGAACTTTTGTAGTTTCTCAAGAGAAGACTTTTGAAAACAAATGTATGAACGCGGGTGCAACACGATAAGATGTGATATACCTCCCAATCTTGCTGTCCCAACATTGACGGCTTAAAACTGAAATGCAGCTATCACGACTTGATTGTTAGATGTTACGCTGAAAAAGAAAAATGAAGCCTGATCTAATGATGTACATTTGTTTCAATCAGGAATGGCATTGTGGCGAGATATGGTTGTATATGGGTACAGTTCACCAATGCGATCTCTGAAGGAATTAATTGTTGGAGAATGAAGCACGTCAGTGCTGTGTAAAATGAAGTTTTCATCTCCGGAATTTGCCAAATGAAAATAGAGATACCAGGCATCCTTGTTTTTGGTTCTGGCAGGCGCGTATTGTATCTGTATATTGGTTATAATTCCAGGTTAGCTGTGTTTATATGACTATATACCATTCATGTTATTGTATAAAATTTTCCTCACCAATATTTGGTCGTATAAAATTCCACACTGTGAATTGTATCAACATGTAATATGGTAACCCAGCTTTTCAGTTGAAATTTAACTTAGTTATCAATATCTAGTATTGTCACTTCTCATGTTTTCTTGAGATTGATGTTAAGGCATTGCTCTTGTTGTTAAAACTTATAATTGTTTATATGCTGCTAGAATCCTGTTATTAAGATTCGTACTCATGCAATTCAGGTGATTGTATGACAATATGCAATTGAATGTACCATACCACTTGAAACTATACCTGTTATTCTGTTTGAGAAATGTAGTAAGTAGTAACAGACACCTTATCGTTGTCGCGGACTCGCAGCCAAACTAATCCTTTTTTGTTTTTTTAATGAAAAAATGGAAAATAATCTCCATTTGTCAATTTAACGTAAGGTGATATATTAGCAAGTGATGTGAGGTGAAAGTGTAGAACTGTGAAAGCATTTTGCTTTTGATGCTAGAGTAAATTCATGGTTCTCTTTTTGGTTTTTTTTTTTCCTTTTTGGGTTTTAATGGGAAAATGGAATATAATATTCATTTTTTAAAAAGGAAAACGGAAGAATGTTTATAGACTTATGAAATATGTAACTGCTGATGCTGAGGAACACTTAGTCAGAGTTCTGTAGAAGACAGCATCAACTATATACATCCTTATGTTTATTGATTTTAAACCCCCCCCCCCCCCCCCCCCCCAGGGGGGGCACTGAGGTAAAATTACTTTTAATAAAGCCAAAAAGTTTTAATCGCTATCCTAGAATCTTTTATTTCTTTGGCACCAGGTTTAACTAACGTATTAAATTAGTTTTATGCTTATATTTGCCAAGACCCTTTGTAGTATCACCCAATTATGAAAAGACCCCACGTACTTCTATTTTTGTGAATACACCCCTTGAGTGAATTTTTTAGTCTTAACTTCGTTATAAAGATTTGAGGAGACGGGTAGACCCTCTATAGTTTTACTGGTCAGGATAAACTCTCAATTGCTAATAGTTTTGACTTAAAAGAGTCCAAAAAGGTCACTGAGGGGGTGTATTCGCTCCTGAGCCAATATTATAGGGGTCTATTCACCACAAATAGAACTACTGGGGCTCTGTTTGCAATTGGGTGATACTACAGAGGTCTCTTTGCAATTAACCCTGCCAAGTTTTAAGGATAAATGATTTTTGAGGGGAAAAAACATTTTCCGTTCTATTTTCACGCAAAGCACCCCATGAGAGTCAACCAGAGCGAGTTATTAATACCAACGAACGCGGCTCCAGCGAAGAAAGCGAACGATCTGTAAGCACAGTATTATTCTTTCAAATTATTGAACTGCTCATTCACCCGGGGCCTCAACCAATAGCAAGCGCAGGCTCCTCCTCCGAGAACCAAGAAACTTTCTCATCTTACTTTATTTATGCATGAAATGGAGAAGCCAAAAAGACAACCATTATCTTTTGTTTAGTGTTTACAAGAAGTCAGATTATTGATCAATGGAGCTCTTTTTTACAAGTCCAAAAACACACTAAAATGTTATGGTACTTCGAAGTTAATGTGAAGGGTAACCATGAAAAGGATCGATAAAAATCCTAACAAACTCTTATAATATTTCCACTACCTGATTACTTAGCTGTAGATGACATAGATATTATTTTCCTAATAATAGGAGTCTTGGGCTAATTATATTGTGTAATAGAACAGAGATAGAGGCCTTCATCCCCTACCGCTCTTACAACCAAAAGTGCTTCCCTGAATGCCCCTGCACCATGGAAGAGAGCCCAACGAAGAGGGTAGTGGTTGTTGTTGGTGTAGTCGCTGGCTCTGGCCTGGCCAAGGCTTTGCAATTCGTCGCGGATTTAGTCCTCATTGACCCGTATTGATCTCCTCTTTTCCTTTATCTATTTAGTTTCATGGGGTTGTTTTTTCAATATTAGTTCCAACCTTTCATGTTTTGAATTAGTCCCTCGAAACTTCATTTTTTGAAATTAGTCTCCCGAATCCTTTAAGAGTTTCGAAATTAGTTTCTCTATTACATTTCCTATCTAAATTGTTAACGTTGATTGGGCTAGTGGTTAATCAGAGACGAAGAATATTACCAAATTATCCTCATGAAATAAATCCCTAATCAACTTTAGCTTTCATAGAGGAACTAACCGTTGGTTTCATGGGAAAAGTATCAAGTGACCTCGGGTCCATGGTATTAAATGTGCACCAAATGAATGTCAGCCCTTAAGATCATTGGATTTCAGGATTCGTGTACAGATCCAATGGTTGACATCCCTTGAGTGCATACTTAATGCCGTGAACTGTTCCCACCAGATACTTTCTTGATTTCATGGGCTCTAGGTGAGAAATCTTTTTAAATGAGTTTTGGGGGTTTTTTTTAATTGGGTTGGAAGGTATGAATTGATTTAAGTTAAACGGGTCTGGGCCTGAATTTAGGGTTTCAAGGAAAGCAAACTAGTTCGAAATAGCGAAACTTCTTATGTATAAACTCCAATGTTCTGGTAATTTTTCATATTATTTTGTTGAGTTCAATGGTAACGGTGCGAGCGCTTTGTGAATGCCTAAATCTAAATACTTAAGAGATTGAAAGTTCAAGCCTTAAAAAAAAAGCAAAAAGTTAAAGCTAATTTGTTGGAGTTAATATTCCATGTTAATTGTGATGATCGAAACGTATTTTCACGCTTGATCTCTATATGGAAGACCTGATCCCTTCTTTCACTCTTTTGCTTTTGATTGAAGGAAGGAATATTTTGAGATACCTTGGGCGAATTTGAGATCTATGGTGGGGCCATCATTTTCCGAGAGAGCACTGATTGAACACACTGACTACTACTTAGTGAATGGGAGACTTATAACGTCCCCAGCAATCAACATTACAGACGAATAAGTCTTGACGGAAGACGGCCAACTACGACCATCTCGTCGTAGCCACAGGCGGCTGCACGGAGACTTCTCCTGCAATCAGGAAGGATAGGCTCCAACAATTTCAGCGAGGTGTATATGTCAATTTGAAGAAATTATATTAATTGTAGTTTTTAAGTACTGATTATTATTAGCCCTGGCCTGCTAACTAAGAAATGATACATATTAATCGACGAAAACATATATATTAATATCATTCTCGCCACCATTTCATTGTCGATGGATCGAATGGTTAGTTTATGTTCGTCAAAGATGGGTACTATTTCGTTCTTCCATGTTTATACATTCATCGTTATCTTGTCCACTATACATATCCATCGTCCATCGATCATTATAGTTGCATCTTATTCATCTTTATCTTCTCCATTATCCAGCCTAAACCAGCCAATTACCTGCAACGACCTTTTACTTTTTATCAAATGAGTGCTGTAATATTCTCTTATTGGTATTCATCTTTGCATTCAGAAAATGAGAAGATAAAGGCATCAAGCTCTATCTTAATTGTTGGAGGAGGTCGAAGTGGTGTTGAACTGGCTGGAGAGATTGCTGTGGACTATCCAGAAAAGAAGGCGACACTGGTTCAGAGAGGACCGAGATTGTTGGAAATTCATAGGACTGAAAGCTGCCAGCAAAACTCTAGACTGGTTGGAAATCCAAGAAAGTTGAGGTTCTCTTGGGTCAGTCCATAGATCTCAACTCCATTTCGGACGATGTAAAAGTTTATACAACATCAGGTGGAGAAAAGATTACGGCGATAGCCATTTTGTTTGTGTTGGAAAGCCATTAAGCTCCTCATGGCTCCAAGAGTCCATCTTAAAGGACTGGGCAGACGAGAAAGGACAGATGAAGGTTGATGAGAATTTGAGGGTTAGAGGTTGCAACAATATATTTGCCATTGGAGACATCACTGATGTTCCTGTAAGTAGTAGATTTACTTCTTTTTCTAGACTGAAGATGATCTTTTATTTTCCAAAATATACAAAATACTTTTATTTTCCAAAACATGTTAATTTAACTAGGAATTGCAAACAAATCATTTAACTAGGAATTACAAACAAATCCTAGTTGAACAAGATATCATCATAGAATCCTTGTTGAACTAGAAAATCACAAACAGAGTTCTTTGTATTGATAAATTCTGGTGATATTTATTGATAATCTTGTCATTTTTTAACTATATATCACATCAATGTCAAATGCTATTTCTCGTGAACAAGCTTGCAATTGCTTCCATTTACGACTTTGATCAGATTTAGGAGAATTCAGGTGTCCCTAGAGGTATGAGCTTCCACCAATAAGACCCCGTTAATCATTAAACTTAGTGGTGGATGGAAGATCACACTCTACTGGTGGATAGTTGCTTTGAATTTTTGCAAGAACCTTGCTGTCAATTCCTGTAGGTATTCATATTCCATTACTTCGATGTGAAATTCCTTTTTCACTCTCAGGAAATTAAGCAAGGATTTCTTGCCCAGAAGCATGCGGAGGTCGCCGCCAAGAACCTGAAGCTGTTGATGAAGGGAGCTAAGGAGAGCAAACTTGCTAAGCATAAGCTTATTCCGCCCATGTTTAGGGAGGGAAAGAGGGCCTACTACAATTACCCTTCGCTTACCGGTATTATGAAATCCAAGGACTTATTTGTGGGCAAGACTAGAAAAGATACGGGGCTGGATCCAAACCATGCATAAAGTGAAAAAAAAAAGGGTATACTTAATTGATTGGAGGGCTTCTGTTTCATGCAAAATGTATTTGAATTGTGGAATTTGAATGTGTGTATGCTTTTGCTGAGCTTGTGATGTGGGAATTGTTTGAAGCGATCAATGTTGTCTTTACCCTTTGTGATTCTTACTGTTCTTTTTTCAAACTTTTGCGGGTTAATGTTTTCAAATAGTCTGTCATATTACCAGTACTCGTTCATCTTAATTATCCTTTCACTGGTTAGCAGATAGAGTTAAATAATTGGTGTTATATTTTCAACAAGGTATGCCTTATGCTTTGCTTGTTTCAGCCCTCAGGTAGCTTATAATGAATTGTTTTTAAGTACGAGTAACTTATCAAGAGTCGCAGAATTTTCGGTTTGCAGAATTTTCGGTTTGGCTAAATTTCATAAAACTCCCTTGACCTTGGGCGATTATCAGATTACCCCCATGTCTTCAAAATATCAGAAATTTGTCCCACCTTAAATTTAGGGGTTATCAGAAAGCCCCTCCAACTTTAAGATTTCTTGGAAGGGGGTTATCACTAACTTATCAAGCGTCACATTACTTTTCCGCTTATAGCGTTTCCAAATAAAGTCAAACCCCTAATTTTCTCGGAAAGATGAAGTCAAAATTCTAGGAATATTGTAGAATACGTGGGATTTTGAAGGTGAAATTATAAGAATATTTTTTGAGAAAAAAAAGGAGAATTTCAAAACCCAAAATTTGAAACCATACACATTCACTTACAAGTTGAGTAACTGTTACATTGTAGGAATATAACAACCGTTACACATAACAGGAAGAAACATGATAAGAATATAGCTTTTGGAAGAAAAATACACTGGAATTCTCCAATTTATTTTTTGTAAACATACTTATTTTCACTTGTTACTTATTTTTAACATATAATGTATAAATAGATTTACTTCTTGATGATAAAAGACTATGCTGCTCTCTAACAAAATAACAAATTACGGGGAATCATATATATATGTAAGTAGTAGCCAAAGATGCCCTTGCCTTGAGCGTAGTTCTAGCATCCCAACTCCCGCGTGAGCGAATAATAATTAGGGTTTAGGGTTTTAGCGTCTTCTCCATGAGTCTGTCTCGATCCCTCTCAAGGTTTCTCTCCTCCTCAAATCCCCAGAAATGGCGTCTCCTTCGATCTTCCTCTTTCTCCACCGAAACCCCAACGAAATCACCAGTCAAACGACCCATTAAAAAAACCCCTAAATCCTCGACCTCCGATTTTCCTCGACCTAGCGAGATCCCGTTTCAGGCCAAGGTCGCCAATTCCGTGCACCTTGTGGGGTCCCTCGCCGTGCCGGTCCAGCTCCAGACCTTGCCCAGTGGTGTCTTTGCCGTCTCGGTCCTCGTTCAGGAGAGCAAGAAGAAGGGTTCACCTCGGTTATGGTAATAAATAAATAAAAAGCTATCCCATTCGATCTCGATTGCTTCTATTATCGTCGATTGATACGTTGAGATTGTCTGTTATTCATAATAATTGGTTGCTAATTGTTGTGAATAATTGAGGAAAATGTTACTTAAAATTGGGAAGTAATTGCTTGCTAGTTAGTCGTAATAACCACTTGCTAGTTATTGGGAATTTTTGTGAATCATATTAAAAAAAAAAATCTAATTTTGCAATAGCACGCGTTAACTTTGAATTAGTTGACTCGTAGCTATGGGATTTACTAGTATTGAGTCCAAAATGTTGGGGGTTACATTGTGGGAAATGTTACTAGAAGGGCACAAAACTATCAGTAACCTTTCATTCAAATCCCACTTAAATGGTTATGGAGGCTTCACCTATAAATGTGAAAGCAAGTTTCTTTCTTTGTTGGTTTATTTCTTTTCTGTGTGAGAGGAAAAGAATTTTATTTGTGTTATCTATATTTTCCCCTGCAATTAAATTCATTTGTCTAGTTTAATTTGCTTCACATGTCAAAGCAATTTTTGAGGCCAGTTCATTTGAACTCTTCTAATAAAAAACTCATTTCTTCTTTCACTTCTTATTTATAATCTCCTTACAATTTTAATAAATAAATAAATAATCTCCTTACAATTAATAGGTATTTCTCTTTTAAATATCTCAGGATGTAATTTTTTACCTGCTCTAACCTTTCTGGGATTATAATTCGTAATGTGCTAGCATTCCAGTAATTTTTCGAGGTGATCTGGCCCAAATTGCCGCTTGTCACTTGAAGGAGAATGACCTTGTCTATGTTACTGGACAACTCAGTGGAGAAGCAGTACCGCGGGTAGTTGAAAATAACTCTGAAAAGACTGTTGAAGGTTCTCAAAGCCATATTCAGGTTTATTTTATTGACTTGCTAACAGAATTGGATTGTTCCCTGCTTTTCAGTTTACTCTTTTCTTTGGAGAAACCTTTTGCTTATTAGTGCTAAATCAAATTTGAAATATTCCAGAATAGTTCTCAATTCTAAAGTATGTGATATTTATCTGGCAGCCATACTATTCCTAAGCTTTCCTGTTGATAAAAGTCTATCAATTCAGGTTAACAATTTTGTCGCCTGTGACAAAACTGAAATAATCTAAGCAGTAAACAACAGATAATATAAAAGATTATGGATCAAGTATTACTAAACGTATATTGATTGTGTAAGATTCTGTAAAATCTCAGTTTGTTAAATGCATTAAATTCCAAAATAACTTTTCAAATTGTTTGATATAAAAAATGTCTCATATCTACTCATTTCTCAAGCTTATCTGATTTATATCTTGGCCTAGAATAACTCCTGCTTGATATCTTTTCAGTTGTTCATCATTTATACTGTGATATCAATCATGAATAGTGACCTTATGGCCCTTTTCCAATACAGTTCTCTATCATTAGTTTTGGAATTCTTTTGACTTTCATCCCTGTAAATGAGCAATTTTAATTTTATGTGAGATCAAGCTTCTCATATCGTTCTCACAATCTTCGTGTGCTTTCATGCAAATTCTCTTTTGGAAGCCTTTACTACATATAGTAGCTCGTCATGTAGTTGAGGTTGCATATATCTATATGTCATTTGCCTTGACATATTCACCTTTTCTTTTGTATTGCTGCTCAATAGTGCAACCGTCAAGCTTCTTCTCTATGTTTATTTCAAGCTTTTTTATCTGCACATTCATCTAGAATTTTCATGTTTGGATAATTATCCTTGGAAATTTTATTGCCCTCTATTCTGTTGCCTGTACAACATTCATGGTGATTTTGCCTTATTAACCTCTGTTAGTTTCCAAGGCCTGGGATTTGAGCCTTTTACCTCTTAGAAGAATCTTTATACTTTCATAATGATTTTTCTCATCAGTAGTGATAACTTGTACATAAGAGTATACTACTCGTAGTACTACTAGACACAAGAAAGTGGGATCCTTTCTTGTAAATTAGAAAGATAATTATGAATTGTTATGGATCCCATTTCTTTGTGACTAGTCGTACAACTCTTGTAAATAGCATTTTCCTTTTCTAATCTATTTCATCTTTCCTCAGTGATCTCCTTACTACATTTAGTGTTTCTTTCATGTGTCATATCTACCTCATAGAAGAGGCTTTCTGGTCAGCTGCGTAACCCTTCCTTTTCCAGGACAGGTGCACACTGTCACATGCCGAAAATATATTCAGCATAAAGTGGATATCCTTAATTTCTCAAATCATTTCTTGTTTCTCTTTTTAAATATGTGTTGCATTCTTTGAGATTATAACAACATAATTGACAATCTTCTATTTATCATTTCCATCATTGGTGTCATTATATTTTCTTACTATTTTGTGATAACTGCTACCCATGCACTTATTATGGATTTGCACTCCATATTCTGTTTTATTCCCCATTTCCTCTTTATTAAATTTGTCAGACATTATTTTACTATGAAGAGTCAAAATTTAAGTTGCACATACTGCAGGTTGTAGCCAATAGCCTAAGTTTTGTGCAAAAAACTTCTCCAGGAAAAGAAAATGACATGCTTTATGATCAGGATAACACAGCTTCTGATATTTCAGGTAAATGTCGAGTTTTTATATCTCGAGTCTTCCAGTTCATTTTCCTTTTGTTAACAATGATCGCTTTAGTTTTGTGTACAAATTTACACTCATGCTATGACATAATGTTTTAGTGTCTGATACAGTTTAGTTCGATTTCCAGTTTAATTTGGTATGTCATGCTTGTAGTGTAGCATATTTTTTTTATTGGTGCAGAAAAGCAGTTGGCATATATTTGAATTTGTGCAAATCCTTCTGAATCTGTTCACTGGAGTTTCTTTTTTATTTATTTATAAAGCAATGTTCATTAGAGTTTCTAAATTATTTCATTTATGGTACTTTCCTCATGACCTTGGTTTTGATCATAGTTTGATGATCTATTCTTCATGAGAGATGATTCTCTTAATTGCTCTTATTCATGGTATTGTTTCTTCCCACCTTGTGTTTCTCATCGTCATCATCACCACCACGTCTTACATTTATGATGATTAGTTGTATAATTTCTCTATGCAAATCTTCATTCTGATTCAACTGAACAGTATGATTCTGTGCTTTACGCTTCCTTACCCCCCTACATCCTAACATTTATTTTCTCAGCTTACTGATATAAATACATTCTGACTAATTAATTCGGAGCTTTGTAGCTGAGGTAGAGGAAACTCCGTCAAATCTGCACTTGTGGAGTGACTTTTTTGATCACCCTGGGGACTGGTGGGATAACAGATCAAGCAAGGTCTGCGAGCTTGTTATCCTTTTCCCACTTGTTTATTCGCTTATTATTTTTATCTGTATTCATTTTTAAATTTTGGTTTGAAATGTAAATGTTTCTTTAGAGTAATCCAGCACGTGCGACATTTAAACATAAGAAAAGTGGCCAACAACTTTGGATAAATGATTCTACCCCAGAATGGGTTCTCTCTAAATTGGATATGCTTGGGCAAACACCTTCAAGTAAGAACTTATTAGTTCATTCTTACTGTCATGCAATCAGCATAAATTTTTTATGCTTCTTTATTGTGTCTCAATTCAGGTGGCACTAATAACGAACGAAACAATAATGCTAAGAGCTTATGGAATGACCTTGTGGATAATCCACAACAATGGTGGGATAACCGTGGGGATAAGCTAAAAGGATTGGTGATCATCTTGCATTTCTCTTTTGTGCATCTTCAAATGAAGCTCTTCATTTTCACTACGTTTACCGCATTAGAGTTTTTTTTCCTGTTCTTTTCCTTTCTTTTAGTTTTTTCAGTCGATGAATGCAGGTAAATGGAAAGTACCCAGATTTTAAACAGAAGGATACAAAGAAAGGATTATGGCTTGACACTGCACCAGATTGGGTGTTGTTGAAACTTAATGGTCTAGTATTTGGTAGCAGCAACAGTGCAACAAAAAGCGAAAAGGGTAAGTCTGAAACTTCATTTGATCCTTTTGTTGTTATCTCGTATCAATTATGTTTGAATGAACTCTTGCTGCATAAAATTTGATGCTTTATGAAAACAGAGGAAGGATTGTTTTGACTTTAATACCTTGTTGGAGGTTCTTTCTTCTTATTGTCATCTTAATGCTGTATGAAAATAGAGAATCTCTGGAGAGACCTCGTGGAGAATCCAAACAAATGGTGGGACAAGCGATCGAACAAGGTAACTCGATGAATTTGAGTTTTTCTTATCCTTTTCTATGTCCTGTCATTTATTAAAATTCAACTCTATTCCGTTTGCATTCAGATAAAACCTATTCATCCAGACTTTAAGCACAAGGACACCGGTGAGGCTCTATGGATTGGTTCTACTACACCTTCATGGGTTTTACCGAAATTGCCTCCTGTTGCCACTACACAAAATGTTGTTCTGGAAAAATCGACCCTACAGTCTGTTACTCGCTAAGCCTGCAGTACATAGAAATTCAGATCAACTGAAGCTTTTGCCCTTTCATGTAAAGTATGCGGATTCCTGTGGACAGTTTCTCTTGTGGCCGATATATTCTTTATAATCATCCATGTCCGAGATTGATGTTTTCGTGGCGGTCTAATATGCCCAGAATTCCATACCTTGCATGCATTCCTGTAGATTATCTTAAGTGTAAGAAAAGCCGCTTGTTCACAGATATATGCGCTGATTTTTTACTATAGGATGATTTTAAACACAATTCGCCTGGTAAATGGAGCAGTAATTGATGTAACTTAACAGCGTCTAGTTAAACATTGAAATTATATTGTCAAAGAAAGTACATTTGTTCTATTTTGATCTTTTATCTCATGTTATCTTAGCGTCGTTTAGATCGCTTAAATTCGAACTTATCATTTGTGTCGTGTGCCAGTTTCCATCTTTCCGAAATATGATCGTTATCTGATTTTTAACTGGCAGGATCCTTTTCTTATTTATTTGTATTAATTTCTTGCTTGTCTATTTTTTGTCCACTTGAGCTTGAATTTCTCCGGCTATAATATTTCTGTGTAAGTTGTTTACACATTAAACCAAAAACTGTGATATACATCTACTCCAAATCTCCAACTACAAAAACAAATGAAAACATTTTCTTAAAAGAAAAATATGTATGCTAAAAGGAGATATAAATTTAGGCTAAATAGCACTTAAATACCTTATGGTTTCACTCCTTTAGCATTTATATACCATCAGTTATATTTCGTAGCATTTATATATCCTTAGTTGGTCAAAATTTGCAAGTTAATACCCTATATTTTACAAACATGAAAATTTTCATCCGAAAGTTTTCATATAATATACATATGTTAATTTTAGAGCTTTTTAACCATTAATATTGATTAAATTACTATTAAACCTACCCAAATTCTAATTTAAATGTATCATAATTGTATTTCAAAAATAGAATTTTGAAAGATTTAACAATAAATCCAACAAACTTATTAGAGAGAAAGTTATAAGATTAGCATATGAATATTATATGAAAACTTTTGAATAAAATTTTTTACATTTGCAAAATATAAGGTATTAACTTGTCAACTTGGCCAACTCAGAATATATAAATGCTTCGAAATACTATAAGTGCTGAGAGATTGAAACTGTCAGTTATTTAAATGCCATTAATTTAACCGTCAGCTCATGGATAAGAGCCTGGGACCCGCTGAAGAGCCCGCGCCCACAAAAAAATTAGACGCTCATCCTAATATCCGTTACCCTCGTCTTCGTCTTCCTCTCTCAGAGAAAAGGGCTCGACGTGAAAAATAACGGGGGAAAAAAATGGCGGCTTCCGGCATAATTAATTTCAACAACCGTTGCTTCTTCTTCTCCTCTACAAACAAAAGGCAAGCTCGGCCTTGTCGTTCTCCTATCAACTGCTGCTCTCCCTCACCTCAAACCCCCGACGATCCCAGGCCCCCAAACAAAAAGAAGCTATCGGATCAATCGTCATGGGAATCCCGAGATTCTCAGGGGAAGGACTACCTCTATCGCCTCGGCCAGGAGTCCGAAAACATGAACATCGCCGTCGGAGCCAGGAAGGGCGTCGTCGATGACCTCTTCGTCGGCAATTTCCTCGGAAAAGACTGTAATTTGAATGAAACCATTTCTTCTCCAAGAATTTCTCGGCATCTTGATTTGGTTTCTGTTTGGTGATTTTATTTTATTTTTGCTTTGTTTGTTTTGGCAGCGGATATTGTGTTTGATTACAGGCAGAAGGCGACGAGGTCGTTTGAGTATATTCAAGGGGACTACTACATCGCTCCCGTTTTCTTGGTTTGCTCTTAATTCCTTTTCCCCTCTTCTGATTAGTTTTTTTTACAGTAAATTCTGTTTACGAATCTCGTAGCAAACCTTGAACTTGATAGTCCACTCTTACAAGAACTATGATCATATCACTGCGACTTATTGCGAAAAGTATGACTTGATTCTGATAAATATGGAGCTTTTGGAAAGGGTTAATCTTTTCATTGATGTTGTAGTGTTTATATATACAAGGAAAAGGGAATTGTTATAGCGTCCTGAGAAGCGACGTGGGACTAAAAGAACAAGATACAAGACTATATGTATGTACAATATTTAACAGATCCAAATGTGGAAATATGTTCTGTTTTGCTCTTTTGTTTTACTTGTTGATGCGAAACTGGTGTTGAATCAGAAACTAGAATGTGGTTGATAAATCTGTGAAGCGGAACTCGAAATAATTCGGCTGGCTTCAAGAGAAAAAAGAAACAATAAAGATAACCATTCTGTCATGGATACGTGATTAAATTTGAATATAGAGCTTATTTAATAGTTCATTTATCTTGTTTCTAGTCATAGTACTAGGATTGTTTCCTTTTGGGTTTACTATTGGGCTAAATTACAACATTAGGATATTGTCTGGTAGCCTGATTGTATTTTGATATGTTTTTCGTTAAAAGTTCTGAGGCTTTTGCTCGTTTGTTTGGTTCATGAGTTATAATGAGGTATTCTTTATTGAAGTTTATTCATATGTCTGTGTCTTTTGATAGTTGACAAATCAACTTTTGACGTAGTATATTGTCGTATTCTACAGGACAAAATTGGTAAGCTCTCAGAAACTTTGCTAGAAGTTTACAACTGCCGACAATTTGGTGCAGTGACATATTTCTGCATGGAGAAAGAATCGACCTTGTATTCTCTAAGATGATCCAAACTCCTCACATGTTTCTATTTCTATGTATACTTTGCCACAGTTGAATTAGGAATTTATGATCGAAAAAGGAAATTTGTTACTTTGTCCAAAATTTATTATTTCTACAAAATATTTTTTAGTTCCTTTTCATTTGATGTTGCTCTGCTCTAAGTTTCATTACTCTTTTAGTTTGTTGTATCATTTCCAATAGCACGATACGCATGAATCTTGACAGTACAAGTACATCTTTCCATAATATTACTCTACCTTCATTATTTGTTTCAGTAACATAGAGAAACATAAATGTGGAAGCTACATCAATATTTTTAGTGGTATGTTATTATTATTTCTTTCTTTTATTTCTCACAGGTACGAAGTCTGTTAAATATCTTTTCTAAAGAAACTACGTAATTCAAGAAGCAATGGTTTCCGTGAAAGAAAGATTGGTATCTGACTATCTGGTCATAAGAATGAGATTTTCTACGTTATCCAAAGAAAATAAAAAAACCCTTGCAAAATTGAAGGGAAAAAATGTTGCTGCATGAATTTCCTTCATGCCTGGAAGTAATTTTCGTCCCTTTGAATTAATTAGTAATTACTAAGGTTAGTTGGTGCAAATTTTTGGGAGGGACTTGCTATAAATCCTATAATTCCAGTTATCGGGCAAAAAAATTGTTGATATAGATTAAGCCTCCAAATTCTCCTGGTCGTGTGTTGAAGAAAGTGAAAAATCATAATTTTGCAGCTGTTGGAAATTGAAGGGAGCTCTAATGCACACTGTGGAGCCAAAGGGAACAAATTCTTGTATCTTAATTTTCTTGTACTTCTGGAAAAATTCTTATCTCACTGAATGAATAGAGTAATGCAGATAGTCTCAGTTTTATTTTGTTTTGTAAGCTCTTTTTTGAAATATTTGGATATCTAGAACTTTAAATGGTAGCATTTCAAACTTTTAGCATGTCTATATCCTTATTCTGTATGTTCCAGTCATTTGATTAAAAATTAATTGAAAAAATAATTTGCATAGCTGTCTTTGATCATAGTGCAACCTCTCAATAGTTATGTTCTGAACCTTCCAATTAACCTGCTTCCTTTTATTTCTTTCACAGCATGCCACATGGTGAAGAACTACATTAGTCATTCTTTGAACATCAAAGTTCCTTTAATCTTGGGTAAGTTTTCCTTTCATTACATTGTTTTGGAAAATAGTATCACTTCTATCTTGACGCACAAACTTCTTTCTCATTTATGTCTATAAAGTCTATTATCCGAATGGTTGTTTGATTTTCGTAATATTGAAGGTTCATTTGTATCGAGAAAGTTCTTTTTTTTCTGGGTAAATAGTATTTGACGTCCTTTTTATCTTTTCATTTGCAAATAGTGATTAGTTCACTGCAGAAAGAAAATACTTGTTTAATTAATGCTTTCTAAAGTTTAATGCTGGAAATAGATAACAGGTCTATGCTTTATGAAGTTCTAATTTAACCATGTACTTTACATGTTCATAAAGTCTTACCATCAGAATGATTATTTGACCTTCAGAGTATATAAGGTTCATTTGTGTCAAGAAAGTTCATTTATTCTGGGTAAATAGTATTTGCAAACAGTATTAGTTCAATGCAGAAAGAAATACTTCGTTTAATTTACAGACAAGGAATGACTTTCCTTCTTGTAGGTATCTGGGGAGGAAAAGGTCAAGGTAAAACATTTCAGACTGAGCTAATATTTCGGGCAATGGGAGTTGAGCCAGTCATTATGTCTGCTGGTGAACTGGAATCAGAAAAAGCAGGTACACATGCATTCTGACAACCTATTTCAACCTTGCTAAGAATTACCGTATTACCCTCATTCTGTCTCATTTGTTAAATCTGAAATAATCTTGTAGGATATTTTGATCTTTTTCATACCATTAAGTTTGAAGGGCACGCGCACACGCACACACGCATGCTTCTATGCAAAATTTTCAGTTACAGGCTTTGAAGTCCAACATTGGACTAAGGTCAATTCTAAATATGGGCTACTAAGTCTTAAAATTGGAGAATAAAATTTAAATATAGACTGAAGTTTCTGAATTTGGAAGTTGAATATAGACTAATTAATAAGTCTTTTAATTGGAGAATCAAAATTGAAGTATAGACTGAAGTCTCTGAATTGGAAATTTATATAGACTAATAAGTCTTTAAATTGGAACATTTTAAAGTATAGAAACTACCAAGTGTTGAGATAAATTAAAAAAAGTTATAGATTACCAAATATCGAATTGGACAAGGTCAAAGTTCAAATATAGAGTAGGAGGTACTGGAAAAATCAAAACTAAAATATAGATGTTAATCTTGGGACATATCAAAGTAAATATACAGTAACAAGTCTGTAAGTTGGACGAATTGGCAAACTTCAAATATAGACCGTCAAGTTTCTAAATTGGAAAGACAAACTTCAAATATAGACCGTCAAGTTTCTAAATTGGAAAAGGTCAAAACTGAAATATAAACTACAAAGTTAAATTTTTTTTTTACGTATATACCCCTCAAATCCGTTGCGGAGAAATCAGGCCCAACCTAGAGTTAATGAGCTTTGAGACTAGGAACCAATTTTTAACCAAAAAGCTTAAGCTATTAGGTTTTGGCTCCAACTCCTATTTAAACTCATCACTCTTTCTTATCCCTTTCAATATGAGACTACACTCACACATGAATATCACTACAATCTCCCTTTCATTTGTGAGTAAAGTTCGATATTCTTCCACAGGACTCGCTGAATTTACTAACTTGGTCTAAATAGATAACCATGCACTTGTCACATGGCTATTAAACATCCGTAGGATTTTCCATTGCTTGTGGGCTAACCAAACCATATCACTCACGGGATTCACAAACTTGGTCTGGACCGACAATCATGCATTAGTCACATGGTTATCAAACATTCATAGAATCTTCCACCACTTGTGGGCTAACCAAACCATATCACTCCTACGGGCATCCGTGGTTTAACTTGACTTGGTCTAACTTACATCTTCCTGACCTTAGTCATTCTGTTGAGGCCTTTGGTACCTTCGGGCTTCACATTGGATTTTATTTTTATTTGGGCCATAATCTTAGCTCTGATACCATGTGCTCGGAAGTAATCAAACCCAAACTAGAGTTAATGGGCTTTAAATAGAGGCTAAGAACTAATTTTTAACCAAAAATATTAAGCTATTAGGTTTTGGTCCCAACTCGCATTTAAACTCATCATTCTTTCTTATCCTTTTCAATGTGGAACTTTTTTTCAAAATAGACCCATTTAAGTTTTTTTTAAAAAAAACCGACCCACTCCCCTTTTATTTACAGAAATCGACTCACTTTTAGTTAATTGCGGTACTAATTAGTCGGGGTTGACAACCCCGACTAATTAGTAGCCTAATAAGAAGCGGCGTTAAGAAGT
>JBAKGM010000233.1:31081678-31158289 GCA_037177215.1 Asparagus racemosus
CGAGCTTCGCTGCTGTAGGCGAACCTCGGTTGAGACTCGAGCTTCGCTGCTGTAGGCGAACCTCGGTTGAGTTTTAAGGCCTTCGTAATTGGGAGGCTTGCGAGCCTCGCCTGAATGGATTGGTGCAACTTCTCATGGACTCTTCAATTTCCCACCTGGTGTTCGCCCTGTGCCTTTAGAAATACATATTCAAGGTGTAGATATTGCGAACTTTGAAGCAAGAATGCAGTCCATGGCAAAGCCAACTCAGTTGAGACTCGAGCTTCGCTGCTATAGGCGAACCTCGGTTGAGACTCGAGTTTCGCTGCTGTAGGCAAACCTCGGTTGAATTTCGTGCTTCGCTGCTGTAGGCGAAGTTCGATAGAGTCTTGAGTTTTGTTTCGAGGGTGACCCTCGAGTCTCAAGACCTCACTACTAGAAGGCATGCGACCCTCATTCTAAAATTTTTTGACTGTCTACAGGAGGATGATCACATGGTCGGTTGAGCTCAGTAAATATGAGGTACAGTTTGAGCTAAGGACGACTATTAAGGCACACGCCTTCGCTGACTTCCTAATAGAATCAACCGCCTTTGCCCCATACCCAACCAAAGCCTTCGACATCCCAAGCAGTCAAGGCACCTACTCCTCAGATGTGTTGCATCCTCGAGCATGCCTCGCTAGAGTTTGCCTCTTGGTGGTTGCTAAAGATGGACAGGTCCTCTTGAGAAGTCCTCTGGAGAAGGAGGTAGCAGAGCTGGAGTAGTCCTAAGGAGGTGGCAGACCTGGAGTAGTCCTTTGTCACCTCTACGGGTCGACGTACGAGCACTCCATCGCTTTTGACTTTTCCACCTCAAACAATGAGGCCGAGTATGAAGCCCTCTTGGTGGGTCATTGAGCCACCTTCATAGTCAAGGCTGAGCTCATCTACATCCTAGCTGACTCCCAACTTGTTGTCTGTCAAGTGAAAGGAGAGTATGCGGCCAAGGACACAAAGATGATCTTGTACTTGAAGGTGGTCAAAGAATTGCTGAACAACATCGCTGACTTTAGGATCGCCCAAGTCCCCCATGTCCTCAAAGCTCAGGCGGATGCCTTATCTAAGCTCTGCTCGACTAGCTTAGGTAATAATTCAGGGCTCATCTACACAGACATCCTCTAGTGCCCCAGTATAATGGATACTTCAAATCTGATCATGCAGACCGAGACGTCTTCAGAACCCTATTGGATGGATCCACTCATCTAAAACCTAAAGGAGGGACCTCACCTGAAAATGTTACTGACGCTAGGAGTCTACAAAGGAACGCTCGGAGATATCTTATGCTCGATAACCAGCTTTATCGAATATCATACTCCGGTAGTAGTGGGGCCCTATCTCCAATGTCTTCAGCAAATAGAGGCCAGCCATGTTTGTAGAGAGATCCATGAAGGGACTTGTGGGAATCATCCAGGGACCAGAACTCTTACTCAAAAGGTCATCGCCAATGATATTATTGGCCCACCATTTTGGCCGAGTCTAGAAGACTCATCTCCCAGTGTAAAAAATGTCAGTTCTTCTCGAGCATACCACTAGCTGTAGCCACTGAACTAACCCGCATTTTGAGCCTAGTTCCTTTTGCTTGATGGGGATTAGACTTGTTGGGTACTCTCCCTATAGCCTCTGGGCAACAAAAATTTCTGATCATTGCCATTGACTAATTCACCAAATGGATCGAGGCTGAGCCATTGGCCAAAATCAGTGAGAGCAACATCACTAATTTTGTGTGGAGGTCCATTGTCTACCGATTTGACGCTCCCCTCTCTTTCATCACCGACAATGGTGCTCAATCCAATAGCGGAGGCTTTTGAAGCTTTTGTGAGGAATGGAATATTTGGCTCAAATTCCAATCTGTGGCACATCTGAAATGCAACAGACTTGCAGAAGCCACCAATAAGTGCATCCTCTAAGTTCTAAAGAAGAAGATGGACAAGGTGGGTGGGAATTGGGTCGAAGAACTACCACGGATCCTGTAGTCTTACCGCACTACCCACCAGAGTTCCACAGGGGAAACCCCCTTCAAGCTAGCTTATGGGGCCAAGGCAGTCACCCCGTTGAAGTCGGCATGCCAACAATCTGGCTACAACATTTTGATGAAGACTTGAACTCAGAAGTGCTTACAATTGGACTCGACCTCATTGACGAAGTTCTAGAGGAATCTTTCTGATCTCAAGCCATCAATGAATAGCGCATCACTTGGCACTACAACAGTAAGGTCCACCCCTGGAGATTCAATGTTGGTGACCTCGTCCTTCGGAGAGCCATCTTCGACAAAGTTGCCAAGCGCGACAAGTTGGCTGCCAATTGGGAAGGACCTTACACAATCCTTGAAGAATTGTGTCCAAGCACTTATTGACTGAGAAGCTCTGATGGAAGGATCTTACAACATCCTTAAAAATATAGAACATCTCAAAAAATACTTTCAGTGTTTTTGATTGTAATACTCACATGTGATAAAAAAATCTTTTGAATTTTAACAATTTCATTATGCTGTCTCTTCGTCGTGCCCTGTCTTCATAGAAGCTGGAAGCCGAGTCATCTAGCTCAACCAACTCATATTAAGAGACCTTGGTACCCTCTTGGGATAAAACCAAGGTGCGTCAACAACTCAGTTGACACCGACTCAAAAAATCTTAGTACCACTTGAGCAAAACCATGGCACTCCACAGACTAAAAGACCTTGGTATCCCCTCGAGATAAAACCAAGGCACGTCAACAATTGGGTCAACACTTGAGTAAAAACAAGGCACGCCATCGACTAAAAGACCTTGGTACCCTCTCGAGATAAAACTAAGGCACGTCAACAACTCAGTTGGCACCAACTCGAAAGACCTTGGTATCACTTGAGTAAAACCAAGTCACTCTATCGACTAGAAGACCTTGGTACCATCTTGAAATAAAACCAAGGCACGTCAACAACTCAGTCGACACCGACTTGAAAGAACTTGGTATCACTTGAGTAAAACCAAGGTGCTCCATCGACTAAAAGACCTTGGTACCCTCTTAGGATAAAACCAAGGCACATCAACAACTCGGTCGACACTAACTAGAAAGACCTTGGTATCACTTGAGTAAAACCAAAGCACTACATCGACTAAAAGACCTTGGTACTTATTTAGGATAAAACCACGACTCGTCAGCAGCACAAAAACCTTGATGCTATCGCAAATAAGTCTAAGGCATAAGGTCGAGTCGCGATACTCGCCGCACACACACAGCTGAATCACCTCGATCAAAAGAACTGACTCATCTCAGTTATAAATCTCAAAATGAGGTAATCTACAGATAAAAATATAAGTATAGATGAAAAATGATACACCAATTAAGATGACAAAAAGGGAACTTTCATTTATATATCAAAGTATTTACATTAATTTCTACATCAACAAAAAAAGACAGATACACAAAACTCTCAAGGGCTCGACTCGGATAGGGAGTAGGGCTAGGAAGCGTGACGCTAGATTCAGGAGTTGAAGTCGACTGAGGAGAAGTAGTGGTGACCTCTTCATTTAAGTCATCCCCGTGCTGGCTAGCCCCACTATCTCCAGCAGAGCCTTCTTTCGACTTCTCGCCTCCCTCGTCTCCATCATCCACATCTAACATTAACCTGCCACCCTTACCTCCATCTCTTTCAGAATATCAAGGCAAGTGGCGACTCGAGAAGGGTACTGTAGACGGTCCGGGTTGGGTCGGGACACGAGAGCGATCTGCTTTAGGAAATAGTCGAAGCCGGCTTTGCAAGCCAAAGCTACCTCCACCTTGCCTAGAGGGCTATCGTGGTATTTCTCCACAATCTCCATCTAATAGGCCTCAGACTTGAGATGGCTAAGGCGACCCTATAGCGTCTGCATTTCAGCAAGAGACAACTTTCGTTGTCTCTCGGCGTCCTTCTTCAGCTTCTCATGGGCATCCACCTCATCCTTCAGCTGCACTTAGAGGTTTTCAACCTCTTGGCAAGTACCCTGAGAATGCTCAAAGGCGATCCCACAGTCTCGCCTCTCAACCTTGAGCTCGTCCTCCAAGTATCTCATCCGACCGTCCCACTCAAGGATGTCGTGCTGAAGATGGTCGATCTCCTCTTTAAGCTTGGCAATCATGGCCAACTAATTGCTATGATGCGCCTGAAGCCCTTCCACCATCTTTTGTCGAGTCTCCAGTTCTTGATGCCAATTACCATCGCTCTGATTCCAAGCTACCCGCTCGGCCTCCAAAGCTGCAACCTTCTTCTCGTCTACCTCACGAGCTGCCCTCTTGTCCTTCAGTGCCTTTTGAAGATGGGCGGGGATGTCTTGCATAAGCTCGAGCTGAGAAATAGCTCTTGCTCGATCAGAGCCCCCCACGATAGATTGCCCTTGAGAGTGTGGTGGAGACCGACACTGGGCACCTCTTGAGAGGATCTCATGATCCCGAGTGAGGGAGAACTGCTCCAAGGCTCGGAACTGGGCTGTTCAAGACTCCAACACCATGCCTCTCTTGTCGAGATGCTTCTTAGGAACGAACCTATACTCAGAAGGTGGCTCCCTGTCATATCGGCAGCCTTCCCTCGATGAGCCAATCAGCATGGCCTTTAACTCCCCATCAATACAGTGGGGGAAGGGCCATTCAAAGCCACCCCTTGGGGCCAGAACTACATCAGCCCTTGCTAACTCCTCCACTGCTGAAGGCTGGGCCGTCTCCTCTGCGACCATGGTTGACGCTTCGGCCGACTCCTTGCTAGGCTAGGGGCCAGCTCTGGTAGAGAGGACTAAGCTGCAGACACCCTGGCCTGAACATCAGTATCAATAGGCTTCACCCCCTCTTCTCCACCCACAAACTGAGTGAGAGAAGCCTCATCAAGAATGACAACCTCGGTCAGCTCGATGGGGGGACGTCTGAAGATGGGAGGTGCGGACCAACCTCCTGGAACAAGACGGGAGCATTCGTCTCTGCCACTCCCCCTAGACCAGCCCGAGTCAGCTCGACACTCCCATGGGGACTTCAGCCACTCATTTTCCTTTTGTTCTTCATAGACCTCTCAGCCTAAGCTGTTGCCCTCAACCTCGCTAACCAAGCTGCGATCTCAGCAGCATTCGTCGCCACCATCTTGACCTCTATAGGGGCCAACTCATCCCTCAGTCACTTTTGGGGCCTAGCCACTGAACCCAGCTGCTCCCCCTCAGACTCTTTCAGCGAGAAGCCAAGATCACTACTCTGATGGTGTTTTCCTTAGTTGGCAGAATATGATTTCATATACCAACCACTCGAAGAACAGCCGGGTCAAAGAGGTTATTGATCTCCCGAGACCCGGCATAGGCTCAAATTTTGTCGAGCCCCAGCCTCTCTTTAGCTAAGAGCAGCTTCACCACATCCCTCTTGATCTCAGGCTAGGTCAGACAAGAGAGGATAGGCTTGACCCCAAACACCCACATGAATTTCTCCTTCCAATCCTTGCTAGAGTCTGAGGTGTTTGAGACAAGTGAGAAGCCGCCCAAGTTTTGGAAGTAATAATGCCCCTCCTCCTTTGTAGTCTTGACGTTGACAAAGTGGCCTAGTATGCACAAGCTTGGATTGACACCAATTCGGTGACAGATTACCACGAACCCTACTAAGGTAGCAATCGAGTTTGGCTTGAGTTGTGCAGGGGACACCCCCAGAGCATCACAGACGTGATGGATGAAAGGGTGGAGTGGTAGTCAGAGCCTGTACTCCAAATGCTTCACATAGATCAGAGCCCTATCACCGCCATGATAATACATAGCTTCAAACCTCTCTGGCGCTAATAAGGTGAAGGGTCAGGGAAGATCAAAGCAGTCATAATAAGCCTCTAGCTCCGTTGCGTAGACCTTCGAACGGAATAACCTGAGGAGATTGATCCTCATCTCATTACGGCCAGTGGTGGAAGCAGCGGAAGCCATCGAAGGTCATCAGAGATTAAAACAGAAATTGCTTGAAGCAGAGAATCTGAATTTAGAGAGATGGTGCAGAAAATGTGTAAAGGAAGCCTCTTCCCAAAAGTGAACTATATATAGACTCAGACATGGACATGTGTCGAGATCAGAACGGTTGACTCTGTCAGAAACAGGCGGCTAAGATCAACCTCAAAATTCAAACATGCCTTGTAAGAAATGAAGCAATACCCATCGTACAATGCATCACTTAACTCAGAAATCGAAGCGACAACGGCACATGACACTCGGTGACGTCAAAAGATCACATCAATAGCAACCTGTCACCTTACCTATAAATGCATCTCAAAATTCGCTAACTGACAAATATTCAAATCAAAGAGCCCTGCAAATGACTAAGCGTTAATCCCTATCGAGAGGCTGACAAAAAAGTGTCCCGCTCTATCCGCCCCTGCGGACCTAAGGCTTAGATGAAGGCCGACATCTAGCATCTCCCCCAGAATTCTATCATCATGAGGGAGATAGAACTGCTCCACCGCTTTTCTTTGATGGAGTTGAGATTCAAGAACCGACCCCCTCTAGTCAAGATAGCACGTGGGCGTATGCATGTACTATGGGGTCGGCTCCTTATCATGTCGGGGGCTGACTCTAGAGGATCCTATCAGTAGCCTCCTCATTACATCCCACTTCTCTGGCTCAATCTCATCAACATGATGGGGATACCGCCATTTGAATTCCTCAAGGGGAGATGCCTTATCTGCGGCTAACTCCTTCCCCTGCCGATGTGTCGACTCAGTAGACATACCTGTGACCCTTTCACCCCCTATTTGGGCTTTAGTCCCTACCGAAACCTGGCCCTCACCTAGGGCCTCAGCCTCCTCTACCCCAGCCATATGGATCTCGGCCCCCTCATCTCGACGAGGGGACACTTCGCAAACAATGACAAATTCAGCTTCTTATGCTGGAATAGTAGCTGTAGTAAGAACCTCCTCCACTGTCTAAGGAATCGAGATTTCCATCAGTGGCTAGCCTGAAGCATCCCCTGCACAGCAGAGGATGCATCTACCTCCAAAGCAGCTTCGGCCATCCTCTTTAGACCTCGGTTGCTCACTTTCCTTAGCATTTGCCTCTTCTCAGCCTGGGCACTCGGTGACCTCGGCCCTGCCAACCTGGCAGCTATCTCAGCTGCATGAGTATGAACCTCTACCGCCTCCTCTGGGGCTAAATTTGGGCAGAGGTGTTTCATTAGACTTGTTGAAGGCCCTTCCTGAGTTTCAGCAGGTAAAGCCGTCGGCACTGCAACAGCTTCATTAGTCAGCACAGCCACCCTAGCTTTGTCCTCAGCAGAAGGAGGCCTAGAGGAGATCCTGACCACTCGCAAGATCGAGTTATCTAGAAGATCTTCCATCTTATGAGAGTCAGAGTACGCCTTGATCATCTCCAGTGCACGTCTCTTGGTGCTTAACAATGGCCCTGGCTTCAGAGCCTCATTCATGATCTCAGGCCAGTTGGAGCAGCCCAAGTTGGAGTCATATCCCTAGAGACCCACGCAAACTTCTCTTTCCAGCTCTTGTTTGACTCAAGGGCATTGGTGATTATCTTTATCTTGTGTCCCTCCAACACTTGAAGGTAGAAATGGGCCTCGTGCTGGTTCACCTTAACACTAACAAGATGGCCTAGTAGATTCAAGGTTGGGCCGACTCCCAACTAGTAATAGATGACGACGAATCCTACTTGAGAAGCGATAGAATTTGGCTTAATCTACGATGGCAACACCCCCAAGGCCTCAAAAACACGATGAAGGAAGGGATGCAGTAGCAGGCATAGACCATGCTCCAGATGCCTCAAGTACACAGGAGTCCAATTAGCATCATGATCAAAGAATGCCTACGATTTTGTCGGCACCGTCAGAACAAATGCCTAAGGGATCACAAACTTTTCATGCAATGCCCTCAACTGTGACAATGTCACCTTGGAGTGCAATTTTTACAGCTGGCTATGTCAGACTTTAACTGCAGAAGAAGCCATTAAAATTACTCTAAAAATCATCGAAGAAGAAGACGGAGAAAGGGGCCTCCTTTTGCAGTTAGGGTTCAAGAATCTTCAAGAGCAACAACCCCCCATATCGCAGCGACTGTACTTATAGGCATCTAAGTCAACAACTGTCAAGATCACAACGGTCAACCCAAATCAGAGCCAATGGCCAAGATCATGCCCAAAGTTTGAAGTGAGCGCTCCAGGACCAAAGCACACCTCATCTTGAATAACCTACAATCCTTGCATGAGAATCGAGGTGGAGGTAGCCCAGAATCATCCTCTGATGTTAGCAACATTGCATCCGAAGAGAGTTTTCAGTCCTCCTCATAAATGCACCACAGGACTCGACAAATTGCCATTCAATTTCGTTCGAATTCGGCTACACCAAACCCAAATGAAAGGGGCCAATGTTATGACAGTTAAATCACCAAATGTTAATCCACCCCCTGGGGTCGAGGCATGTCCCATTCTATGCCTAATCAAACATTCAGAGACAAGTGACTCAAGCTGCCCCTATAGCCGACCCCATAGGCCAACAACTCGCGTAGCGACTAGAAAGGCGATACTTGTCAACCTACCCACCAAATCAACTCTACAAGCACCCACACTTGATCTACTATTCCAGTGACAACTCACATAGCTGACTAAATAGGCGGTGTGTTATCAAAACCCCTACCGACAGCCGACTACCCTTGCATTAAATGATCTATCAGAATCATCATTGCTCTAGCCCTTATGTCTTCATGACTTATCGGACCCAGTCAACACTAAGCACATGCTGTCATTCCCATATTAAATACCTAGCTGACTCACTTCCTTTAGCGGTCGACACCTATGAAATAGGTGATGACTGGTCCCCCAGCTGGACTCAGCCAAAGTTACCTATCTGCTCTACACCCCTATTAAAGGAAGATGCACTACGTAAGGCAAGGCTAGCCTTTTTCATGCAACTCTGAACTACTTTCACTTCATATTTCCCCACTCAAGATCAATTACTTGATCATCGAAGGAATAACCAGAGAGCCCAACTCCATCCTCTCACAAGTTCTTCATGTGCAGGGAAGAACATCGAGCTTCGGAACTAGTCATTTGAAAGAGTTTGAGGACCCCAATACCCTCATAATCCGTAGATAAATCTCCTGTGTGATAACTGAAATCAACAGGTTGGATGTAATTCTTCAAAGGGTTGGCATAAGAAGTCTGTATGGAATTGGCATGCACGACACTATTTGGCATAAGCCACTGGCATCTGCAATCATCATCGGCTAATAATAGCTTAAATGACAAAGTCAGCCCTAACGTTTACGTCCAGGTTCATGAGCTTTGCATGTGTCATCATGGGCTTCTTTGAGTGCTTCTTGAGCTTTTCTCAATGATAAGTATCTAAGCAATATACCATCAAATGATATGTGGTACAATGTTTATGTGGCAGAGTCATAAAAGAAGCGGGAAGCTCTCCTCAAGGTGGAGATTGCTTGCTTCGGATTGTTTGACAATATGCTGTGTAAGACATAGTTGACAATCAGGTAATGCCAAACATTGGATTCAAACCTCACAAGTGTAGTATAGACCTCATTTGCTTCTAAGACCTACTTGAGACAACATAGTTGACTACTAGCCACTGTAATACTTCTGGTAGACTTGGAGGAAAGGCTAAAATAGCAGCGAATGACACTAAGATATCGGCATAAGTATTCTCAAAGCGAGCTACATAGTTGATGTAGAAGTCTTCAAAAGAATGAGCGAGCTTCAATTCTACTTCATGATAGGGCAAGAGATCATTGTGTCAGACCTCATATTCCTCTTTTATTTGGTTGACAATTAATTTAGAATTGCCATAAGCTTCAAGATATGTCACGCCCATGTCTTGGGTGAGTTGTAAGCTGATTATGAGGGCATTGTACTCAGCCAAATTATTGAATCACGGTTCAATTAGTGAATAAGCCCAAGGAAGGACATGACCGTCGGGATCAATAAGTACTAACCCTACACCAGCGATGATCATTCCCTAGTAATTGTGTCACAATGCACTATCGAAGTGAAGTTGCCTAACTGGTGATCTGATGTGACATTCGATTCCAACACCTCATCTGGAATGTCTTCATGGAGCATAGAAGGCTCAGGAATAGAATAATCTGTAATAAAGTCTGCAATCGTTTGTCCTTTTACCGCTTTCTTAGGTACGAATGTTATGACGTACTGAGAAAGTAGTATTGCCCATTTCACAAGCTTAGCATTGGAAGATCCTCACTTTGTCATGAGAACCCTTAAGGGGTTAAATTTTGAAATGACATGGATGGATTGGCCAGTTAGGTAATGTCACAATTTTTGGAACATGAAGATCAAATCTAGACACTCTTTTTTGATCGAATTGTAACGATGTTCGGCACCGATCATGATCCAAGTCAAATAGTAGATCACTTGTTCATGGCCATCGCCATTCTTTCGAGCGAGAAGCGCTCTAAGAAGATGGTCCATGGCTCTAACATAGATCAAGAATGATCTTCCTGATCCCGGCACGGCTAGAACAGGTAGCTTCATGAGATATTCTTTAATCTCGTCAAAGGCTTTTTAACAAGCATCGTCCCACACAAAAAATACCCTTTTTTATTTACCTATGGAATAGTTGGCATTTTTCAAACAGGTTAGCTATGTTGCAGATGTAGGCTAAATATCCTTGTAAACCTCTGAGTTCCTTCAGATTTCTCAAAGGCGGCAGCTCCTGGAGAGCTTTGACTTTCCCTCCTGGATGGCTTTGACTTTCTCTAGGTCAATGTGTATCCCTTTGGATGTAACAATAAATCTCAGAAATTTGCTTGATGATACCCCTAGAGGAGACTTAGTTGAGTTCATCTTGAGTTGATGCTTTCGCATGATGTCAAACACTATCCTCATAAAGTTGAGGTTATCTTCTTTGTGATGACTTTTGATTCGAGGTCGTCGACATAGCATTCCATGGTCTTACTTAAGTGCTCACGAAAGATCATGCTCATTGCATGTTGATAGGTAGCTCTAGCTTTCTTCAGACTGAAGGGCATTACTGTATGTAAACAATATATTCCTATGGGTGTTCTGAAGGTTGTGTGCTTCTCGTTATCTAGATGCATCTTAATTTGATTATATTAAAAAACCATCCATGAATGACATCCTCTCAATCCCACACGTATTGTCAATAATGACATTCGTGAAAGGGAGAGGGAATTCATCTTTTGGACAAGCCAAGTTGAGATCTATGAAATCAATACAAATTATGATCTACCCATTCATCTTTGTCACGGTAATAATATTGGTGAACCAGTCTGGCTGCTATTCTTTACGAATGAAACGATATTCAACAAGTTTGCATGTTTCTATAGCTATTTGCTCTATCAACTTAAGAAGGAAGCGTCATTGTTGTTATTTGACCAGTTTAATGCTGGGGTCAATATTAAGAGGATGCATGGCCATGTTTGGATCTAGTTCAGGCATGTCTTCAACTTTGTCATTATATGATGGGACTCCTTGCTGTAACGAGAAAAATCGGGCATTTCTTCAACTTCATCATCTGGATGCAATTGTGTTTCGACTTTCCCGAAGATGATACCTCTTGATTGCTTCTTTTAGCTGGAACCATAAAAACGGCATCTTCTAAGCTACCTAGCTAATGGTGAGTCAAATAAGACTCATTTATCAGCATGAACAAAAGTCAGCTCTAAAGCTAGCCTAGAAAGTAAAGCATCAGCCTCTGAGTTTTCATACTCAGAGCTAGAAGAACAGTCATAATCAAACTCTACATGATCATTAAAAATCCAATCTTCTTGATTTTTGACAAATTGGTTTGTACAAAGACCTTCTAGGGTAATTACAAAGGGTTCTATCTCCTAAATAGGATCTTTGTCCTGGTCAGGCTCACTATCTGCCTCGTTACCACTATCGAGATATTCTAGAATAGCCACCTTGATTGTCTGCTATTCATCATAGAGGAGGGGATCTGTGAAGTAGTTCTCCACTCCTTTGAAGGGATGCTTCTCGGCATAGACCTTTTTGTCCCCTACCTGCTTGTCAGCGTACTTGAAGCATTGATGAAGTGTGGACAGGATGAAAATATCAAAATGGATCCATGATCATCCAAAGAGCAAGTTGTAGGGCGTCTCTACATTGATGACATAACATGTGACCTTTGTCTTTAAATCGCCAATCTGGCACTTGAGACAGATCTTTCTTAGTGATTGGCTACTGGTGGAATTAAATTGAAAGATAGTAGTAGTTGTCCTTGACAGCTTGTAAAGTGGAATGCCCAAGAAGCTAAGGAGTCTTCAAGGATAATGCTCAAGGTAGATCCAGGATCGATGTGGATCCACTTGACCTTGGTCAAACCGACATACCCTGTACAGTAAAGGGGTCAATCATGATTAGGATCCTTGATGAGCTTGTCCTAGAGCATGAACGTGATGCAAGGCATCCCTTGATGACATTGATAGCATTATCTTTGAGCAATATGAGGAGGCTCGTGCATGTGAGCAAGGAACACTTTATTGTTCATCTACTCCTCCCTCGAAGCTTCTCTCGTATTGTCAGACAAACGTAAAAGTTTGTGCAAGGTTATATGAGCTAGGATGTTGTCTAGCTAGGCCAATATATAGTACTAGAATGGGACTTTGAGTCTAGCGAATGGTGGCTACAGTGCCTTATAAAACTATGTCTCCTTGTGTTTGGTGGGTTTGGGCTACTTGGAAGGTCCCTTTGATCATAATTCTTTAAGTAACCCCTTCCTAATCTTGTACCTGCCAGTGCAGCTTGGTTCAGTTCTACAATCATGGCTATTTTCTCCTCCTCTGAATCTGTCATCAAAGAAACCTACAAAAATTCTTCACATACAATTGTGGAGATAGTGTTACAAGACTTCATCTTGCCCTTAGTTTTCACATGTGGTGTGGGTTAGGGACTTCATCTTGCCCTTAGTTTTCACATGTGGTGTGGGTTAGGGAGAATTCCAGTGCTCGTCTTCAAGAAGGTCAGGGTGGATCCATATTATCTCTCATTTGTTAGTCATGAGAGCAATGAAGCCTTAACTCTGACGACCTTGCCGATCATGATTGACCAACACTATTTTTACAGTGGAAATAGGTAAGACCCCACTTTAGACCTAAGCCTTCAGAATAGAACCGAATTGTAGGGTTACCATATTTGCTGTAACCTTCTTTTGCTTGCGTCAGTGCTTGAGAATCCCAGAGTTGACTAATGTCTGTATTTTATCCTTAAGGATATAAAAGTTCTTCATCGGGTGTCCCAACATTATGTGATTAAGGCAATAATTGAGATCATCTATTTTCCCAACTTCTTCAAAGCGTCGAGACTCGAGAAGCTTTAACCGATTGCCCTTGTTAAGCACATGGAAGATGGCAATGGTAGATTTGTTGGATACTCTTTCGAGACTCTTTCTTTTGTTTGTCAGGTTTATCAACCTTGATATCAAATGTCTCATTTGTCTTTGATTGGGACGGCTACCTCTACTTGTTCTTATCCCCTTTATGACTAGAGCAGAGATCAAATTTGTTGAAGTATTTAGCAGACTTCTCGGCAATTTTCACCTACTCCATCAATTCTTCTAGGAGTTCGCCTTAACAGAGCGCATATGAGCTCCTATGTGACTCAGGAAATTGTGCCAACTGGTTTGGAGCAACATTGGCAATGGCATGTCTCGGCATCGCAAACTTAGGTTGTGGAACCATTCAATGTAATCCCTAGCTACATCTTTGCCTCTTTGCTTTTAAAGAGGAGTTTGGCCATGGACACATCAACTGCTCTTCATAGAACTGTGACAAAAAATGTGACTCTAAATCAGTCAGGACTTGATTGATCCTTTGGGAAAATTCTGGAACTAGTCAAAGGCTACCCTCTTAATGCTGCTAACAAAGAGCCTTGCCTTGATGGTGTTGTTTCCTACAACATTCCCTATTTGCTGGTAGAAGTAGTGGATGTGTTGGTTGGGAAAACCTTTGTCATCAAATATGTGTTTTGGCGGCTTGAACTTCTTTGGGGAGGGCACCGAATCCCATTCAATGGGATAAGGTTGGGTAATCTTGACTTTTTTCAGCTCCGCCCTCTGTGTAAGAGCATTGAGCTGATTTGTGAGACTTTTAAGAATCTTCGTCTCATATTTTGCCTTTGGCGAATTAGATACCTCTGGTTTTGAATGAGAGGAATGAATATCATCATGATTTAATGGTTCTTTCTTGAAGAAAATGTCAATAGGTCTTTTCCCTCTTTGAATTATCTTCGGGAGATTGAGGGATGTGCAGTAATTGTTGCATCATGCCTTTAAGTCACTCAAAGCACTCGTCAGATGCTTTCTTCTGAGTTTTCATTTGATGAATAAGATCATCATGGGCATCTCTGTTAGTCATATCTGCAGCCCACTCCTACTCTTGACTTGAGCTAAGAGTTGCATTGGATGCTATGGTAGAGTTTACGTCGCTAACAGTAGGTAGCTCCACTTGTGATGAAACTTGTAGAGTGTGCATCCTTAGGAGAGAATAATCAAAGGGGATTGCTACTCCTTGCCTTGATCTTGTATAATGATAAATATCGTCAGTCTTTGGGAGTATGCTTCTAATGTTAGGAAAATTTCTTTTCCTTATGTGCATCTTCACCATTTATTGTTAGGCTTTGAAGGCTCCAGAGCTAGGTTGAGATTGCTAAACACCGAGGACTTGCATTGGTAATTTATTTGAACTGCCGTGACAATTTCTTTTAAGGTCACGCAATGCTTGCTGTGCCCTTTTTAGAGAAAGGAACTACCTAAGATCAGGGGGAATCTCAGTTTGGTTGAGATGACCATCATTCTTTTTGAGAAACTCTACCTTCTCATACTTTAGCAAGTGAACATCACCTATGATGACGTTGTTTTGACCTACAGTAAGTGTGGTCAATTGAGTCCTTGTCACAAGTCATAGCTTGCGACTGGGATGAAGAATCACCAAGGGTGATAAATTTTCCTTGTGGGATTTTGGATCAAGGATAAGCCCCATTCCTTACTTCTGTTAAAGAAACACACTAAGCATTGCAAGATGCTTTAAAGTGAAACCCTAGAGGGATTGTGGTCTGAGGTCCAAAATCAAGAGATGTATGGACGTCTGTTTCTTCACTCTGGGTGAAGTTCATCTAGCTTCTATCAAAGCCAAGATTGTTGCTAGTGAAGCTCACCTTGCTATGGGCTGGGATCAACCCCGACCTTATCTTTTTCCCTAAGGTGGATCTTTCAATAGTTTCACGTTGTGGTCGTAAGTGATTTTTTAGAGGAAATTAGTTCCTCAAACTTCACTTGGTCAAAGTCAATGGCCAACAAATTAGCAGTAGACCCAAGGGCCTTAGTATTGGACTGTAACATAATTTTCTCGTTAGCTGAGAAAGTAGTTCCTAGCAAAGTCACCGTCATGTTTCAGGTCTCAAGAATTATAATAAACTAGAGATTATAACTTTGAGATTATAACAAAATAAAAAAATATTTTAGGGCTGGTTTCTTTTTTATGTGCCGAGCAAACATCGATCTTATAATCCATTGACAGTCTAAACAATTGATGATAGGTCTTCTTACTGATTTTAGATGGATTGCTGAAGTAGAGCCGAAGTTCGACCTCTCTGAAGATGATCAAGCTTAGGGCTCAAGATGATCAAGAATGCTAGCTGCCAAAAATGAGTAATCTCCCCTCCTCTTATAGGCTATGAGAGAGAGAGCCTTAGTGGCCATTAACTTAGGAGATAATAGGGGCGAGTTGTTTCCTTAAGAATAGCTCTAAAAACGGCTATGGGTGAAGTTTGCCTATAATGGCTATAGGCGAAGGTTGATCTGGTGAACTTTGTTAGAATGTGGGTGACATGTCCCACGTGGACTTATTTTGGCAAAGCTCACATGAGGCTTGAGTGTAGATTCGCAATGACTTGAGGTGCAAGCTTCACTTGGGTGACCTGCACTTATGACCTCTTGTGGGCTTAGTTCATAGAAGTCTGACATGAAGACGCCTTTCGACCTGACTTAGAGTACAACTTTTGACTCAGACTCGAATATTCTTTTATTCAGGTTGATTGAACAAAGTTTGGCATATGGCTAAGTTTGCATGAGACTCAAGCGAACTTCACTGTGGCATAGGTGAGCTTGCAATGGGCTTGAATCTGAGCCCATCTTAAGTGTTTAGCCCATGAAGCGTTCATATTTTAGAATCATTTTGGTCTCAAGTATTAGATTCATGTTATCTATACTGAGCATTAGTTTAGGAGAGAGATTTTCTATATTTTGACCGACTACAGGCGTTAGGTTAAAAACCCTATATTATGGCTTCACAAATCCCATCGCTTTTCTTGAGGGACGGTCGGTCACACGTCTTCCTATGTTTAATGGCATGGACTACACATACTGGAAGGCTAGAATGAAAATTAATCTTCTCCCCCATTGTTATGATATTGGGTCTATTGTAGAGAGTGGATATACCCCACCGACCCACCCACTTTGACTATAGAGGAAATAGAAATTTCCAAACCTATGGATAAGTGGACCGAGACTGATAAGAAATTGTGTGCTTTGAATGCCAAAGCTTATAATGCCTTATATTTTTCTTTGTGTAAAAATGAATTTAATCGTATTACTTGCAGCACAATGACGGAAATCTAGCATACATTAGAGGTGACATGTGAAGAAACTTCACTGGTGAAGGAGTCAAAGCTATATCTCCTCATTAGCTAATACGAGAGTTTCAATAGCAAACTGAGACAATTGGAGAGATGTTCACTGGATTCATTGATATCATCAATACCTCAAAAGCTCTTGATAAGGATTATTCTAATGTTTAATTGGTTTGAAAAATTCTCAGGTATCTACCAAAGAACTGAGATGCGAATACTATGACAATTCAAGAAACTAAGGATCTAAGCAAGCTAAGTCTAATGAGATGGAGATGAAAGGTAGATATATCATTGATGATAAAGAACCAAAGAAAAAGTCTCTAGCACTAAAAGCAAGCAAAAACAGAAAAGACAAAGATGAAATTCTTGGTGATGATGATTTCGACTTGGTTGTACACAGACTGAAGAAGTTAGTGAAAACTAGAAAAGGGTGAGTGTACTTAGAGAAAAAGAACAAGCACAAGGTAAGTTAAAATAAAGCTTCTGGTGGTTTGATGATGAAATTATTTGCTTCAAATGTAGGAAACTCATACACATTTAAAGAGATTAAGAAATCGAAGAACAAGCAGGTGTTGAAGGCTACTTGGGATGAATCAAGTGAAAGTGAGTTGGAAAGCTCTTCTAGTGACGAGGAGCTAATGACAAACCTTTACATGATGGGGCATGAGGATGAGAACAATGAAGAAACTTCAGATGATGATTCTGATGTTGCGATATCCTGTCCTTCTTACTCTCAACTTGTTGATTCATGTATTGATTTTATTGCAAGTGTGATAATTATAAGTTGAAAGTTGCTACTTTAAAGAAGGACAAACTTGCTTTTTGTTAATAGAAAAATACTTCATTTTCTATAATTTAAAAAAATAGAGCTTGATTTCAAAACTTTTGTAGAAAATATTTTTTGCTCAATTTGCTCTTCGTGTAATTTGTTTAAAACTACACTTAAGACTTTGAAAACTAAAAATCAAAAACTACATGCGATAATGGAGATTTGTGTTGAGAAAAATTTCAAAGTTTGATAATGTTAATAATGTCTTGCATGCTAGAATTGTCGAACTTTCTCGAACTGTTGAAATAAAGAAAAAACATTTCTCAATAGATTTATTTTGCTTGTGAATGAGAACACTATCCTTAAGACCAAAATTCTTGACTTGGAAATTTATATGAAAACGTTTAATCTTGGTAAGAAAAATCTAGATATGTTTCTTTCTAATCAATGGTTTGCTAATGGTAAAACTAGTGTTAGGTTTAGTTTCTTGGAGAAAAACAAAATAAAGGTTTCAAATGCTTTGATTGGAAAAATATTTTAAAAAGTCATGGTTTTAACAATGACTAGTTGCTTCTGTGGAAACTTGTTTCTAAAACATCTACTACAAGTTGCTTTACTTGTGGTAAGATTAGTTATATTTCAGAGTATTGTTTTCTTAAAAAAGGAAAATTATGAAAAATTTATGTGGGTTCCAAAAAGTTTGATTACTAACAAGAATCGAAATATTTAGATTCCAATGTTATAAATACACTTTGCCTTGTAGGTGATCTCGTGGGCTAGGGAGCAAAGTAGCATGTGGTAGTAAGATTCAGGCTGCTCAAAGCACATGATAGGAGATATTAATATAAGTTCCTTAGCCTAAAGAAAGAGAGAAATATTACTTTTAGGGTCAATGGTAAAGGTAAAATCATTGGAGTTGGTGAGGTAGGTAATGAAAATTTTCAACTCTAGAATGTTTAATGTGTCGATTGATTATCACGTTTTATTACACTTTTATACTCTCACCATTAATTTTATTTGAATAAATATATCTGCTAATAAAGTGTTTTATCTTCATTTATAGGTAATAAAAATTTTAACAAATAAGAGCTCAAATGAAAATTATTTCAAGCCAAAGGACTCTGAAGCCAAAAACAAGCCCATTGAATCTCAACACAAAAGAGCCCAAGAAGTTCAGCAAAAAAATAAAAACCAAAGAAGTATCGATGCCTATATCAATGCTTGTATCGATACCCAGTTACTAGTTACAAATTAAATGCTGAAATTATATAACTTGGAGGGTTAAGTTTAATCTAAGAACTAATATTAGTTTATCTAATCTATAAATAGGGGAAGAGAGTGAAGGTTTGGGATGTGAAAAATTTTATTAACTCTATTTTGTAGAGGAGAATTACTGCTGATTGTGAAGACCTTCGAAATTGTAAACTTTTTATTTGCAATAAAGTAAATTTTTTTCTCTTTTTAAATTTTATTTCTTCTTCACTTTTGATGATTAAGATGAAGAGTTTCTTCTTAAGGGGCCAACCCCTTACAGCATAAGTTTTTATTTTTCTCTTTTATTTTCTTAATTTAGAATTATATTCTTTACTAGTTTATTTCTTATTTTTAATTTCGTGTTCAATAGAGTAGATTTATTGCTTTGTATATAGATTTATTTCATGCCTTGTAATGTAGATTGATTTTCCTTGCTCTTTCATTGCTTTGTAGTGCTGATTTTATTTTTCTTTCTCTTTTATGCTTTATTTTCTTTCGTTCTTTAGTTGCTTTGTAATTTAGATTTATTTTCTTGCTTTAATGCTTTCTAGTATACATTATATTTCCTTGTTTTTATTTAACAATATGAGTAGTTAATTCATGTAGGAAATCTATGATTAGATGAAACTAGTTTAATATCCTTTTCTATTTTTGATTTGCTCTCTTTGTGCTTAAAATGATCATGCTAGGATGATAAACTAGAAAACTAATTGGAAGAAAAAGATTTTGGTAGTCTATGTTTTCTTTGAGTGGTTTGATAGATTATGTTTATTCGATTCTAGGATTATTATCTAGTTGTTTATTTCTTTTGATGAGTATTAATATTGCTTAGATATGATTTTGATAGGTTATGCTTATTTTAAGTAACTTGATAGTCTATACTTTGGAAATCTAAAAATATATGAATAAAAAAAGAGTAATTTTTAAATGCAAATTGAAATTAACTAGTGAATTTAATCATAGATTCTTATTCTCCTCTCTTAATTTCCTCCATAGTTTCATTCCTTTCTTATTTTGATTTGATTTTGTTTTTATTTTGTTTTTATTTTGTTTTTCTCTTTCTCGCATTCTTCCCTCTTGCTTTAGCCTTTTATTTTTGTGCAAACCTCTACCCAAATCACTCTACGCTCTCTTTTACATTCTCATTATTAGTTTCCTACACATTTCAAGAACCAGAACCCACTTAGATCTATCTTGCTAATACTCTCCTTCCCCATGGATCGATATCTTAAATACTATAACTTGGTCATTGTACATTTGCAACTTTTGCATGATTTTATCCCTACCATTGATGGTCTTAAACATAAGCTCATTTCTATTAGCTAGCTGTGTGATAAAGGTATGAGCACTAGCTTTACTTCTACTTTGTGTAAAATTATAGATAAAAAGTCAGGTTCTGTATTATTCACTAGAAAACATTCCAATAATATTTATATTATTTTATTTGACAAGTTATCTGATATTGGGCTTAAATGTTTGGTTGTCAGGAATGAGAATGCAGAATTGTGGCATAGAAAAATGGGACATTCAAGCTTGGGCTTGGTTGGAAAGCTTTTATTGAAAGAATTAGCGAGAGGACTTCCTCATAATAAGTGTGAAAGCAATAAGGTATGAAACGCATGTTAGAAAGCTAAGTGTCATGTCCCGAGACCTAAATAGCACATGACTAGGCTGACAGCACACCACTTGGATGACAACTGAATCCAAGATATACTTAAGGCTCTAATTTGCAAGCCTATTTTCAAAAGTTAATTGTGGAAAATATATCATATACTTCGAGATCCTATGAGAAAAATATTTAAAAACTAAAATTATTTTCAAAACAAAAATAAAACCATATTATACCTAAAACTCCATTGTTCCCGAGTCAAGCAGCTTTCTAATCGGGAATATACCAACCACCAGAGAAAAAGATAAGAAAGAGAATGAATAACAAAAAATAAATCTATCAGAGCAGTAATAGCAAGTACCACCAATGGATAAGATCCAAATGATAGAATAGAGAACAACGTAAATTCACTATATAATTAAAATAAAATGAAAGAAAGCTCAAAAGGATATTTATCAATAATTCAGAAATTGAGAAATTTCAATGTTCGTATAGGAATATAGAAAGATATACATGATTTAGCATGCATGAAACTTTGAATAAACTCCCAAAATCATGTTGGGACATTCCTACGCACTATACCTCTCAATAGGGAACATGCATCGTAGCTTGTTACTTAGCTCGCTATATTTCAAAACTCAAGAAACTAATATACTATAACATATGACATACTATATTATCATCATGAGTGCGTACACATACACAAAAAAACATTTACATATACCATATATGCATGTGCAAATAAAAGTTAAAATTCATAACACACTTAAATTAGTTGAATTATTCGAGATTAAATAATAATATTGTTAATTTAAACTCAGTATTTTTAAAACAACTTATTTTAAGGCAATTACCCATAATGTTGTCTAATCTTAGTTTTTCTATACTACACGACTAATTATCAAGTGAGAAATCTAATACAAAAGCATGGAGGTTGCAAATCCCATATTCATACTTTACGCATCGTCACTCAATATGTAATGGTAATATACAGATTCTAAGAGTTTGGAGATTCAGGATTTTACTATCCGATGATGTTACCTCTTCTCAATGTATCATATCTGCATGCTAGTAGGCAAGAAGTTGGCACCTCTTGCACCCATCACCATCTCAGCTAAAAGCCTACCACATTGATTGAGACAAACTTATGGTTTTAAACTCCTAATTCCGTGGGTGTATTTGTGTAGTCTTTAAGGGTATATTTATTATTATTATTTGAATCTTTTGTTTGAGAGTTAGCATATCAGATAGCCTATATTATTGCAAATAAACTCATTTCCATGTTAAAAATAACTCCTGATAGAGTTTGAGTTCAGGATTCAAATTCAGTGAAAAATCGTATTTTTAGACCTTTTTGGTTCAACTAGATAAATATCAAATATAACTAAAATATGTCAAAAAAAAAACTTTGAACACACTCAAAACATGATAATGAATGTGTTGATAAAGTTTCATAACCTTCATATGTCAAACGAAGCAGTTACGAGGTCAAACGCCTCATAAAACAAAATAAAACTGCATTGCATGTTTTAGGTGACTGGAATATCTCCCAAGACATCTAAACATTAAAGCAGGCATTTGAATTATGGACGATAGAAACTCACAAACTAAAAAGAGCGTATAGGGATGTTAGAAAAATTCTACCATATGTATGAAACTCACACCAGACATCTGAATATCCCAACTAGAGCAGATTTTCTAGATTTCTAAAGTAAGGTTTGTCATATCTTTCTTGTATTAAATATAGGGCTAGTTGTCCACACTATTTCAGCATAGTACAATAAGCTATATAGGAGAAAGTAATATATATCACTACAAATTTTAAATAATTGAAAGCAGTACATTGAATCAATATAAGTGAAAATAAGTACAACCGTATCACACTAAGAGTTTTAAATCACTTGAAATCACACTAGGGAAAAGAATATCTCAGTTTACTAACAATTTCAATCAGTTTAAACGAAAAAAAGTCAAGAATAACTGATAAGATTCTAAAATTAGTCCCTCAAATTATAGAGATTACTATTAAGTCCTATTAAGATATTTCAAAATTTAATCCCTCAAATCATTTAAATTCTATTAAGTTCACCGATTGGCACAACTTGTTTCAAATTAGTTCGTTAAGAGTAGGAGTAATGCTTGGAGGGAATCTTTTTATATAATTTATGAGAATTGAGATCTAATATCAATTTCAATTATTTTAGGGACTAATTTTGAAATAACTTAAAAATTGGGGCACTTTATAGCAACTTTAATGATTTGAGGTATAAATTTGACATAAGTGAGCTGGGAGGGTCTATTGTAGAAACAACCCTTTTATGTGTGACCTACAACTACAAATAGCATGTTGGTCAACTGACTCATTTTAATCATACCGGTGGGGCCCACATAAAAATGAGTTAGATCCAGCCCATCTAGGGCTAGCGATTGCGCTGATCTGGGCTAACCTAGGTCTAGCCCCATTATTTTCGGGCCGATCCGAGCTTGGCCGATCCGAGCTAAGCTTGACGCTAGTTTGGACTAAAGCCCGGGTGTTCGGGCTAGGAGTACAATCCATCCTGGTCCATTGACCCAGCCCATCTACGTCTGGCTAGGCTGGTCAACCCAACCCACTATTTTCCTTTTAATTTTCTTTCTTTTTCTTTTTCTTTTTCTTTTATTCTTTTGTCTCTTTTTTTGAAACTTGATTTAGATGAATTTTGACCAACTGGCTAGGATTTTGTTGATTATTGAGGAAGTTTTGAGATTCAACCTACCAATTGTTTCCTTGAAAAATGTGCACATTTAACTATATTATTAATTTTAAGTTTACTAAATAGTTTCCAATAATTAATTTGTTACTAATAGTTAATGTGATTACTAATAACTGACGTCAATATGAAGTTGAGGTGCGGGTTCGGTCCGGGCCTAGGTTGGGTTTGAGCTGGGCCAAGTTTGTGGCTGGGTTCGAATTCGTGCCTGGGTTTCAAAAACAAACTCGTACGTGACCCACCTTAAGATTGAATCGGGGCAAACCTGGCACAGATGCTAATAGGCTCGGTCAAATTCGACCTAGAATAGGCTGGTTCAGTGCGGGTTATGGGCCAACCCGGCCCAGTCTCCACCATTAAGCGCATCGTGGATTCCTGGCCGGGGCGATGCTCGTCCCAACAAACGTTTCCATCCCTTTCCTTATGTTCCGATGAACAAACTAAAATGAAAATTTCAGAAGCTTGTTTTCTTCAAGTAACGTGGCTTTCATTTTTCTTTTGCCTTTCATTATAACCAAACATTAGAAGTTAGAACCCTGCTCTCCTTTTCCTTTTCTCTTTCTTTCTCTCAATTTACCTCAAACCAAGCAGAGCCTTTAAAAAAATAGAGAAAAAGGAACATGAGAAACTAAGGGTGTGTTCGACAACTTCAAACAAGAATTAGGCTAGACTAGTTCTATTTTAACTAGGTCAAAGTTGAACCTTATAAATGTTGGTTCACAAAAGAACTAGTTTAGGGGTAGTTTGATTCTTTGATTAATTTTGATGCATGTCACATATCTGAAAAAATCCACGTTCATAATCTTGTTAGTTTGCATACATATTGAAGAGGATTTGATGAATGACAAATCCAAGCAAAAGAAATCTTGTTTAGTTGAACATAAATTTCTTGAGAATAATATGGTATAATATCCCTCATTTTTCCCTTTTAGATAAGATTTGTAAAACTCAAAGTGAAATCAACATATTTTTAGGGATTTAGAATTGATGGATTAATCCAAAGTGGCAACTCCAAATTTATAATAAAAAAATGCTAACCAAACAATATATTTAGTAAAAATTCAAAATATTTTGGTCTTGTAGTAGGTCCCATTTTTTCAATGCAAAGTTACAAAATGTATGGAAACAAATAACCCCTTAGAGGCTAAATTTAAACTAGAAAGAATAGTTACATTTGGATTTAACTTTTGCCAAATCAAAAGCAAAAGAATAGGTCAAAGTTGTACAACCTAATACATTTTGTGAAGCTGCTAAACACAACCTAATTCCTGTGCTCTATGGAGGCGAAGGGAAAACAATGTAAATGAAAGGAAAAGAAAGAGAAGAAAAATATAATAATCATATTAGGGAGTTTAGGAAAAAAAAAAATAGAAAGTCAATATTTCTTAGCTATTGGATTTGTATCAGATGGTCCATAACAATTCAACCCCTCTACACTCTAATTTAGAGGTTAACATATATAGAATAGAAGTTAGGAGATTTTGTTACTTTTATTTTCCTCCCTTCCCGTTTAAAAAAAACTCATAGAAGGCTAATCTATTGCCCTAGTCATGATTAACTGCCATCCAAACAAAGCACATGTAAACAACCAAACAGGTCCTGGTACCTTCCAGCATCCTTATCTTGGTTCGTTCAAAACTCTCCCCATTCCTGAGCAGGTTCCAGTAGAATGAAGCGCGAGCAAATCATAAAATGATCGATCGGCGTAGCCTCAATGAGAAGCTCACTAATCTCTTCCTCCTCTTCCTCTTCCTCTTCTCCTATCGTCGCCGCCCGAAACAAGAAGCCCGACCAACAAAAGGTCACTCCTTTTTCTTCCTTTCTTTTTTTGTTTGGGTTTGCAAAGCTTTAATTTTATGCAAGGCTATTTTATGCTATCTCTGTTGCTATTGTCTTGAATAATAAATTATGTAATAGTTAATAATGCTCAGAATTGTAAACCCAATTCAATTGCGTACGATGGTGATATCGCCTACAATTCAGACGCAATTCATTATATCTAGTACGATGCCATGATTTTTTGTCTTTTCTTGTTTTTGTTTGAAGATGAATTAGTTACTTTAGTATGCTGCTTCGTAAGAGTAGTTACTTTTAGCCACATTGAGACCTTTGATGCAACTCATGATCCCTGAGCTCTTCAGACTTCAACTAATATCCTATTGATATTATCATGGTAATTACTTTTATTTTTTGTGAAGTAGGATAGTGATCTCAATGTGAAATGCCCTAACTCAATATTCTGTGCATTTAGGAAAACTAAATTTTAACTCAATTAAACCACATAGTGTGAACTTTGTGGTTTAATTGGTCTATTAGAAGGAAAATTCGCACATGGTAAGCCACTACACCGACATGTTAAGTTGTCAAGATAATGTTTTCAATTGCATTATAAACATCTGTAATGAGATTTATGACCAAACAAGTCATTGCTAGTTCTCGAGTGTGAACCCAAACTTTGTGGGGCATCTTTCTTACAGAAGCTGGAGACGTGATTTGAATTTTATGCAGGAACCTTAGCAGATATGCTGTTTCACTCACTACCTCCAAGTTGTTTTTCTCTACGAAAACTCATTCTAGAGTTAGTAACTTCAATTTGAGGTTTAGAAGGAATGCATGCTTACAAGATGAAGTCTACAGATGATGACTTCTGTAAATTGTTCCTTACCCATAAAAGTGAGTGTAATATAGTTGAAGTTGTGCATGCTATCAATACGTTTCTCATAAGATTATCAAATAATCAAGAGTGTGGATAGAAGCAAATAAAATATTGAGATACCCCTTCTTCTGTCTTCTTTTGAAACTTTCCCCCGTTTAAATTGTTTGTTGAACGAATTTTTTTTACTGCTAATTGTGGTTGAACAAAGTACCAACTTAATGGAAGAGATGTAATCTATTGTAGATAACTTTTAGTAGAAGGGCATATGGTTCCGGTCCTCATGTTCACTAAAGAAATTATCAGTTTGATGAGAAAGAAGTTATCTGTTTGATGAGTACGAAGTTTAGTCATAGATGGGCTCAAAGTCTTCACATTAATCACCTTGTCAATTGATTTTCTTGGCTATCCGGTCAAGAATTTTTCAAAGATTGTGTATAGGATGAAGTGTTGTGACGGGTAGAAGCAGACAAAGGTATTGAGTGGCAGTCAGAGTTAGTGCCAAGGCAGGACTGGTCTATGAAAGAATCTAATTGAATTTAGAATGGCATAAGTATAATGTAAAATTGTCCTTGTTTCTCTATTCTTGGAAAATAAGAAATCATGTAGTAAATATTTAGTGCTGCTTAACATGTGAAATGCGTCTCCTTTGCTGGATACCGGAATCTATAGTTTGTTACATGACATTGCAGATATGCCTATATTTTGACGAAGACATTCAATTGTACTTCTGCCAAGGTTTTAAATTTCGGTTATTGGGGATTTTTCGGACGGTCAAAATCCATATCGGATAGCGGATAACGGGGATATATCAGGGATAAGTAGTATTTATCGGAGTGATATTATCGGATAGTGTATATACATAGTATAATATCCTAAAATATAATCTAACCATACTTAATGAAATATAAACATACCAAAATGTAAATAATCATGTTGAGGATCACTAACCAATGGTAGAAACTTGCTTCTTGATCGCGCAATGAAACCATTTGAGTGCATAGTTAGTAGAAATGGAATAACATACAAGCAAATAACAAAATAACATAAAGAATGAAGAATCATCAACATAATTATTGTGTAATCATGAGATTATAAACTAACTTAAAGTTGAGATTTATTAGTTATGAGCCATGTCAATATTCATAAACAAACATTAGCTAATCACCAAACAACCAAGGTCCAAAAGCAACAAATAGTTTGTAATTCTTAAATATCCAAAGAGCAAACCCAAACCCAAACCCAAACCCAAACCCAAACAAAAGGCTGATAATTCTGATATTTTGAGCCGACAATATCGGTCGATAACTCACTTTATCGCTGCATTATCGCTGATAAATATCCAAAAAAGATAACCGATTTAAAATCAAACTTATCATAGCGCAAGGCCCTCAAAGCCGATAAATCACCAATAATATCTGTTTGTCGGCCGATATTTAAAACACTGACTTCTACTATAAAACAAGCGATCAACTTAACTTTTTTATTCATAATTCATGGCATCAGTTTTATCTTTTGCTATCTACAATTAAAGCTTGATGTCTTTAATCTATAAGCATTTTGTATTTGATGCAACGGAGATATAGAAATTGTTTTAAGGGGTAAGTTTCAGAAAACACCCTTTAAGACTGACCATTGTTGAGATTCTCCCACTATCTATTTTAATTCCACGAAACCCCTTGCCTTTGAGGGGTTCTGCTCGTCACGTCCTAGTACATCTATTCAACTAAACCCATTGAAGATTGTTACCCTTAACCCCCTAAAGCAAAAAGGTGAAAATACGCTCGAGTCCTAAAAGTAATGAAATAATATAAAAATATTAAAATAGTGATTTTTGAGGGCTGAGGTGTATTTTCTTCTTCTTTGATATCATGCTTGGCATGTGACATGTTAGGCTTGATGGTGTTACTTTTGGGGGGTTAAAGTGAAAAATATTCAAGAAGTTTAGTGCAATATAAGACGTTCAGGGGGTGTATGTGAAAAATTCCTCAATGTTAAGAGGAGTTTTGTAAAATGAAAATAGTTATTGGTGGTTATCGAAAAACTAACAAACTTAAGGGGGTTTCGTGAAATATCAAATAGGAGAAGAACAAAGAAACCTAATATTTTAAGTTTTTGAGCAATAATGTAAATGTTACAGATTAAAGCAGTGACAAAACAGAACGATAAACTTAAGTTCATTTTCTCTTATTGCTGTTATAAAGTACTCTATTTATAGTCGAGATACAAGGTTCTGGTTAGACTATAAAATTATAACCCTTAACCCTGACCATAACTTTGGAATATTGGTGTAGTAGGAAAAATAGCCTTTACTTTTAAGAAGCAGCTAAATCGATGTATAGAATAGAATACTTTCGTTGTAGTCCTGTCCTAGTTCATCAGGACAGTAAAGTGTGCTTAGACGAATTGGGTCATTGATTGATTGGACTGTTCATGGTTTCAAAATTCTTTCTAATTGTGGTAAACTATCAACTTTTTTTTTTTCATTTTGTACCAAGCCTAGTTCTCCATTGGCAATTTGGCATGCATATGCGATTTCGTTGATCAATGATCGGCTATTTCTTTGAACTAAGATTAGGAGGCCTATGCTCAGTGGCAGATTCAGGACTCAGAACCCATGGGCTAGTGGGTTCGATAACTAACAGTGGGGGCAATATTACAGCTTGGTCTCAAGAACAAGATAAATTTCTGTCGGAACATTTGCCCATTTTTCTTGATGTGACTCCACCACTGCCTATACTTGAGATTTCTTTCTACATGCATCCGTTAGAGAGTACTGCCATAATTTGTAAACTTCGTCATCTTCTTTACTTTTCTAAAGTTCTTTCTGACCAAATAGAACTCGTCAGGTTGCCCCTTTGTTGAATATCTTTAAGTGCATGCATGATTCATGCTCAGTCAGGTGATGTTATCCTGCCAATCGATGATCCATATTTTATAGCTGATACCTTCATTTTCCCATTATTGGATTATTTGGGCGTCAACTCAAGTTAAATAGTGTCAGGTTAATCTGTCTAAAAAGTTTTATATACCTTTATGCAGAGCTTCTGTACTGCATATTATTTGGTAAACAGAAAACAGATGACATTTGCAACGAAATTGGAAATAAGAATTATCTTACACGATCAAGTTGCAGGATCTAATGAAGTTGAAGCTTCTCAGAAATCTTCCCCTTGGAGCTTCATGTGCTTGGATCATAATCTGTTGCATAATGTTGCCTTTGGATTAAACTTGTGCCTGATTGGCAAAATTTAATCAACTTGGCATATGGATTAATGCAGTAAATGAAATATTATTATAGTTGATTGTCTTAAGAAATAGTAAGAATAGCATTACAATATATATATTTTTTACTTTCTTTTCTTTCAGGCTTCTGAGCAAGCTCCTCCAAGAATTACATCAAATGTGAAGCAAAATTTGCAGTTCTTAAAGCTATGGAGGGTAAGCTGTTTATTTATCTGTTTGATTTTGTATTCTGTTCTCTGACTATTTACATCTGGAGCTTACATATCTGCCTTCACCCAGATGAAACCCCTTCATTGGATTAGCCAAAGCTGGTTGTTAGATTGGTGATTCTTTTGACTTATTTAGATAGGTTATTCTTGTTCTAATTATAAATCTTCTACTTGTTTTTCTTCGATTCAAAATGGAAATGTTAGAGATTTTTAGTAATATAAGTTCATATTGGGGGTTATAATAGTTTTCTTATCGACTGGTTTCTGCAGTGAAATCCCACTGTTTTTAGTTAGACACGTTAGGTTGTGAGATCCAGAACTCTTTCTCAGAACTGACTTACTGTAAACAGATACTGTGCTTCTCTGTTGCATGGGTATGGGTGCCTGTACGGTACGGGATACAACAAATTTGTAAAAGGTAGGGTACGGAGACTCGGCTATATAAATATTTATATACACATATATTAGGTATTACAATTTATAGTTTATCTGAGAACAAGGATGAGAATTAATAGTCTTATAACAGTTTTATGTTTCTTTTATTATGTGGATTATAAATTGGAATCACTAGTTTTTGAACTAGACATCCAAATGCCTCTTCAATGTCATAATTTGGAACTTGACCTATGTCCAACAAGTTTGAAGAAGTGGGTGTGAAGTGTAGGATATATGTCCAAAATATGTCTGACAAGTGTTTTAAATTAAAAACTGTATTATATAATTGAGTACATGCCGAATAAATATATGCATTTATTCGAGAAGTGTGCAAAGAGTTTGGGTATGGGTACGGGTATGGGTACGTGTCAGGTATGGGTACGACTTCAAATTAGAAGTACCCAGGTAGCATAGTTGTGCTCACGTCCTTCTTTTGTGCTAGAATTCATTTAGGAGTTCCAAAAGCAGAAGTCAAATACACCAAAGCCTGCCACTAGTTATCGCAAAAAGAAGGCAGTGAAAGAGGAGCTTCCACAAGACACTGATCTCTATCAGGACCCTACCAACCTTTACTAGTCAGTGCCTTCTTCTCTTTATGGTTACTGAATCTGTTATTCTTGGAAAAACATCATGCACCATTTGAATTCTAAGGTCGCTGTTAATTCTTTTGTAGCACAAATCAAGGGTTGGACACTGCTATTCCAGTTCTTCTTGTAGATGGTTATAATGTCTGTGGCTATTGGGCTAAGCTGAAGAAGCATTTCATGAAAGGAAGGCTTGACATTGCTCGTCAAAAGCTAATTGATGAGTTGATTACATTTAGTGTGTTGAAAGGTTTGTTCTAAAAGATTTGTATATGGTATGATCTTTTGTTGGCTCTATCCCAACTGCATGATTTAGAGTCTGCTACTGCTTTATTCACTGTGGATCTGCACACGTAGGAAAGATGATGCTGAATGAACTTTTCCATTAAGAACATTGGCATATGAGTTTTCACCAATTGGAATTTGTCATTAGGATATATGTAGATAATGGGAGTCATACTTTATATGCGTTATGTGTACTTCAATGATGACCTTATGAGTACTTCAATAATGACCTTATGATTACTTCACTTATGTCTTCTTTCTTTGCAAGCTGTACAGAAGTAAAAGTAGTGGTGGTATTTGATGCTATGATGTCTGGACTGCCAACCCATAAGGAAAATTTTGCTGGGTATGTCATTTTCTTTCTATTACAATTTAGTCTTTTTTTTTGCTGTTCGATATAAACCACAATGTTTGTGGTATTTGCCCCCCATGATGATCTTTTATTTCTATTTACCAAACATTTCTCATCATTGAGAGGAATATTGCTAACAAACAACATCCACCATTACTTTTAGTTCACCCGTAACTACTGCAAAGAAATATTGACCTATTGCTGAGCTTTGATCTGGGTAATGGGTGTCATCTCTATGAATATTCTCAAGCTGGTTACAACTCCATTCGATGTGTCCTTATGACATAAATATAACTTATTGATACTTGTTTCTTTTTGTGCACCATCTTCCTAAGGACCCTACTGTTAATTTTCTAAATTAATAAACCAATAACTCAAGCTCTTTTCTTCCCTTTATATCTTTCCAAGAACCTGGCTATAAGTTTTAGAACAAAAACATTACTTAAATCTCTTTCCTTCTATTTATTGGTCTTCATCGATCATCTAGTAAGCCTTCATGTTGTAAAACCAAATTTATCTTCGACGCTGTTAGTTTTTTCTTAGTACACGCTTAATTACTACCTCTTAAGTTTAATGCATGACTCATGCCTGATACCTTTATAGTTTTTTACTGTACAAAGTTATTCATAAAAATAGTTACCAAAGTGCCTCTGTTTTAGTCACACCGTTTTTTGTGCTCAAGTCATATGCGATTTTCCAACTTTGTAGAATTCAGTTGGGATGTCATAAGTGGTACAATTCATGCAACTCTCAGTTTTCTACAATTCATCCTCAGTTCACTAATCTTTATTTTATGACGATATGTACAAAGGGGTTGCTTGGTATGTAGAAAAATGTAACTAACTTCAACTGCAGTTGCAATTTGCAAAAAAGGCCGCTACAGTTCCAGTTCTTTGTTTACTTGTGCAGTTGTAGTTTTTCACAATTATACTTGCAAAATTAGGCACTTTTTACCAAAATGACTTGGTGGTTGGCTGCAACTTGTTCTTACAAATATTGACCTTTTATGCAATTGCATTTATAAAAAGACTGCAGGCAAAGAAACAAACAGCTGCTACTGTAACTGCAACTATATTTTGCAAATTGCAGCTACAGTTGCAGTTAGAATTTTATACTTGCCAAATAGCCCCAACATATAATCCTTTGCATGATTTGGTTCTTCTGGTCTTGGTAGGTTATATTTTTAAGAGCGCACTATGATTCTCATAAGAGAAACGTATGCACGTAACTCTTTTCACCTTTTCTAATTTCTTCTTCCTTTACTAGGACTCTCTGGTCTTCACTGTCAATACATTTAACCACAGTTTAGAAATTGGTTTGGGCATGTGCTTAGGTGTCAATCACAGCATCTGGTCACAAGTTCAGGTGTTATAAGAAATCGGTTTGGGCATTCAAATTGTAGTAGCATACATAAGTTTGTTACGATATTATTGATTTAGGCTTAAATTTTAAATTAAAGTTCAATTTGCATTTAAATTCTAGCAAGATAGGATTACTTGCATAGGCTATTCTGGTCTTTGCTATCATTACTTGTTTATGTTAGATAGTTAATTTTAGGGTAATTGGATATTTGGAGGAGTTTAGGGTTTCTTGATTTTCTTTGATGGCTAATCAACTGAGGTGAAGAAGTAGATTCCTATACAAGAAACACCCGTTATAGGGCCGGAGTTTGTTGCTCCGGCGTGCCCTCCGATGTTCAAGTCGCTAGTAGATTAACTAAATTTACAGAATCTAGTTTCAGGGAGTAAGTTAGCAGTTTTTTGCGTACCTTCAAATAGTGGAGATTGTCCATTATTTATAGAGGGTTGGTAGGTGCACACTGGTAATTTGATCGGGGCGGTGCAGCAGGCTGATCAGACCGTACTTTACACGTGTTGGCAGCCGGTTGAATGAGTCACCTTCGTATTTAATGCGACAACAACAGAGCGACTGAAGTGCTGGCATGGTCCGAGGAGTCATAAGTTTGGCTCGAAGAGTCATGATGACTCAACATTAAATGCGATGGTAATTGAACGGTAAGGTATGACTGTTGAAGCGAATAGGTCATCTTGTTATTGTAAGCATTCTCTAGCGAGGGTCCAAGTGGAAGACGCCTTTCGTCTCGAACCCGGCTCCTTTTGGCATGCCCTAGCTTGAAGACGCCTTTCGTCTCGGACTTGAGCTGCTAGGAGGGTCGGTGATGCTCTCACTTGGGTTGGGCTTTCGGAATAGTATGACTCAGCCAGTTAATTATGACATATGGCCGACTCTCTAGTATATCATTAGACTTGGTAATTCTCAGGATACAATAATACTACTCTTCTCCATTTCACCTTTTGGCTAGATTCTCTTAACACTTGAAATTAGATTTAGCACTGAAGGAGGGAGCAGGTCCAATCCGTTTCATGCTACCATTATCATAAACTATCAATTGATCCAGTTCACTCTTGCTTTAGTTAGAAGCTACTATGTTTAGATCATAAAAAATTCCTTTTGCTACTTTCTCGATACGTGTAGACTTATTTATTATCTATATCCTACACACCTTTTATCACTCTTGAAATATATTGAGTTATCACCTTTTAACTTCCACCAATATTTAGTGGACTCCTTTATTATTTCTACATGTTCTTTTCCATTTCCCAAGAAAAATTGCTAAACAGTGAACTTATGTGAACTATCAACTTATGTTACCTTTTTCAGCTATCTCTTGGAATAAAATTAGGATACTCCATATCTAACCTATCTCGCAAGTGAGAAAAAATTTATTTGATCTAGGTTTAAATAATATTACATGTTTATCTAGTTTCTCAAAACATGTGTATTATTCTACCATTAGGTCACACAACATTGCAAAATCCAAAATCAAGTCATCTATCTGAGTCATTACTTTGACCTCCATGCAACTGATGGAGGATGGATTCTAATTGAATTTGAAATTTAAAAAGACGCAACAAAATCATGAAAATCTTCCTCGTGAAGGATTACTTCAAGTCACATATTTGTATTAATCAATGTCTATCTTCCTCGTGGAGGATTACATCTTATTTATTTAAAAAAATTTTAGTATTAAAGATGACATTAAATCACAAAAATCTTATCTAATAAAACTGAAAATAATCATAACCAAATATCTAACAACAATATCTAGCAAGATAAAATCTCAAACTAGTAATCGCTATCAACTAAAATAAAATCTAGATGCAACAAAATCCTAACTATATTACCAAATAAAATGAATCGAATCTTAAGTTGTCTTGCATCAAATCTCCTCTTGTTAGAGAAAACTCGATCTCGAGTTTTATAGCGAGAGAGCATGAATTTTTTTTGACCGATTGGAAATATTGCACTACTATATGTTCTTTAAAATTATATGCATAATTTGATAAGGAGTAGGTGATGGAGGATTTGGATTGATACCTCTACTATCGAATTACTATAGATTGCATATCTGATATCTCAAACTACACTTCAACTTTGGACTCGAGCTTTGGGTTTGATTCGAGCTCTGGCTCAGGATCAACAGTCTGGTTTGTTTTTGATTTGTACTCTAGCTCAGGTTTAGGCGCTAAATCCAAGCCTAAATCTATTTTTTGATTTTCCTCTTTTGATTCCAATTCAGACTCGGGTATTGGATTGATCTTTCGATATGCATATTCTTCTGACTCACATTCAGATTTAGGTTCAAGCTTTGTTGAGGCTCCGTCTCCACTTTTGCTTCTGTTGTATTGAACTCAGATTTTGATTGCGGGGCCAAATCTCATAGGAGCTGGGGCACTCGTGTTGACTTTGATCTAGACTTTGAAGAGAAACAATAAAATCTTCTAGTTGGTTGAGAAGAATGTCTCCTTTCAAGAAGAAATTCCATAAGCTCCCACGAATGGATAACTGAACGATAACCTGAATAATTTCTAGACCCCCATTCTTGAGCTTCTTTCTTGAGCCTAAACTTTGCATATAAACACTTTTGTATTTTGTACATTTCATAAATAAGAAATATATCCTCCATATCTTGAATCAAGACTTCAAAATCAAAGGGCTGCTCACATTCGTCAAAGTCATAAAAATAAGATAAAAGGACCAAACTTTAATGAATTGAAATCGTATTGTTGTGAAGGAGGAAGCAGATTACCCATAGTAATCGTGGATACACATGAACTTGCTCTGATACCAAATGATGATACCAAATGATGGGGGATAGATTCTGATTGAATTTGAAATTTTAGAAAATGGATTGGATTGTTGTCGGACTTTGATGAACGGTATCTGATCAGCAGTAACCGGTGAATAGTGTCAGGTGATCAGTGACTTATTTTAAATAGAAATCTAAGATAAAAACAGATAAATTAGAATAGACCAGATCCACTCACAACATCAAAACTATAAAACAATGGCTTCACGCTTGGCAACTCATGCTTCAAAAAGAGATTTCTCAAAGTCACATATTTCCATTAATCAATGACTATCTTCCGTGTGGAAGATTACATCTTATTTATAAGAAAAAAACTTAATCTTAAAGATAACGTCAAACCACTAAAATCTTATCTAATAAAACTAAAAATAATCATAACCAAATATCTAACAAAAATATCTAAAAAGATAAAATATCTAACTACTAATCCTTATCAACTAAAATAAAATCTACATGCAATTGAAATTGAGATTTGAGAGCAAGTATGTTGTTTGAGACCGCACGTTAAGGACGATTCCTTATCATGCACACCGCTCACGATTCTCTTGTTTCCAGTGATTTTCAAGCGTCTATGGGGAGGAATAAGAAAGTTCTAGCTCGCTATGCTTCATCACTGTCGTCTTCTGAGGCAGGGCTAGTGGATCTAAGAGATCTCAGATTCTACCAGTCTCGTCTCCTCCAAAGATGGGACCTAGTGAATCTGAGAGCTCTTCGGTTCTAAATGTTCTATCTTCGTCATTTTTGATGATGAGACCTAATGGATCTATGATTCAAGATCAGACTAGCTCCAAATTGTGATTTGAATGTTGTTCAGACCCCTTTGTTTGAATCAAAAGACCTAACTAGGGTTAGGGCTTTTGGATCGGGGGGTTCCCATCATCTCGATGATCCTGAGCTTGTTGATGTGGGGATCTCTATGGCTGCTCTTTCGCTGGATTCGTGAAAGCAAAATTGGACAGAAAAGGATGAAGATGAGCCGATCTTGATTCGGCATCTGATGCAATTGATGAGGAGTTGATTATAGATTCTGATACCGAAAATCCTCCGAAATAGGTAACATTAGAGAATGCACTAGTTGTTTCTAAATGCAAATCCTGATTCAAATTCTACACCTAAGAGTTGGAGTAGTCTTTTTGAAGATAGTAGGAACAAGGGTACATGTTTATTTTTGGAATTCATTCAAAATTCTTGTTTTGGAGTAGTAAATATTGAAGATGATGAGTGGTTTGAGGGTTCTAAAGATTGGAGTTCGTCGCTTGTTGGTAATATCCTTGGATTCGCTATTGGTTTTAAACCTAGGTACAATTTCATTAAAATTCATTGGACTGATTTTGGTAGTGTCAACCTTTTGTTCTTAAACCTGGGATGTTTTTAATAAAATTTGAAACCGTTGAGCATATGAGATAAGCTTTAGAGAAATGTCCTTGGTTTATTGGTGGGAGACCTCTACTTCTTCAACCTTGGATTGTGGATTTGAATTTAGATCAATTTGAAACCAATGTTTTCCCTCTTTGGATTCAATTGCCAAAATTGAAGTTGAATCTTTGGACTGTGAAGAGTATGTCAAGGATTGCTAGTGCAATTGGCAAGCCCATTTGTACTAACAAGCTTGCTGCTACCAAAGAGTCACTAGCTTATGCCAAAATTCTTTTTGAAGTCACTATGCCTACAAATTTACCTGAGTCAGTTGAGATTAAGGGTCATAATGGTATTTCTATCAAACAACCTATTGTATATGAGCACGAGCCTAAATGGTCCTCTGTTTGCAAGAAATTAGGACATGATGTTCAACAATGTTTTGAAAAGAAGTTAGTGTGGGTTCCAAAGATCTCTTTTGTTCCTGCTACAAATGGTGTAGGGGTGGAGCAAGCTACTAGTACTACAAATGATACTACTGATTGGGGTGATTAGGGGTGGAAATGAACCAAATATTTAACAAATAGTTCGTTATTCGTTCGGCGAAATGAATAATTTTTTATGTTCAATTCATAAACGAATAAAATTTAATGAAATAAATGTTGAATTCGTTAGACTATTATCTATTCGTTTACGTTTTTCATTTCGGTTCTATTAATTTAACTTCTTGTAAATACTATTAATTAATCCCTTTATTACAAATCCAAAATCATATAGAAATAAGAAAGCAAATGGTAAAATAAAGTAGTTAATGAGGCAGGCCCAATTAAAATCTCTTTCTTAAACAATAAATGGGCCCGGTCTCATGCTACCCAATTAACCCCTCAAATATGAGTCTAGGGTTTTCTATGCTATCATCGAACATGAGCCGCAAAATTCAGCTTTCTTCTCTCTTTCTTTTCCCAACGCGCTCATTGATACTCTCCCTCCGACGCTCTCTCCCATACGTTCTTCTTATCTCTCTCAACTGGCCCTCTTTCCCTCTCACATCTCCGATGGAGCTGAATCTTTCACGAATATTCGCAGATAATTCTTGAATTTATGTTGAAATAAATGACTCAAATTCGGATCTAATCTAATATTCATCTCAAATTCGTGAATGTTTCAGCCTGAGCCGAATTCGGATTTGAACATAACACTCTTCAGTTGGATTCAAATTCGTTTCCACTCGTACGGGTGATAATGGGATTGCTCCTAATCATAAATCAAACCTGACCATAGGAAAACAAGCTACTGATGGTGTTGCTATCTCCAATAATTTTCAAGTCTAGAAAGGCTTAAAGGATGTGGCTATTGATGGTGCTCATGGCAACACACAAGTTCCTTTACATAGGTTGTATGAGAATCAGAATGAGCTGATTGGAGGTATCTTTTTCCTTAATGAATTTAGTTTTTTGGAATGTAAGGGGTTTTAATAATCCCCGTAAACATACTGTGGCTAGGAAGCTTATTTCTTATTTGCATCTTAAAATTTTGGTTTTAGTAGAGACTACAGTTAAAGAAAATAAGGCTTGGGCATTGTTAGGAAATGCTTTCCTACTTAGAGATGGGCATGGTGTGTTTGGACGGAAGGTAGGAGAGAGTAGGGGAAAAGAATTTGGGAGTTCACTTTGTTTGGGTGTTTTTTTGAAAGGTGTAATTTAAGGGAAGGAAGGGAAATTCACATTAAAACATGGTCATTTTATCCCCCCCCCCCAAAATGGGGTATAGAGGATGGAAAGGGAGGGGAAATAACTATAAAAGAAATTTGACCGTTTATCACTACGGATCAACGGCTGAGATTTAATTATAATACATTTTCTTTCCTTTCCCTTCTCACAGTTAAAACTCTCAAACATGATAAAACAAGTTTCCCTTCGTTTCCTTCACTAAACTCCCAAACAACATATTATATTTTTCTTCCCCTTCTCCACCTTTTCTTTCCCTATTTTATATTCCCTTCCCTTTCCCTACTAAACTCCCAAACACATTGTAAAGCTTACAATGGTAGTATTTGGATTCTTTGGGATCCTTCTTTTTATAGAGTGCATCCTCTTCCTATGGAGGACTATTTATCCGCTGCCATATTGATACTGTAAATAACTCTTTTTCTTCCTACTTAACAGCTATATATGCTGATAATAGGTTAGAATATAGGCAAGTCTTATGGGATGCACTTACCAATATTCATATTACTGATGACCCTTGGATCATTTGTGGTGACTTCAATAATGTTTTGGGGTAGGATGAAAAGCACCTTGGTTCTCCTGTTACCGAGCATGAGACAAAAGGGTTGAGGGATTGTATTTCGGCCAATGGTCTTACTCATCTAAAGTCCATGGGTTGAGGGTTCACTTGGACTAACAGACATGATGTTCATGAAAGAGTTTGGTCTAGAATTGACAAAGTCTTTGTTAATCACGTGTGGTTCTATCTTTATGCTTCAAGTTATGTTGATTTTATTCCATCAAATATATCTGGTCACTCACCCGGAGTGATATCTATTTTGGATGGAAACTCATCTCTTGGAAACAAGCCTTTAGATTTTTTAAGATGTGGACTGAGCATCAGTAGTTCCCTCCTCTTATTAGATGTGCTTGGCATGCTTTCATTTTTGTTGTAAAATGCTTATTCTTTCACAAAAGCTTAAGAGGCTCAAAAAGGATTTATCTCACTTGAATAAAAGGTATTTCTCTAGCATTGCTAATCAAGTGATTGAATGTAAGGCTCAGCTAGATGATTTACAACTCAAGCTTCAGTTTGATCATCTTACTCATGATTCAGTTCAAAAGGAGAAAGCCTTTACTGCAGACTATAGTAATTTAGTTGCTGCCGAGCCTCTTTTCTATCGTCAGAAAGCAAAGCAAGATTGGCTAGCTCAAGGGAATCAAAATGCTACCTATTTTCATCAACCTTGATGGCTAAATATCAGCATAATTCTATCTTTGCACTTTATAATGCTACTGGTGAGAAGCTTATTCAACTTTCTGATATTGCTAATGAGATATTTGGTTACTATCAGTCCTTACTTGGTTCTACTTCCTTTGTTCCTTCTATGGATAATGATATCTGGAGATATTGAAATACTCCATCCATTGATATGCTGAACGATCTCTTTCAACCAGCTACAAAGAAGGAAATTATAAAGGCAGTTTTTTTCAGTTTCTGATTTGAAAGCTCCTGGTCCTGACGGTTATTCTTCAAGTTTTTTTAAAAGCTCTTGGCCTATAATTGAAGATGATTTTTTTCCTGCCGTATTGGAATTTTTTCGAAACAACAAGCTCATTGGGCGGTAGAATTCTACAACAATCGCTTTGATTCCAAAAGTAAATAATCCTACACTAGTGAGTGACTTTAGACCTAGCTTCTGTGTTAAATTTTTACAAGGTCATATCAAAGATTCCAGCGGTTAGATTGCAAAAAATAATGCCTCGTATTGTTCATGATGCTCAAAGTGTTTTGTGAAAGGGACGTCTTTGGTTGGTAATGTGCTTCTAGCTCATGATCTTTTAAAACACTATAAAAGAAAATCTGCTTCTCCTAGAATTATGCTTAAAGTTGATATTAGAAAAGCTTTTGACTTAGTTAACTGGTCTTTCTTGGAGCTTGTAGCCTAGTATTGAATGCTCTTAAATTTCCCCCTCAGTTATTAATTGGATTATGTTGGGGGTCTCTACTACAAAATTCTCTATTTCCTTTAATGGAGAACTTCATGGCTATTTTCCTGCTAAGAGAGGTCTTAGACAAGGTGATCCTATTTCCCCTTATATGTCCTATGTATGAAATATTTTTCAAGGTGGCTTATGAGAATGTGTTCTGAAAGATGTTTAAGTTCATAAGTTGCATCCAAAATGTTCCAAATTAGGAATATGCCATGTTTTTTGCTGATGACCTCCTATTTTCAAAGGGTGATCTTTCTTCTGCAAGGTGCTTGAATGAGGAATTTCCCATTTTGCTGCTTTTTTTTTTGCTAATAACTCTAAAAGCAGCATTTATTTTGGTGGTGTTAATGACACCGCTAAACAGAACATCCTTCATAAATTTGGTTTTGTGGAGGCTACTTTTCCTGCTAAGCATCTTGGTTTGCTTCTCACTAGTAAAATTAGTAAACTTCATTGTCAGCCACTCATTGATAAACTTTTAGCTATAATTTCTGGTTGGCAAGCTAGAAAGCTCTATATTCTAGCAGATTAACTTTGATCAGGTCAGTTCTATTTGGCATTCAAGTGTCCTGGACTAATGGTTTTCTTTTTCCTAAAGCCATTTTAAGGAATATAGATCAAATTTGCAGGAGATTTCTCTGGGGTGGTAGTATTAATCATGAAACTCCTCTAGTGTCTTAGCATGATATTTGCAGTTCAAAAAAAAAAGGGAGCCTTGGTATATTCCATGCTGTAGGTCGGAATCTTGCTTCTATTTCCAAGTTAATTTGGGAGATTCAATGCAAGAAAGATGCTTTGTGGATTAAGTGGGTTCATGAAGCTTATTTTTAACATCATGATATTTGGCATGTTTTGCAAAAACCTTGGGATTCACGGCACTGGAAACAAGTTTTGAAAGTGAGAGATTTCCTTTTGCTTAAATGGGGATTTGTTGATGCCACAATTAGAAACCTCTCTCTTTGTTTTGTTGGTTGCAAATTTATGATTTCTTCTGCTAATCATTTGCTAAATGATCAGAATATAGTGTGTAATGGGTCTTCTCTAATTTGGAGTCCATTTAAGCATAGGTTTAATGAGGCTTCTATCTCAAGACGAATTTATGCGCGTGGGAGTTCTGAGCTCTTAACTGTTGTTGTCTGTGTTTGCAGTGTCAGGAGTCTATTGAGCAGTTGTTATTTTTGTGCCCTTATTCTACCTTGGTTTGGAATCAAGTAATGGCTTGAAATAGAGTTTTATCCAGTGTTATCGAGGCGCAAGGCGCAATGCAGGCTCAAAGGCCCCTTACCCTCACCATGCGCAAGGTGCACAACTATGCGCACGCCTTACTGAATTGAGGCGCACATCCCAAACAAATATTTTCCAACATAAGACAAACAAGCATATAAGCAACATGTTTATAAATTTTCACATAAAAGACTAAGAAATATAATTTCACCTACTAAATCACAAAAGAGTCTTAATTAACATGCATAACTTAGCGAAGTTCACAAGTTTCCACAAATCACAATCCAAAGTTAATATCGAACATAAGCAAAAGTCTACGAAACAAAGCAATCAAGTAGCAAAATAACAAAATGTTTAGTCATCCTCATCATCATCGTCATCTAACTCAAGTGGAAGTTCCTTATCCTCAGTTTCATCCTCTTCATTGAAATCTTCTTCATCCTCTGGGTTCGGCTCCCTCCTCCTATATGACGAAGCAACACCACTTGAAGATCCTCGAACCTAGCAGTAGACCTTAAACTTGGTCCAAATTCTTCTTCAGCTCCCGTTGCCTCGCCTACAACACCCCATCTAAGGTCATCCTCCTCATCCACTAAGTCATTCTCCTCATTGTTACCCTCTCCAAATTGCCCTAACAACCACTCGTTGCTTTCATTTATGTCAATCAACTTGATTGGATCAACAATATCCTTGCAATCAAATCTTTCCTTCAAAGCTTGGTTATATTTGTAATATACTAGATCCTGCAACCTGTTGTGATCCAACCTATTCCTCTTCTTGGTGTGTATCTGCAACTCATATAAAGTCAAAATAATCAAATTGGTACTCTAAATCCTTAATTCTTTAAGTAGATTTTTTTTCAATCAAAAGAAATTAAACATACTTGTTCAAAAGTACTCTAGTTTCTTTCACACCCAGAGGAGCTACAAGTGAGACTAAGAATTCTTATAGCAAGTTTCTGCAGAGCTGGAGTTGCTGCACTGTAAGAATCCCACCAATCAGCTGTCAAGATAAACAAAGTGATCAATACGTGTATACAGTAATTTATTTATTCAAAAAGTACGTGTACATAGTTGATATGTTTTTCCCGGGGACTTCTTTTCTCTGTTTCTAATAGCTATAGGCATGCCAAATAGCTCATGTGCTTCTTTGTATAAATTCAACTCACCAGAAATCTCATCTTGATCCTGTTGGGGCACAAGCTTTTGAATGACCTCCCAGAGGCCTTTCATGATCTCCTTATCGGCTTGAATGTTGGGGTGGATATAGAAAAATGCTAGATTAAAGTAAAATCTAGCAGCATGCAAAGAAAAATGCTGGATTAAAGTAAAACCCAGCAGTATGCAAAGGATGATGTAACTGAATATCCCATCTCTTATCAATAATCTCAAATACATCCGAATTTTTAGTTGCATCATCACCAAAGGCTTTTGCAATAGCCTCTTTAGCTCTATCCATAGCCTCATAAATAAACCCTATGGCCGGCTTCCTCTCATTATCAACAAATTTTAGAACACGAACGAGAGGACTAGTGAGCTTGAGAGCACGAACAACATTATTTCAAAAGGTAGTCATCTTAGCTATCTTCTCTGCTGCTTTGCCCTTTGGATCTCTTGCCCACTTGCTTTCCACCCACTTTTCCAAGCAAATCATCTTCCTTAGATTATTTTTCTGCTTATGGATGCTTGATAACGTCAAAAATGAAGTGGCAAATTACATCGCTGCCGGTCTAAGAAGCTCTTGAGAGTTGGTTTGACCTCTCATCAACCTTAAAAACTAACCATGTGAATAAATGAAACTCGTCAACTCCATAGCATGGCTCAAGGTCATCTTCATGAATGGTAGTTTTCTGCTATTGTTAAGTATAAGGTTGAGACAATGAGCAGCACACAGTATCCAATACATATGCAGATATTCATCCATCAAGTATTTACCTATAACCAACAAACAAGCATCTCATTAGGATTCAATCATTCAATTTCATCTAAACTAGAAAGCACATCGAGCAATATCAAACAAATTAAATCAAATCTAAAATTTCATACCGGCTAGTTTGAGACGAGCATGATTGTCTGTAATGACTTGCACAACATTCTCCAGTCCTCTCTTCCTAATTTCCTCATTTAAGATCTCAAACATCCTCGCACCAGTTTTGATCTCATTGGAAGCGTCAATAGAGGGATAAAATACCATTCCGTGAGGAGAGTTCACAAGAAAAATTATCAAAGTCCTAGCCTTTCAGTCAGTCCAATGATCTAACATAAAAGAGCATCCTTTTTTGGCCTAAACCTCCTTATGAGGTTGCATAAGATTTTCAGTGTACTTGTTCTCTTTAAGCAATGGTTTCCGTAATTTGTGGAATGTTGGAGGTGACAAGTTAGGCCCAAATGCCTTCATTGACTTTAACATAACATTGAAGGACCTAAGTCATGTGGCATTAAAAGAAATTCCCCCGTGATACCACCAACGGGCAATATCTTGATGCACTTTAGCAACCGCATTTTTGTTTTGGCCTTCTTCAATGCTTGTTTGCCACAATTTTCGTCTTCTATTATCCTTGGTTACCTCTAGTGTCGGGCCAAATGAGAGAAATGAATCCATAGGCCCCTTCCTCTTTGTTGAAGACCCCTCCCCTTCCTCTTGTAGATAAGGAAGATGATGTAGGAGGCAATACACCTTTTCCCTTGTCCCTAGTTACTTGTCCTTGTTCGACTTGAACCTCATCAACTTCAATCATGTCATCATCTTCAAGATTCGACGTGTAATTTTCCACGGCTTGTTGTCTTCTAACAATGACTTGTCTTTTTTCATAATCCTTAAGCTCATCAACCACATTCAAAGGAACTTTTTCGCAAAGTGAAACATTTTTGCGTGCCCTCGTTCTGATAAGATGCTTCTTTTGCCTTGATATGCCGCCATTTGTGATCTTATTACAATAAAAGCACTTGTGCTTGTTGGAATTTCCTTCCTCAACTAGAGAAGTGTACTTCCAAGTAGGATATTGTCTTTTACCTCTATTCACACTCGCCGATGCCAGTGAAGACATATTCAAATTTATTAGTCACCTACACCCAAAATTATGAAAATATCAAGTTAAATCATCAAACCATGCTCAGTGACCTTTTTAAAGTAACAAATATGAAATATGTATTTTCATTTAAAATGTAAAATATGTACTTTAAAGTAACAATTAAGTGATTAACAAACATGCTTGTTCATAATTTTCTAGTTAACATTCTTAATTACTAGTTAGCATGAACTTGTTTGAAATGTGTCATATAAACATGAACGATTACTTCATATCATTGTTTCTTCAAGACTGAAGACTTCAACTAAATTTTTTTCTTCCTACACTCACTTGTCTGACTTCATATAAATTAGAGAAGGAAGTAACAATTAGCAACAATTATACTAAATTACTAATTACTGTTTTCTTTTTACAGGTTAAACATGAAAAGATGGAGAATGGAGTAGCAAGAATCAATCAAATATCTCAAATACTCAATTCTCAAACTTTGTAGAAATAAAAGAGCAAAAAGAGTAAATTAAATGCATAAACCATCAAAAAGAGTCTATTAGATGAATTAAACATGTAATTATGTAAATTATTTTCAAAAAACAAAAAAAAAGAAAAAAATCTGAATGCCACCGGAGATATGGTCGCTGGGCCTGAATGTCACCGTCGTCGTCATTGGTCGTCGGGGTAGGGGAGGAAGGCAGGCGATCGTGAGAGAGTGGAGAGAGAGGGCGGCGACATTCACAGTGGGTTTGTGAAATCCTAACTCAAAAATCCCATTCGGTTTCATATCGGATTTATGAAAGTAGCGGGTTTCATGCCCAAAACCCATCTCAAACCCAATGGTTGAAGGCAAGAGCGCACACGAGGCGCATGCCAGGCGCGCGCCTCATGTACCTGCAGCACCCCGCCTTTGGTGCGGGGCGCGTTTGCTCCAGCCCGCAGCGCTCTGCGCCCCGGGCGCGCCTGAGGCGACCGCCTCGATAATACTGGTTTTATCTTGCCCATCTTCTTGGCTGGATATGTTATAATGGAGTGCTGTGCATGCTAGAGGGAAATCTGTGAAGAGGAAGATTCTAAGGGCTAGGATTGCTGCTGTTGTTTATCATTTGTGGTGTGAAAGGAACATAAAGATTTTTTCACAAAAGACTACTGTTGCTAATGCTTTGGTTGTAGTCATCAAGTATGATGTTTTGGCAAGAGTTTTCAAGGCTAAAATACCTCATCATTGTACATATAGCTATCGTTGATAGCTTTTGTTAAGTTTCGTATTCTTTGTTTTCTTGTATTGTTCAGTTTGAGCTAACTGTTTTTTGTACTTACATTCTAGTGGGTAACGAAGCTTTTCATTTACCCAAAAAAAAAAAAAAAAATAGAAGCAACAAAATCCTAACTATATTACTAATAAAATGAATCCTCTCTTAAGTTGTCTTGCTTCAGCAACCTTTGTGCATCCTCTCACACCTACTTTGTGTCTTTACCGTAATGACCAATTGAGTCTCCTTCTATAAGTAATTTTGTGCCTCCCAAATGCCTAGAAATATTTTCTCATATGCTCCCTTTTTCATACTTTTGTTTAAGCCTAGTTGTAATGCATAATCACCAAAGTTAATTGACTTATTCTCCTGATACAAAACTTTATTAGTACATACCATTTTCAACTTTTTCTTACAACTGATGCCACTTAAAAAATAGTTTAGCTCACTTTTCCTTGCTGCCTTATAACCTCCTCATCGTTTGCTGTGACATATAGCTTCCTTCTTAAACACCGAAGGAATCCTACTAGTGCTAGACGGAATGACACTTAGTCATATCTACTTCTTTTTGTTTTTAAAAGTTTATACCTTTTCAACTTTTTTCTGCTTAATATTTTCTTTTTTATGTATAAATGTTTTGTGTCATAGGTAACTATACTCGGAGTCTGTCCCTTTGAGATGATCTCAATTTTACATGAATATGTTTGTACCGACCTTAAAATTTTCTGTCAGGTTGGAGGTATTTGTGATAGGTGGTAAGAATGATGATACCTTTTTGATCTATGTTGAAGATAGTTCCACTCTATTTTCCTTCCAATTTAAGAAAATGATGCTTGGAAATCATTTGTATAACTATTGCATTATTCTGTCGGTTTCTATTAGCTTCTCTTTTATCTTCGTGCTCAATATGTAGGGTTCATCTTCAAACACACAGTTGACACTTTGAAATCAAATACATGAAGATTACTGTATCACTTTTCTGCATCCTTGTGGCTACCAGGAAGTGCTAGTTGACTATTTTATATTGAACTCACCTTGTTGATTAATATGATTAAGTTGGGTGTGTTTCTGCTGAGGTAGAAAGATTGCTAAAATCTTTATGTTCTGTTCAAGATTCTGTGATTTTGTTTTGCTTTATCTATTACTCTATTTAAAAAAAGGCAACCTACTGGTTTCTTTTTTGGGTGTTCTACCCCTAAAGATGTCACACTTTTAAAAATCCCATCATACCCATGTACAACTAAGAAGGATTTAAGTGTTAGTTAAGGGGAAAATTAGGAACACAATAATTACAAGAACGAAATCCTCAACCACATTCAAATCTGCAGCAAAATTTCAAAAGCTTTACCAACTAATCCAGATCCACATTCATAATCTTAATCAATTTCGTTGCTTTGGCATTTGATGCAGGACAACTTAAGATCAGATTCATTTTACTTAGTAATATAGTTAGGATTTTGTTGCATCTAGATTTTATTTTAGCGGATAGGGAATAGTAGTTTGAGGTTTTATCTTTTTACATATTTTTTGTTAGATATTTGGTTATAATTATTTTCAGTTTTATTAGATCAGATTTTAGTGATTTGGTGTTATCTTTAGTATTAAGTTTTTTTTTTCTTATAAATAAGATGTAATCCTCCACGAGGAAAATAGACAGTGATTAATGGAAATATGTGAGTTTGAAAAATCTCTTTGAAGCATGAGTTGCTAGACGTAAAACCATTGTTAGATGCTGTGATTGAATCTAGTCTATCCTAACTTATCTATTTTTTTATTGCATATTTCTTTTTTAATTACTGTTCACCCACCACTATACACAGGTTAGTGTCACTCGGTATTGTTGATTCATCTTTCAATGACCATTCAATCCATTTTCTTATGGTGTTTTCTTTAATTTCAAATTCATTCAGAATCCATCCCTCAAAGCCAAGAGCTCTATTATTGCAGCTTTTGACATCAGCAAAGCAACAATTCAAAGGCCATCAATGCTATGGAATTTTAAACTCGAGAACGATTTTTTCAAGAGGGGTAATTTGATGCAGGACTGATCCATAACTAAATTCAGCGGAAGATCTAATTAAGATTTTAGTTAGGATCTTATTTTTAAGGAACGGATTTTTCTTTTAGTTGAGATCTTTAGTCAGGATTGAATTTGTTGGTTAGATAGGATTGAGTTTTCTATTTTGTTAGAATGTGTTATTTGGTCTTTTCTATTAGTTGGGATTAGATTTTGTTTTATTCCTATCAAAGGAGTTGTTTCTTCATTTTTAGGAAGAAGAGAGAATGTTTGTGAGAATTCTGCATGTGAATTGCAGCTAGTATTAGGCATGTGAGGTGCTCGAGTGTGGCACATCATGTGTATCTTATTTTTTCTTTAAATGAAAAGTGCAATTTCTATATTTATTTTCTTTTTATTTAGTTTTATCCAAATAATAATCCTCAGCAGATCTCTAGCGCCTACTCCCCATCACAATTTTCCTCCTTCCCTCCCCCCTTTTCTCTCTCAACTGAAATTTTCCTGTATAGATTATAATCTATTCAACATTTGTTTTGGTACAAAGAACATGCTTCTCATCTTCATCTAAGGTTTGCTGTTTTGATGATTCTTGCTTTATTCTTTCATGGGTATTTTTTTTATTTTTTATGAAAATTATTTCTGTTGGTTCCTTTTCTTAAGATTATGTAGTTTATATGGGAAAGAAGACCAACACCAAACTAGATTAAGTGTCATTGTATTGAGAAAGACAAGGCAAAAATTTCCCATTCATGCTCATTGATTCATTTTGTCGCTTTTTTTTACTTAATGGATATTTTCAATTTTTGGGAAAAAATTATTCATTTCCTTGACAATTCTACTAGAACTTTCCACCAAAATTTTGTGTCATGCACGCATTGCTATTGCGTGCATCAGAATATTAGTCTTTAAGAAAGGGAAGCTGAGAGAACAGTGGCATATTTGTGAATTTATAGTGGTTTCTCATTTCTCTTCTTCAGTGCACATGAGCCTTTGGGTGCAAGCTTGACATTTAGGCAGTGTTTATGACAATATGAACTTTACAATATCGGTACGCAGATCGTGCAGTACAGTAGCTTACGTTGAGAGGAATGGAGCTAGTCCACTCTGTTCAAGGTTCTGAGAAATATGAACGAAGGTGTTAACAAAAACGTTTTCCAAATCTTACAGAGGCAGATGCCCCCAAAGGAACCCCTTAGCTTCATCCAGCAGAACTCTTGGATTCTTATTTCAATGTATATATTCATCAATATGTGCTTAAACGAAGCAATCTAAACTCGGAATACAGCTGCACTCATCTTTTGTATTAATCATTTAGTGTTAATGTTCCTTCTTAAATACTCAATCTTCTAATTCCCATTGGCAAAAGTATTTCCAATATTTGATGGAAAATAATATGAAGAAGGTTGTATAAAAGATTTCTCTGTTACCAAATGCACTGGAAACTTCAAAGCTTAAATGTTGAGTAACTAATAGAGAGAAGTTTTTGAGTAATCGTGTGCTTAGATCAATACAATAAGGTCATATTGTATAGAAAAACGGCTAGTACTAAAGTGAGGAATCTAAACTGCACAATTCAAATTCCTAAACCATTAGTTGGTATGCTTTTATTGCAGGTGTTTTCATGACTACCAAACCACGTTATTGTCTCATGTTTAGATGTAGAAAGGCATTGCAATTATGCATACTAAATCAATACAAACATCAAAGCAACATCTGGAAGACTGCAGCTGAGTACTAGGAACTGTAATCTCTTTTTAGCATTGTATTAAATATATGATGCTTAACTCATTATTTTTACACCTGTTTCACTCTTAATGTGATAACTCATAAGTCCACTGACCAAGAGCTAAATTAATGTTTACCTCATCAAGCAAAACAAATTAAACAGTTTAATTTCACTTAATCTTATATTAAAAATTAATGCAGCTTCAAATAAAATTATATTAAATCTCACATTATCCACCTATTAACTGTGTTCTAGCCTTCAATATTGATTACCTTGCTGCGTGTAATTTAACACACCTTTGTGAAACATTCCATATATATCTGAATTATTTAACACATAGAAGTAGATTTTAAATCATATTAAATTTCACTGATTGTACATGTATAAACGTACATCATAATTGTTACCAACATGCCTTTGTAAATGAAATGATGTGAACCTTCAGAATTGAGTCTCAAAGTATACTTATATTGCCACGTGAATTTGTATATTCCATTTGTGTGTATGAACCAATAAGTCTTCTTTTGTAACCTGAACTTTCATTGCAGTGCATGTGTATGTTGTGTGCATGTATTCTTTTCTTGACAATTATGCTACCTCACCTTGCTTATCTTACTTTGGCAGGATCGATATAATTTTTTCAAGTGAAACATGTGCTGATGCTTGGATTGAGAAAGAGGTAAAGTCACTTGATAATTATTTTCAAATTTAGCAATTTTGTCTCGTGTAAGAATGTGTTGCATGTCATAGACTTTTTCTTACTAGAAAGGACAGAATGCATATATAGTTTACATTGAAGAAATGATGCATTAACAAGTTTACATAGTCGCATAATGGCTAAGAGAGAGCCTATAGGACATGAAAGATCTTAAATATTCTTTCATGAATTTAAAAGATATTGAATATTTGCTCAAAAAAGGAAAAACAATGAGAAGAGTATTTTTTTCACTTTCAGTGAAGGAACAACTTGAACTAGTAAATATGAATCTGAGAGGAGTTAGTAAAATCAACATCAGAAATGTTAATAGCATAGCTACACTATTGTAAAATTTTACCTCTAAAGTGGCTAGAATTACATACTTTCTTACAAAAGAACTTTTTTCTAGCTTCCATAAAAAAGCAATATTGTGCAAGGCTCTAAGTTGCATGGAAACAGGTACGCGTATCGGCAAGGTTTAAATATCGGTTATCGGGGATTTATCGGATGGTCAAAATCCATATCGGATAGCGAATATCGGGGATAAGTAGTATTTATCAGAGTGACATTACCGGATGGTGTATGTACATTATATAATATCCTAAAATGTAATCTAACAATACTTAATGAGATATAAACATACCAAAATGTAAATAATTATGTTTAGGATCACTAACTAATGGTAGAAACTTGCTTCTGTATCTCACGATGAAACCATTCGAGTGCACAGTAAAAATAAAATAACATGCAAGCAAATAACAAGATAACATAAATAATGAAGAATCATCAACATAATTATTGTGTAATCGCGAGATTATAAACTAACTAAGTTGAGATTTAATAGTTATGAGCCAATATTCATAAACAAACATAAGCTAATCACCAAACAACAAGTTCCAAAAGCAACAAATAGTTTATAATTCTTAAACATCCAAAGGGCAAACCCAAACCCAAACCAAAGGTTGATAATTCTGATATTTTGAGCCGACATATCGGCCGATATCTCGCTTTATCGCCACATTATCGCCAATAAACATCCAAAAACGATATCCGATTTAAAATCAAACTCATCATAGCGGAAGGCCCCCAAAACCGATAAATTGTCGATAATATCAGTTTATCGGTCGATATTTAAAACACTGGGTACAATGCACAGCAAATTGGTAAAATATAGGGTACGGAGACATGACTACGTATATACATTGAAATTAATGATTTACGTGAGATCATTATTGTTTTTCAGTTCATATGTTATTCAAATTAAATTTCCTATCACATTTTACGTTTCTTTTACTTTGTTGATTATTATAAATTTGAAATTTCTCGTTTTGAACTAGCCACAAAACGACTATTTAAATTCATAATATGGAACTTTGGTGTGGGCTAAAATGAACTCGATCCATGTCTAACAAGTCTCAGAAAATGAATCTGAAGTGTAGGGTATACATCTAAGAAATGCATGAGGAGTGTTTCAAATTAAACATATATCAGATAATTGAATACAAGTCTGAAAAAATGTATGCATATATTGAAGGATTGTCCTGAAATTTTGATACGGGTTGGCGTTGGGTACGGTATTGGCTTCATGATAGAAGTGCCCGGGTATGTTAGACATTATTTACCACTAGAATATATATAATGGACTTCTTTATCCTACAATTGGTAAGAAAGAGATTACTTTTTCTAGCCAGGACATAAACTTGGGGTTTTCAACAATCCAACTTCAACAATTTGCCACCTGAGGCCAAGGGGGCAAGAAGTATTACATAGTGCCACACTAATTTATGCTTTATTTTTTTGATCTCTGTACTAATACAAAATAAAAGGTGGAAAGTTGTGTTAGGTGGATAGTAGCACAAAACTTAGGTCTTTAAAAATAATACTAAAGAGCATATTTTGGGGTCTCGTGGTTGTTAATTTAAAAGAAGGCTGATAAAAAGCTGAATCAACCCCAAAAGTTTAGCATAATAAAGGCTTTGTTTTCTAAAGGCATTAAGAAGGGATATGAAGTACGGTCGTATGAAAATTGTTTGTATAGAGCTGCACTAGACAATGATTCATGGAGATGGAAACAAAGATTTCCATTGGATTGTCAGCTAACCATAATCCAGAAACGTGGACATAGTGATGATTTTGTATTTCTATGAATATCATGTTCTGCATGTTTCTGTGTGGGTGGGTGTGGTGGCAATCCCTTTTGTTAAATGAGCTACTAAGAAATGAAAATGTGGTGAGGCCCACCTTGCTACTCACATCGTATCAATTGGTCTCACCATGCTCTATCTCTTGGTGGCTCATTTAACGAAATGAGCTGCAAGCTTATAACCATTAACACTATATATATGTATATAATAAGCATATGTACTATACATATGTATGTATTAAAAATAATGGGTATGAGGTGGGGGTTTATTTTGCTAAATGATCTACCAAGAGATGAATATGCAGTGAGGCCCAACTGCTAGTCTCATCGGATAGGTAGGTTTCACTATCCTTTATCTCGTGGTAGCTTATTACAAGGCGAGCTTCCAATTAATAACCATCAAAGCCTTATATATTAACGAATATATTCTATGTATGTATATACGTACATGCATATCGATATCTATATATACATACGCGCACACATATGTTTGCGCCCGCATGCACATATGCACACGACATGTGCACACACACGCATAGAGAGAGAGAGAGTGCTTACAAAACACAAATGCATGTACATTGGAAATTGGAAAAATCCAATTAGAGTAAATAATGATCATAGTCTTTATCCATGAAAGTTTTATGAGAAAATTAGAGTATTCTGCATGAATATGCACTTTTATCTGCACCAGCAAATTGGTTGACATGTGTGACACGGTGAACATGGAGAGAGCTTATAATTTGGCAAAGAATATGCTACATATTGTTGATAGTAGTAAAGATTCTAGATTTTTAAAGTTATAACTTGTCGGCATATCAGGAGCTTTCAACCAATGCCTGATTCTCTGAATTAAAGCGCAATTACATTTCGGGTTTGGGGTGGATATAAATGAAGGTAATGTCCACAAGTACGGAGATGTGCATAATAGTTTGACAATTCATGCATCATAGTCAGTTGTAAAATATATACAACATGCTACAAGACCTTCCGTTGTTGATTGTGAGACAATCTTATCACCTTTATCGTCACTGCCATTGTTATGACTTTAAATAAACATAGAAATTTCTTGGGTGGTTTGTGCTTCTATAGAATATTGTGCTAAATGTAATTACTTGAAAATTTCTTATCAGACTTAACATTAGCTTAATCTACATTGGTTTGCTCGGTTTTCCAATTCAATACAATTGATAATGATAATATTATATTAAATTTACATTAGACCAAGTTTGAAGCTGGAAGAGAAGAGTAGTTAATATTTCTTGCCTTGCTAGGAAATCTTGTTTTGTGCAGAATGATTCCCCATAACTCTTTGTATATGTATCTTTCTTTTCGTATTACTAGTGGTCTTTGTGTACATTTATACAGGTTGTAGCGTTGAAAGAGGATGGCTGCCCAAAAGTTTGGGTTGTCACATCTGATGCTTGTCAGCAGCAAGCTGCACATGGAGCTGTACGCACTTATCCTCTTCAAGGGTAGCTTGTGTATTGAGAGTTTGACTGTCTTGCTTTCCTTTAACCATTTTGTATTACAGTTTCTCTACAAGCATTTGCTATTTCACATGATTGGTATGATTAGTTTTCTTATCGTTACATCTTAGGCTAGTTGAGATTGCAATCCATTTATTACCATAACTATAAAATTTCTCAAGCTTGCATGTAAGTACCATGATGTATGTTATTTGCTGGCGATATAGTATTAGTTAACAATACTAAAGAAAGGATAATTTATAAAGTAGAGAAGTGGAGACATGCTCTCGAAACTAAAGTTTTTAAAATTAGCATAACAAAAATGAAATACGTGGAATGCAGTTTTAGTAAAACTAGAAAGAGAAAAGAACATAGAGTACATATTAATGGTCAAGAAGTATCAAAAGTAACCACTTTCGTTATTTAGGGTCATTAATTCATAATGATGGTGAGATTGAGGATGATGTTGTCCATCAAATCAAATCGAAATTGTTGAAATGGAGCAGTGCTTCACAGATTTGAATGTTGGGCAACTAAAAAACATGTGCAAAAATTAAGTGTAGCAAAAATGAGAATGTTACGATGGTCTTGTACGATGGTCTTGTGGGTATACACTAAAAGATCTGATAAAAAATAGGTGCATCTGTAGTAAATTAGAGGTTGCTCCTATTAAGGATAAAATAAAAGAGAATCAACTAAGTTGCTTTGGTCATGTACAACGGAGAACTCCTAATGCACCGGTTAGGAAAAGTGATAATGTTATTCTTAATGGGGCAAAGAGATCTAGTGGTAAACTTAAGAGAACTCGGCAAAAAGATCTAGTAGCAATTAAGAAGGATATGATAATGGTTAACCGAACAGAGGAGATTGCCAAGAATTGAATGAAATGAAAGAATAGGATTCATGTAGCCAACCCCAAAGATCTGGGATGAAAGGTTTGTTGTTATTATTGTTGGCATGTAAGTACCATATACCAATTATCCTGATCATCTTCATCCACTCGTCCTGCATGGAAAAGTATGGTTTTAATAACCAACCGTATGCATTCTTGAAGTTCATCAGCATTCAACACGTATAGATCCTCAGATCTACATGCCACAACAAGGTTATATTTTGGAGTTAGATTGAAAATTATATTTAAGACAAGTTTTTCTCATGCTACCTAAAACTTGCAACTGTGCAAGCTGGGCTTTCCAAAGTAATTAGTCAAGTGTCATCATTCCAGGATTAGGGTAATTATGGTTTAATCAATATAATGCTGTACAATTCTTGTTCAATAGTGACATTGGTTTAAAGGACTCCCAAAGCACCCAATATTTTGCCAAATGGCATTGGTTTAAGGGACTCCAAAAGGACTCAGAGCTCATTTTGATTTAACCGAAAACAAACAAATAGAGCGGTTAACATGTTGCTAAATTATGGCGACAAAAGATAAATATAAAAAATGTAGCAAATAATAATTAGAAGAATCATGGAAAACTACACTAAGATTCCAGAATATAATTTCTGTTTCTTTGGATAGGGTTTGAAAGAGTAAACTTGTTCTTTCTGATAAGAGAATGGAGATGATATTGGAATAGGTTCAGGTTGGGCAGGATAATGTTATGGTGATCTCTTGAATTTCCATTCTCTAAAGTTGCCAAATATAATTGATAACAACCACACAGAAGGAGCCTAGGTGATCAATAGAACTAGAACTGGAGATATTCTCAATCAAACTTGCAAATTTTTATTAAGGGTGGGGGCAGCGGCACCTTTGTAGAGAAGCATGGGTTAACCATTACTTGTAGTGGCAAGGGGAGGAAACTCTCTTACTGAAGAAATGATGTTAGCCCTGAATCCAATGGAGATGAGGGTCTCCCAAGTTTAAGCTTACATTGGATATCTTGACATAATCAAAGCTTATTTATGGAAGTGTACTTCTGATGCCTGACAACTTTTCCCAAGCAACACTCTCAGAATTCTTTAGTAGAGATGCCTTCCAAGGTTTGTGTAAAGAGGTACCATTATTTTTTATTTCCAAATAATAGTGCAAGTGAATGCAGGTAGTATTATCTTATGATTGGTTAAATGACGAGAAATGTGGACGTCATAATGAATATGCAATCTCCACAATGAACATGAGAAATTCAAAGGTTATAATGAATGTGTAATCACACTGATTGAAGTAGAACAATTTTTTTCCTGGAATGAAGATTATAAATCTGCAATCTCATTATTATTGAATGAAGAATAACTATCTTGTTACCTTTACCTACATGAATAAAAGATACATCCTTATTTTGAAGTAGCAACCTCAATAGTGGCCTAGCGTGAAATCAAAAGTAGCAATACTAGAGGAAGAATGAATAAGGTGTCAAATAGAATCCCCAATGTAAATACCTATTCTTAATTATAGATGCAACAATGCAAGTGCAATAATAACATGAGTAATTAAACTATTTGAAGAATAATAAAGCAACTAAGTAATTAACAAAAGTTATGATAGGGTAATAATAACATGAGTAATTAAACTATTTGAAGAATAATAAAGCAACTAAGTAATTAACAAAAGTTATGATAGGGTTAGAGTGATGATTTAGAGAGATGTACAAATCTGTTGGATAATTAGGATTACATTTAGATAATTTTTTTTGGACATATAAAGCTTGTAATTATGGCTGTTCCTTGGAGTTAAGTTCAACATATAGAACTTTAACTGATTGAGGATTTGTTAGCTTGCATAGGCCTGAGGACTTGTTATGTATCTTCCCTAGTTCTGTTTTATTTCTACACTTGTCCTTGTCAAGGATGCCGTTAGCGAGATGCTAAGACAATTATAGCTGTTATTCATCTCTATAATAATATTGGCATGATTAATATGGAAAGTATGAGATGTCAGTTTCTATATATGTTTTAATTGGCTTTGTGGTATAAATAAGGCTAATTAGCACTTAAATACCTTATCGGTTCCCCTATTGTGCGCTTATATGCCTTCACTTGTTTTTGGCACTTATGTACCCCTGAAAATTTTAATGTTTGCACTTTAGTAACTTTTGTTATTCAAACTTGAGAATATTCCTCTGAATATTCTCATGTGACACTCACAAGTTAATTTTAACTTTTTTTAATGCTTAATTTTTGTTGAGTTTACTTTCAAACCTACCCTGATTTTGTTTTAAATAGACTTATGGTAGGTTTAAAATAGAATTAGGGTAGTTTTAAAAGTATCAACGAACATTAAGGGTTAAAACTATTCTTAAATTAGCATGTGAGTGCTGCATGGGAATATTTAGGAAACATTCTCCTGTTTGCATGGCTGAAGGTAGTGAAGTGTCATTTTTAAAAGCTTGAGGGTATACAAATGTTGCCAAAAGCAAGTCAGGGTATGTAAGTGGTTAAGCACTAATTATTTTCTGGTACTCTAGTTAGCTTCTCAATCTCAATATTGTTCTCTTTTTTTCAGCATATTTTTATATTAATATTTCATGTCATATATATATTACAAAAGAGTTACACAAAAGCCCTTCTTGGATTGCAAAATAAAACAGCCCAAGAGTGCACCCAAAAGAAGTGAGGCATCCCTTCACTTTGAAAAAAGTAAATTATGAGCTAACAAACACATAGGCTCCTGAACAAAGGAGGAAAGAAAGTTACTTGTAAACATCATGGATCACGTTAGCGGAACAAAGGAGGAAAGAAAATTACTTGTAAACATCATGGATCACGTTAGCGGTTATGAGTATAGGACATACCCATCCTGTCAAGCCAAATAAGTCGCTGAATATGCATCGGAAGGGCAGCTACATCAAAGAAGTATTGAATCTAAGTTGGGGAGTGTCCCCACTTGGATAAGCTATTAGCAACAAAGTTAGCTTCCCTGTAGCAGTGGCACACTCATGGAGGTGCTGGTGCTTGAATTTCCAGTGATGGTGCAGCTGTCAATAGGGACTCGGCTGCTCAATACTAGTGACTAGGCTTATAGAGTCAGAAAAGGCAATGGAAGGATGGAGACCTATCTCATCAATTAGTTCAGCTCCTACTACAAGAGCTTTGATTTCTTACAGACTAGTGCCTGAACCCATCGGACCCGCATAGGCACAAAGGAACTGACCCTCACGATCATGAATGACCCCCCAACAGCAAGCTGATGATTCCTACATGATCCATCGACGTTAAGAGCATAGGAGTTCAGGGGGGGAGGGGTCCAGGCACAAGGGAAAGTTCTTTTGGCCAAAAGGGATCTCGGGGTAATGCCAATAGCAAGTAAGGAGTCAATGCCATATTTGGAGGACTTCATCATAGGCTTAATGAGGTGATCAATGTGCTGCAAGGAATCACTAATCACCAATCCAACGTGCAAGTGACTTTTCTTCATACCACCATAAATCATGTGGTTTCTATAGCTCCATATTTGTCTGCAAATGGCGATACAAGCTAGGCGGCCCATGATAGAAAAATGAGAGTTGCCTTTATAGTTCCTGAACCACCATATGATTCTGGTGGTGACAGATTGGTGAGAAAAGTAGGGGGACTGCAATGATAGCTCCAAAATAGGACCATAGAGCAGTAGCCAGTTCACCATGAACAAAGAAATGATTCAGGGACTCAACTTGAGGGTTAGAGCAACGTACACACTTAGAGGCTATAGAGACGCCACAGTCTTGAACTTGTGTGTCAACAGGGAGAATATTGTGGAAAATTTTTCAACATATAACTTTTGCAGTAGCGGGCATAACCGAAGACCATTTATCCTCAAGGATTTGCACAACAGGAAGGTGACTACGAATTGAGTTCCAAGCAGATTTAGTTGAGAAGTTACTTCAAGAGTCCAGTGTCTCATATCAGCCTCCAAGAGCCTTGGGGCTGTAGAGTAAAGAGCATGCACCATCACTGGGCCAAGAGTGGGAAGGAGATCATCAAAAGACCAGGCACCATCATGATAGAAATCTTTGAGTTTCAACTTGATATCAGCATTCGGATTGAAGAGATTAAGCTGAAACTCAGGATGCCACCGATCGAACCAGAACGACATGTTGTCTGAGTAGACAGACCAAGCACAACAATCCACAAACTCCTTTTTGATAGAGAAGATAGTTTTCCACTCAATAGATCATCTTTGAGGCCCAGACCAAGCCATAAGAGATATAGGGACTTTATATTTATCCTTCATGAAAGTGGCCCAAAGAGAGTTTGATTGACATATATGCCAACATTGCTTTAGGAGAAAGGCTCTTTTCACATCAGAAAGCTTTCTAATGCCCAGCCCCCTCATTTAGAAAATAACATAATTTATCCCACGCTAGGGCCTTTTCTTGCCAAAATCAGATGACCCCCAAAACAAGTTTACAAATAGCGCTTCAATCAAGGAAAAAACTACCTTAGGGATAGATATAGCAGAGTTAGTGTATAAGCATGCTGCTCAGGACATGCCTAACAAGAATTAGCCTTCCCGCAATACTTAGCAATTTGCAATGCTACCCTTGTAGCCTATCTTTGATCCTTTCAATGAATGGTTGACAGAAAATAATTTTTCTATGTCCTGGGCCAATAGGAACCCCTAAGTAATTTATAGGGAATTTACCTTTAGAGAATATCAGGGTTCTTTCCACGACCCTAATCCTGGACAAGGAAGCTTTTGAGGGCAAATAAAATTGGCTTTTAGATTTGTTGAGCTGCTGGCCAGAGCACTATTGGTAAGTGTTCAGAATTGTCAAGACCTAGGTGAGGGATCTTTTGGCAACGTTGGTGAAGATTATAATGTCATCTGTAAATAGATGAGAAGAGCAAGTAGCCAACGTGGAGTAAGAAGGCTCGTGGGAGAGCCAATTTGCAAACCCCCAGGAGAGTCTCTTCAGCAATGATAAACAAGCTTGGTGACAAGGGGTCACTATATCTAAGGCCCCTCGAGCTCTTGAAATAGCCTTTGTATACCCCATGACAGACAACCGAGAAATTGCAGCTGCAAATACAGGCTTTAAGCACCATAATCCACTCTTGAGAGAAACCAAATTTCTGTAGGACAGCCCACAAGAATCATTCGAGCCTATCATAGGCCTTTTGCATGTCCAAGTTGAGAATAATATTAGGATGCTTAGCCTTTTTATCAAGCTCACTGCATATTTCCTAGGCTAAAGCAATGTTATCAGCAATAGTTCTTCCTTGCACAAATGCTCCTTGATTGGGAGAAATAAGTGAAGGGAGAATGGAAGCCAAGCTAACATAGAGAGATTTGGCAAAAAATTTTATATATCATAGTGCACAGACTTATAGGTCTGAAGTCATGTAGACTTCTTGCGGGATGTTTTTTGGGGATGAGAACCAATATGGTGTGCATAATAGCATCAGGGAGTTGTTTGACCTGAAGAAACTCATTAACGGCATCAAGGACAGACTGACCAACAAGATCCCACATCGAAGTGAAGAATGAGGAGGAGAAACCATCCATACCAGCTGCACTATCCATTGGGATAGAAGAAATAGCGTCGAAGATCTCCTTCATTGTGAAAGGCCTTAGGAGCATGAGATTAGTGTCATCATTGACCTTTGAAGGGATCAAGTTGAGGAAGTCTTCATGGAGGTCATGATGTTCAGAGCTAAGGAGCTGAGAAAAGTAACTGATAGCTGCATCATGGATAGCAGATGGACCAGTTAGAGTTTCGTCATTAGGTCCTTGTATAGAGTAAATTTTAGACTGGATTGATTTACTTTTCACAATGCTATGAAAGAAATGAGTGTTAGAGTCTCTCTCCTTAAGCCACTTGGTCCAAGATTTTTGTTTCCAAAAAATCTCCTCACATATACAAGCTTCCCTTCATTTAGATTTGCAGTCCATTAGTTTAGAATTAATGGTCGAATTCCAGCCAGCTTGCAGTTGAGATTCAAGAGAATTAATTTCAGTTTCAAGAGAAGCAATGCGGTCAAAGATATTGCCAAAGGTCAGTCGATTCCACTCATTGAGGGCCTATCAGAGTTTTTTGAGTTTCAGATAGCAGACCGAATAGGAGTGAATGCAAGACGCGTGCACTAAATATCATGTACCAAGGCTTGGAAAGAGTCATGGCAACTCCACATCCGTTAGTAGCGCTACAATGTTGGGCCAGCAATGGAGTCAAGGCACCAGGATAGGAGGATGGGAGAATGGTCAGAGAAGTTTCTCTGTAAGGCAGATGTTAAAAGGCCCCCAACAAGAGAAGGTCGGAGGATTGCATAACACGATCAAGCACCTGTCAAGTTCTTCGAAAGCCATCCATGTTGTTGCATCAAGTAAATTTGTTCACTGATTTAGGGATAGAGGCCATCTGACAATCATTAATACAACAATTGAACTCCTCCATGGCGCGAGGTTGGGGCCACCAATCCGCTCATCACGAGATCTTATAGTGTTGAAGTCACCACCCCATATCCAAGGACCTTAGACTTGCGAATGAATGAGTTTTAAATGATTCTAGAGGTCACGCCTTTTCTGAACAGTGTGCTTACCATATATGGCAGATAAGGTGAAGCAATGGCCGCCAATGTCATCACCAAAGCATTTGAATAGAGGTCCTCCACTCTTGGGAGCTCTGAGTGAACAAAGGAGAAAGAAGGAACTCCATCTCTAGAACCGCAGACCATATTGACCCTTGTGCGTGGAATCTGCGCAAAAGACTCTGCCTCATTGGCATGGGCTCGCACAAATCCTGAGCCTCTAGGGACCCTAGTAATTTGGACATAAGATCTGTGCTCAAGGGACTACTCCGATGGCCTTTTCTGCGGCTGGTGAGACCAAGAAACAGGCACTGTGTTGGATGGAGCTGAGGACTGTTTCCTAGGTGGAAAGGAAGGTTGGGGATGAGGGGGAAACGATGAAGAGAGGGGATAGAAGAGGGTTTGTGAGGACTAGGGGGTTAAGGGGTTGATGATGAGGTTTTTGATTTGGGGATTGCTGGGTTTAGATTAGGGATTGAAGCTAGGTTTGAGGAGGTGGTGGGGTCAGAGGTGGTGGGGTGAGAGTCAGGGGGCAGCTAGTGAGGATGAGGGTTTGACATGACGGAGGTGGCCGGTGTTGAACAACTCCGGCCACCCAATGGTGGGAGATTTGACTAGGGCAGAAAGGGGTGGGAGGAGAGAGGACAATTCTTGTAGGCATTTGATGCTAGGAGACTACCATTCATATCTCAATATTGTTCTCTCTTTCTAGCAAATGCTTCTGTCTATTCATCCTTCTTATCATTTACCTACTCTTGCTTGCATGTTCCATTAAAGACTAAATAGCTCATTATTTTATGAATTGCCGAATGAGAAAGCTTCTTTTCTCAGTTCCTCATATTTCATTTAGTTTATTTGTGATTGTTATAATCTCCAATTCCTTGCCGTGAATACATTCTCATTTGACATTTTTTGGCTTATTTTCCTTAGATATTGATGCAATTCCTGATAGCATATATTACATTTCTTAAGCCCTGTGAAAGTATAAATTTATGGTCCAAAACCCTCCACACAACTTCGTAGTTTTGATGCGGTGGAAGGGACCTTCAACATGGTATCAATCATCTAAGCAACTCAGGTTCAACTCCCACCAGCCATGAGTTTAAAAAGAGTATTTAAAAAGATATACCATTGTGTGAGTCCAGGTTTCTCAACTCGTGAAAAGGGTGCTCAACATGGGGGGGGGGGCATGCTAGAGTAAAATTACAAACCTCAATTCTCGCCACAAATTTGGAGTTTTTGTGCAGTGGCAGAGACCTTCAACTAGCCCCAACCAACTCCACTTCCTTGGTTGCTCCTTTTCTCGTGCAAATATTATGTCATGATCTGGCATTCAGAGACTTGCTTCTGGGTTTCATGAGCTTAAACTGCATGAGCAGCAAATATGTTTGTTTTGCTTGTCACTTCAGATAATAAGACACTAATGTTTATGGTGAGCTTTCCCCTGTATTCCTGGTTTGGAACTGTCTATTTGCAACATTTGTAACTTTCTCACTGTGTATCCTGGCTCCACAACCATCCCCATTTTCATGAGAAAATACTTGTGAGTGTGTGATGAATCTGATGATAGTGTTCGTGTTCAAGTTGGACATATTTATTTTGTTTGTTATTATTATTTTCATTTAGCTGAGCTGTCTGATTGCTGTTAGTTCTTGTTGTGCTGCTTTCAGCCAGTGCAATTCCTACATTTATTTGTCTCTACTCTTATATCATGGAATTTTTATCTCCTTTTTCCAACTTTTGGAAATGTTTGAACTCATTATAAATTAGCGCACTTTAACTATCATGTAAAAGCAATTAATGTCGACCTCACATTACCTCATTTTTAATTCAAGTTTGACATCCAAATGAGTTACTTCATAATCTTGTTATTAGGGTGCCATTTTGTATCGAAGGACAGTAGAAACATTTTTTTTTTTTTGACAAGTTTTCCTTGACTTGTTTTCTAGGGTGCATTTGTTTGGAGTTGTAAAGCATTGGTGTCTGAGGTGAGACAGTTGACCTTTGTTTCTTCTTACTGAATATTTATCTGAATTCTTAAATTAACGTGACATTAATTTTTGTCTCGTTGACTGCTAAGGTTATGTACAGTAGCTAGATACATTAATTTAAAGTGCTTTGCTTATTTAAGATATATTTGTTCAGTAATTTCATTACAAGCTAACTGTTGGAAATATTCCATGTCATAGATTTATTGTCACTTGACTTGTTTCTTCCTCTGCTTCCATTAAATATTTTTCAATTCTCACTATGATGGTGAAAGTTAAGTCCAAAAAGAATTTGAAGTTGTCATATTGCTTCAAAAGACTATTTCTTCGATTGTATAATCTTTTGCCCTGTAATGGCTTGATATATGGCGTTCTCATAAAATAACAGTTTTTATCTTTTTCCCTATGTGGGGTATGAGTTGTATTCAGCTTCGCATAAAACAATGTTTTTGTCCTAGCTTTGAATTCACAGAAGGTGAATTAAGGTGAGTATGCACATAATGTTCACATAAGAACAAATTTTGCTTAAATAATAGTTTCTGTTTTCATGTCTGATGTAATCAAACTCGGTATTAGAGTGGATAACTGAGGAGAGAAGTTAGTCACATATCCTTCATATCTCTCTATGAAGAGAATATTCGAACCAGTAATGACTAGTGGAACTATGTGCAGCGTTGTTATTTTCTTTTGATCGAGTCCAACAGAAAGGCCTATGTTAACTGCTCTGTAGTTAAGAATGACCCTGTAGGAGTACCTAAATGCATGAGCTCCTTGGCGAGACATGAGTAAGTGTTACAGATTCACCACATTGACATACAACTTGCAGCATGCTACAACTTGTAGCATGCTACAACTTGTAGCATGCTAGAAGTAGAAATTTAGCTAAAATTTAGTATATTGCTGTTAGCAACAATGTCAAAAGCATGCTGACTGCATATTGTGTTTCGAGAAAGAATTAACCTTTTACCGTATAACATTAGTTCAGTGCCCGGGATCTAATGCAAGAAATGTTGCAGCTCTTCAAAATATTGTCTTCGAAAATGAAATTATCTATAAAAACATAGAGTCAAAGAATAGAGGAGAGAAAGATGATTCCCAGTCAAGTTAACTGGTTCATGTTGGTAAACATGTACCAGTATCCTTGAGGAAAGAAAATCTGACACGCTTTATGTTATTTTCAAATCCACCATTTTCATTAAGTTATTTACTTAGTCTCTCGATACTGTTCACACAACCAAAGAATTTGCCATATTTACTGAAGTGTGCTGTTGCATATTTTTTTATTCAGAGTTGATATTTTCATTTGACTTCATATTGCTTAAATATATGATGATCTTTGCCACATCCCAACATGTTGGTGTGAAATCAACAAAAATACAATCTGTTAGCTAAATTCAGTAAATATAATCAAAGAATTATTACTAAATCGCTGATAGAATCATAGAACTGGACTAAATAGTATATAAGCACTCGAAAATAGGAATCCTGTAAATCGAACAATAAAGAAGTAGAATCATGAAAGTAGGCCAATGACTCTCAGATACTGTTATACAGGAAAGAGAAAAAGATGATGACCTCCTAAAAATTATAAAAATAGTGTAATCTTTAAGAGCTTTGATAAAAATACTTTTACGTCTCAAGTTTCCAGAATACATTGAAGTTTTGCTGGAACTTAAAAACATGATCACATAAGCCTGTTCTTTTTTACTTTTCTCTTCTTTCATCACAGATTTACCTTCTATTCTCTAGTTAAAAGTCATGTAAATGGCATATCTATTTAGAATTAGATGTTACTTCAACCGTTCTATTGCAAAGTTTAGCTAAAACCAAATATAAATGTTATTGGTTGTAAATTCTTTTTAATCAAGTGTTGTTGATATTTCTAGAACTTTCATCTGGAGACATGGTACTGAAACCTGATATTTATGATTCTCAAGTGCCGATACCAACAGACACTGATGGTATAAAAGCATCCTAATAAGTAGAACGAAAGCAATATTTCAAAGGAATTATCTGAAACAAGTATGAGATTTTGTTTGAGCTCATATGTAGCCTTTTGCAACCAACTAATAATATGATTAAAATACATTTTGTCAGCAAATAGTTGAGCCATAAACACCTTCCCTTCCGTAACTGTAAAATGAATGTTTGAATTCTAGAAGAAAACTCTTTTTAATTAATCAATTTTGTCCATTAACAACCCAGGAAATAAAAAAAATATACGATAATAAAGTTTGAGATATTAGCAAGAAATGCCCTAGAAGACGATAAGACCCTTCCAACAAGCAATTCTTCTCTCAATCTTATCAATTTATGGCTGCCAATCCTGTTTATTGAGCCCCACTAACTTCAAGAGACGTACAAAGATTATAAGTAAAAACACACCTTAAACATTGAAACATTATACATGACAGTTAAGAAGTAAGTTATCATAAATAGGCCTCACATTCAAATTTGACCAATATATTGATCTGTTTTTGTTGTAATAGCCTCTTCTGCTTCCTGGTTCTTTGCATAGGGAATTCGTAGTACATAAAGAGTTACTATCTCACTCATTTAATATCAATTAAATTGTGGATAAGAACTATCTCATTGCTTCCCTTGGAACCAAACACTATTTTCATTTTACATTAGTTTCAGTAATTCCCGTATAACTGTTCAAAATAAGTTATGTTGATCTCTCTAGATTTAATGCACATTATAATAATCTGAATACCTTGTAGATAAAGGCTTCGCAAAAGGAATTTGATCAAATACTTACTGAACACAGGTATGATCCTAGCTTAATATTTGCAACATTTCAATACACTACTTTAGCAGGCATGAAAAAAGTTGCACGCTGGAAAATGTACCATGTTTGCAGTGGCCAATGATTTTGCTGTGCAACCCTGACATCATAAATCAATTTTCACTGAATGACTAGATTATGGTTTATATATCCTACAAGTATAGAAAAAATCATGACAAATATTTTTTTAACCATGTAATCAGGTCAATGTTTGGTATTAGGGACCAAACTTATAACCACCATGGGTTTCATCTTTATATAAGCAACACAATCTGTTGACTAGGCCCATTTTATCTTTAATTACTGTAGTGGTGCATTTATTCTTCATTTCTGGCCTCTATGTTGGTGACTGTGCTCTATTTATTGCCTGCACAACTCAATGTTTAGAATGAGGACTTTAAATTGTCCCTTCGATGTGTTAGTATTAATAGGTATAACTACCTTCTTCTTTTGAACATGTATGTCCATATCCCTTGTGACGCAGGACGGGACAAAGGAAAACACTAATGCCAAATGAATCAAGCAAACACATGGAAGATAACCTAGAAAGCAACTTAGTGTATGCAACTGTCATGTATGCAAAAGTCTAATAGAATCCCAAATATGGATGCGCTTCAATTATGTGCATGCGATAAATATTTAAACAAAATTCGCATATAGAGAACAATAACCAATGATATTCATAAATTGACTACAAGTTCTATAGCGTTAGAGGAGCAAAGTTTGGATGTGTGATTATGATTAGAGATCACCTGAGCGTGTAAGGAACTCACACCAAATCGTACAAGATCCAAATCAGAACTGAGTAGAAAGATCTGTTGCAAACTTGATGAACTAATCCACGAAATTGAAGAAGCTAGTTCTCAACTACTTAGATTAGACGTTATCACACACCTAGAAATAAATAAACAATTATTCGACAAAATAATCAACTTAGATCTGAAGTAAATTTAGCAAGTGTTGGGTTTTGAGAGAGCTCTGTTGAAGCTACTGTTTACACAAACAGTTTCAGAGGGCGTGGACAGCAATCGTGACCGTGAACGGTGATTCGGCCGTCGTGAACAGTGATTCTGCTGTTAACAGTAATCAGGTGCCTAGATTCAGAGCTGTGAATAGTACTTGATGTTGACAAAGAAGTTACTGTTTATATGAACAGTGATGGCGAGATCTTGTAAGGAGTTGGGGTTTATTTGAGTGGAGGGTTAGATATGAGTTGAGGGTGTAATGAAGGGCTGTGATTTGATTAGAGCAATTAAATAAAATGGGTTTCACACCAGGGCTTCACACTATTATAACAATTCACATGCCAATTTGAAAACTCAGGTTCTTTTTATTTCTCAATAGTGTGCCCTTCTCTAAAGGTTTACATCTCTTATTTAAAGAAAACAAAAGGCAACAATTTTTCAAAGGAAGAAAATAAAAATCCTCATAAAAAGGAAACTAAAATCCCTAAGAATCAAATTAAATTCAATAAAATTCTGATGACAATCTAATATGATCTCAAAGTATCAAACTCAATCTCTAGAAATCTGATTCATATTTTCTTCTTTCTCACATAGACTTTCCAAGGATTCCCATCACCTTGTCATCCTTTTCTTTGAGCAACTTATGGAATGTTAAGGTCATTCTTACCACGTTGGGATTTTTCCATGAAAAATAGTTTGGAAAAAGTAAACGTAAATTAGCCGCGCACTTGCTAGTTGGACTGGCCAATGATGTTCGGCCATCGCGCCGTTGCCTCAACGCTCCGTCAATTATCGTGGTTTGTTCGTTCTTGCTTTATATACATATTTCTACATTTCTAACACAGCCATACATGTTTTATGTGCATAAACCTAATTAAAATACAAAACCCTAATTTTTCCGACATGATTTTTGATACTAAGAAACAACTGATAGATTGATAGATAATCGTTAAACAATCAGACATAGTAGAGATGGAATCAATGGCAAGAAGAGTAGGAAACAACGCCTACCCTTTTTGTTTAGTCATCGCATGAGAACTGTTGGTGCTAATCATTAAAAAAAGGAAAAAAGTCATTTTGCCGCTGCGCTTCTCGCCGTGGGTGCTCAGATGCTCTGCAATCTCTTTAATCCCTTCATCATTGTCACCTTCTCCCCCCCCCCACCCAACCCTCTCATCCCACGTCTCTTTAATGTCACGTACATGAACGGTGGAGGTTTGTGGATTAGGGTTTTAGTGGATCGGACAGGAGGGGCTTGTTTTGTGAATAGGAGGGTGTGTGGGTGCCTGCAAAACTTGGATGGAGGGGTTTTTGGAGTGATGACTGGCTTGGGCATCATGGGGGAGGAGGCGGCAACAATCAAGCAAGAGACATGTACCTAAGGTTTTTGAGGGATAGGGTTTATGTCTATCTGTAGGTATCTATCATAGTAGGTTCTTGTGTATAAGAGATTAACATGGGCTTTTATGCAAAATTATCATGCCTTATATTTGACTGTAGCCTTTAGGTGGTAACGTTCAAGTTGGTTCGGATTTTCAAGAAGTGGAGGAGAGAATTTTCAGGCACACTTAAGTTACATGTATATGTAGTCACGTTAGCGCTTTATGCTTTAACGTTGAGGTGGACTTGTGTGCAAATTGCACACAACTTATGGTTGTAGCTGCTGAATTTAAAGAGTAGGAAGAGATTAGGATGTAGCATTTAATTAGGGTAGGATTTAGAGCAGAAGATAATGTTTAAAGTAATTATCCTATTTGGACTAGGATTTGGACTAGATTGAAATTCTTCATCCACTCTTCCTCCTTGCTAGGAGGGGCTTTCACACTATGTGCCAAGATTTTTTCTAGCTCCACACTAGTAACTCTCTTCCTCAATTCACATCACTATATTTGAGAGAATCCTCTAGTATATTAAAATTAAAAGCATGTCCTAAAGATGACAATTTTGCAAATTTATCCTTCTTATGGTGATGTCCTATCGTGATTGTAGAGTCATTCTAAGTAGGGAATACAAGTAAAAGTAAACAAAAATATTTAAAAGATATGTGATCTAATAGTGTCCCATGACCTCAATGAAAACAATATAGCTGTGCCAGTGTCCCTGTTCTTAGACATGATAGATTGTCATGCTCATTCAAATTAAATATTCCCTCGATTTTAAGAGAGTAGTGAGATTATTTCTTGTTAAATTGGGAGAATTAACTTTTTACATCCCAAATGCGGGGAAAGAGCTATAGTTTTCTTGTTGAATATAGAAGCACGTTTTGGGAAGAAATTTAGGAGGCTGAAACATTTTTTTGTAAGGGAAATAATGTAGCAAAATGATTGTAGAAACTTTTGACATTGATTATTCGTAATAATGGCGTATATAACCAAAACGCAACTTTTCCATTTTTGATCAGTTACAAGCACCTAATTATTCAATGGCGATACCCATTTGAGAGTAACTACGAACTTATTCGATATCCTAAGACCACTATATTTAATGTGCATTCTATCAAACAGTTTATTTTAAACCATTTGAAAATAACAAGCTTTAGTGAGGCAGGACAAGATGTGGGAGGACATGAATGCAAAGAAGGCAAACAATCACATGGATGAAGATCCCTAAAGTGAGCTACGTGCATGGACTAGTTGCAAATGCAAACTAATCAACGAATAACTAAAGATATAGTGCAATTCTATAATGAAAATGGTGATGAATCATGCAAGAGATCACAGAAATATCAATACTCATTGTAATTATAAATTCCCTACAACTCTAAAGAGATTGCAAGATTAACAGTAAGAAATTTACGCCCTGTTTAGAGTTCACCTGAGTGGTGTAAGGAACTTATACCCATATAATCAAAGATACGAATAAGGACTGAGTTGAAAGGCCCTGTTGCAAATTTGGTGAACTAATCCACGAAATTGAAGAACCAATTAGTCCTCAACTACTTGGATTTGATTTTACCACATACTTGTAAGCAAACAGACAATTAATCCACCGAGCAATCGAACTTAGATCTGAAATTAAACTCTCAATGAAATGTGTCTAGCAAGATTAGGGGCTTCAAGAGCTGTTGTTCACGTGAACAGTAGTCGTAGGACTTGAACAGTAGTTAGAGCTGGCGTTGAAGAAGATGGAAGAAGGATCGCGTGGACAGTAGTTGGAGCAATGGACTGAACAGTAGTCGGGGTTACTGTTCACGTGAACAGTAGCGGCGAGGCTAGGTTTGAATTGGGGTAGGATTTTGTTTGAGTGGAGGATTGGATATGAGTTGAGGGTATAATGAGAGGCTGAGATTTAATTAGAACAATTAAATAAAATGGCTTCACACCCTCATAGCAATTCACGTGTCCACTTGAAATCTCAGAATTATTATATCAAATAGTCTGCCTTTCACTAAGGCCTTAACATCATTCTTTATAACCATAAACAAAATCAAACCAAATTCCTAAATTACGCAAATCGTAGCAAAAATAGAAACTAATATAATATCCTATTAATTAAAATCGCTGAGATCATGAACATATCGAGAATCAATCAATATCTTCCAAATCCAATCACATGTTTCTTTCTCCTAGGATATACTCTCCGTGGATTACCATCAACTCTCCCCAGTTTCGAAACATTCGTCTCTAGGGAATGACGGCGATGATAAGCTTATAGTGCCTCCGGGTTGAGCTGCTCAATCTCCTCAGTCCGTAGCCAAGTGCAGTCTGAATAAGATTGCCTACGCCAACGGACTAGAAATCTCTAGAAACCGCCATCTGCTGTTAAAACAATCTCGTTTTGCGAATTATTGTTGATCTCCTCTGATGGACATCTCCTCGGTTGCATAGGTGGTGGAGCTGGAATCTTTTGTGGTACTATAGAAGCTAAGGGTGTAAGCTCTGGGATTGTTGTCGGATAGTCCACAAGTGCACGATAAGGTGTCAAATCCTCAATGTTGAAAATCGGGCTGATGATAAAATCTCGCAGGATGTCCAGCTCGTGTGCATTCGAACCAATCTTCCTTAGAACTCGAAACGGACCTGTATGTCGGGCATGAAGTTTCCCCACATCTCCTCTAGTTGATAGGAATCCATAGAGAGTATATTTTAGGAGAAAAAAACACGTGAATGGATTTGGAGGATATTGATTGATTATAGATATATTCTTCATGTTTCTCCGAGATTTTAATTGATAGGGTTTTATATTAGTTTCTACTTTTGCTAAGATTTGAGCGTGATTTAGGTATTTGGTTTGATTTTTTTATGGTTATAAATAATGATGTAAGGCCTCAGTGAAAGGCAAACTACTTGATATGATAATTCTGAGAATTCAAGTTGGCATGTGAATTGCTATGAGGATGTGAAGCCCATTTTATTTAATTGTTCTGATTAAACCTCAACAACCTCTCATTACACCATCAACTCATACCCAACTCTCAATTCAAATAAAATCCTACCCTAATTCAAACCTAGCCTCGCCGCCTGTTCACGTTAAAGACTTCTATTCAGTCCAGTGCTCCAACTACTGTCCACGTGATCCTTCTTCAACGCCGGCTTTGACTACTGTTCACGTAAATAGTATCTCCAACAGAGTTCTCGAAGCCCCTAATCTTGCTGGACAGATTTAATTGAGAGTTTAATTTCAGATCTAAGTTTGATTGCTTGGTGGATTAATTGTCTCTTTACTTACAGATGTGTGGTAAATTCAAATCCAAGTAGTTGAGGGCTGGTTAGTTCTTTAATTTCGTGGATTAGTTCACCATGTTTGTAATAGGACCTTTCAACTCAGTCCTTATTAAGATCTTTTGATGATTTAGGTGTCAGTTCCTTACACCCTTAAGGTGAACTCTAAACAAGGTGTAATTTCTTACTGTTAATCTTGCAATCTCTTTGGAGTTGTAGGGAATTTATAATTACATTGAGTATTAATATTTCTGTTATCCCTTGCATGATTCATTGCCATTTTCATTTTAGAATTGCACTATATATTTAGTTATTCGCTGATTAGTTTGCATTTGCATCTAGTGCATTCGCTGATTAGTTTGCATTTGCATCTAGTGCGTGCACGTAGCTCACTTTTGGAATCTTCATCCGTGTGATTGCTTGTTTTCTTTGCGTTCGTGTCCTCCTATGTCCTGTCCTACGTCTTATTTGTTATCAGAGCTAAAAAGATTTGCATTTGTAGCTTCGGCATTGCAGCAATTCAATGTCCATAAGATTTAGTTTAATTAGGATTTTATGATTTTATCCTTTCCTTTAATTAGGGTCTTATCTGATGTTATATTCTTTTAGTTAGGATGTTATTTGATGTTATCTCTTCTTTATTTAGGATTTTATTTATCTTGTTAGTTTTGCTATAAATAAGATTTTATTTTTTTTCATTTGAGGAAGGAGAGAAGAATATTTGTGAGAAATTTGCATGTGAATTACAGGTAGCATTAGGCATGTGAGGTGCCTGGGTGTAGGCCCGTATTTGTGTCTTTTCCTATTCTTAATTGATGGGTGCAATTTTATTATTTGTTATTATTTGTATTTTCGTTTTATTTGATCCAAATAAGCTCTATCAAGAATCTCCTTCTTGTCGTACCTCATCATTTAGTATCAGAGCCTGAAAGATATGCCTTTGTAGCTTCGACATCGGCGATGCAACAATTCAAAGTTCATCAGTGCTATGCAATTTTAAACTCGAGGACAAGTTTCTTCAAGAGGGGGAGATTTGATGCAGGATAAATTTAGATTTGAAAAAAATGTTTCATGAAGATTTGATCAGATTTAGTTCAATTAGGATTTTATGATTTTATTTGATTTTATCCTTTCCTTTGATTAGGATCTTATCTGATGTTGTCTTCTTTTAGTTAGGATGTTATTTGATGTTTTCTCATCTTTAGTAAGGATTTTATTTATCTTCATAGTTTTTCTACAAATAAGATTGTAATTTTTCCATTTGAGGAAGAAGGAGAGAAGAATATTTGTGAGATATATGCATGTGAATTGCAGCTATTATTAGGCATGTGAGGTGATGGCATGTGAGATGCACGGGTGTGAGACCCATATTTGTATATTTTCCTATTCTTAAATGATGAGTGCAATTTTAGTATTTGTATTTTCATTTTGCTTGATCCAAATAAGTTCTGTCAAGAATCTCCTCCTTGTCGTTCCTCATCACCCTTCAACCATGGTTCTTCTGTTGTGAGGACATTATTGAGATTTCAAGGAAATTTGAGTAGCAATGTGGGGTTCTATGGTTGATTCGAAGAAAAATTAACTTTGTACATGGTTTAAGGATAAATTGAAAATGTAATGTGGTTTTTGTAAATTGACCCTATTTATTAATAGGATGTACTTATTTTTTTCTTCTCCTGACAAAACAGGAATCTAATAGCTTAGAGAGCAAACTAGATGATTACCTGTCTTCCTTAGGCTTATACTAATCATTTAATTGAACTTTTCACCTAAATGCAGCTTAAAGAGCAGAGCTGTAGGAACCCAATTATCTTATCGTTAGTATGTTTTGAAAATTTTGAAAATTTTCACCATCTCATCATTAAAGTCTCTAATTTTTATAGTTTTTCTTTTTTCAAACCGGCAGGCCGACATCCATGCAAGGGAAATTGCTTCAGCACAATCTAGGCCCAGAAGTTATTGTTGCTTTAAAAGATCTTAAGAAAAAGCTTTCTGAAAACTAGCTGAAGTCAGTGATTTAAGTTTCCGCTGTAAATGATTCGCAGAAGCCGTTAGATGAGAATTTGAACAGAAAACACCAAATTTACAATGTATAGATGAGAGGAAGTAGGTGAGACAAAAATGAAATGGAGACCACAATACAAGCAAGGAGCAATTGAAATCGGAGTTCAGAGGCCGCTTTTATTTATGCTTCAAACTTATTTTATTGGTTGATGAACTATACGCACTAATACTTTTTAACCAGAGCATATGAAATACGAAGACACAGGTTATTAACCATTGCTTGTGGCAACTTTGCCATTTAATTTTCCATTATTTGTATAATTGATCATAGAAAATAACATTACTGGACTTGTTTAAATTGGTGTTCTTATATTGGTGTTAATACTCCCAGCCTCAAACATGGTGATTATAATATTCTCATATTTCTTTGGCAATTTGCTGATTTGAATTCAGATATGTAAATTGGATTTTTATTTTTATTTTTTTGTTTTTCTCTGTTCACCAACCATTTGGAGGAAGCAACTTAAGTCGTGAAATTTGTTTTTCGCAATCAATCGATGGGAGTAGGGAATGACTCCTATAATTGCAAAAGAAATTATTTGATCCACTGTTAGATTTGTTTAGCAGCTGATAGTCTTGTAAATTAAGCGTTATAGAATAAAGGCATGATATGTTTTGGTCGTGAAGGCCCAACTTACACAGGTAAATGAACACTAGTTGGACCTATTATCAATTGTTAGACCACTTTTAAAATTACTAAAGGACCATCTCCAGGTACCTAAGCTCTTGCTTTGTATATCGAGGCTGTTTTTGTGTCTCAAAACAGGTATTTGAATTTGCTGGAGTTTGATGGCGTATTTGGTTTTGAGTAAAAATCTTGGGAGCACACACTTTGAGAAAATATATTTTGCTATTATTAATACCAACTTTCTCACAACTCCTTTCCAAATTTTGTATGTCAAATATGGAGGATTGCGAGAAAAGTTTTAATTATATTAGCACACTACATTGAGTGTTTTAAGGATTTTTCGTCGCAACCATTTACTCCATGAGGTGTCATCAGACTTCAGCAGATTCAAATGCCGGTTTTGCAACGCGAAAGCAATTTGGTATATGTAACACAGAACAATTATACACCCGGCAATACTTAAATCTTTTCAATAGCAATTCTCATTCGCGAAAAGTGAAGGATCGCGAGTCCCTACTCACCTGACATGTATCCTAATAATCCACACGCATCACCAATATTTGTACCATAGATACACGACCTGCGTTATCATATCATGGTCTTGTCATCATTTACGACAACATATCATGATGGCTAGCATATATCACTAAGCCAAGTCTTGATTTAAGTCTGATTTAAACAACTAACACAGGTATCCCATCACATGTCACGTTTATCATTGTGGCATCCACATATAAATAATTTTTCAACCACCGACAACTAGCAAAAATAGAAATATTTGCACATTTCATGGATCTGCCATATTTATATGATCATAAGAAAGCTACTAGAACATATATAATAGAAATAAAAATAAACTATTAACGAAATCACATAAAAAATCCAACACCTAAAATCAGCATGACCGGGCTTGGTTCCATTCCATTGGAACTGGGTTGCTCAAACCCAGCATTTAAACCGAAATACTCATTGGCCCAGAATCTAGTAAACTCCCACCGAGCTTAACCAAGCTCGGTTAATCACTTGAGATCAAAGTTTAAAAAATTCCAGTGTGTGACCGAATCACATCGGACTTGGTTGAATCCTGTAATGATCTCTAGGTTGATCCTGCTAGTTTTAAAGGGTAAATTACAGTTAAATACTGTATAGTTTCCCACTTATTTCACTTTAATACCACAAGTTGCATTTTGTAAAAAAAATACCATAAACTTTCTAATTGTTGCACACAACAACCAAATGTTAAATAAAAGAGGAAATATTCTCTAAAAGATTCTCACATGATTGTTTTATGATGTTTTTACCTTTTCCATGCCTTCTAATTTATGATGATGGCATCTCTTTGGATTTTACCCTATATCTATCACTCTCTTTCTCCTCTTGGAGAAGACAATGAAGTCCGTCAGTAGAGATTCCTCTTCTTCAGCTTCATCACTTATCAAGGCGGAGAGAGAGAGAGTTCAAAGTTTGTTATTGACGTCGCTTCTTCAGTTGTCCCAACTACAGATCTGCATCAAAGTGTACATTTTTTTTAAAATGGAAGGTCCAAGGTTTTCCCCTGCAAGCTCAGATTGCAATGAAGAAGGTAATTGGTGAGAAAGAGTCACTCAGAGAAGAATGAAAGAAATTGAGCTTAGAGAGGACAAGTTAGCTGAAATTGAAGGCAAATTGAGAGATCAAGAAATTGAATTGAGGAGATATGAGTTGTATTTGGGAGAGAGAGTGAATATTATGAGGTTGGAGAATGTATTTTGGAAACGAGTTTCAATTATGTTTGTTGTCTTGTCTGTAATCTTAACTTTGATAGTTGTGATCAAATTACCTTGGTCATTTGTGTGGGTTGAATGAAGCTTGTGCAACTTGTCCCTGCTGTATTGTTGACAACATATTTTATAATGCAAGTGTTCGTCATAATGTCTCAAAGAAGATAAGTAGGACGAAATGCATTTCACCATACAACACTACCAACATGTTTGTCAAAATGTCTCAAAGAAGATAAATTGGCCAAAATCCACATTTCATGAATACAACACAACTAACATTGAATATGACAATATTCACCATAATATCACAATATTATCACAATACATTCACTATGACTTGATAACATTCACCATAATATCGCGATACAACACCGTCATGAATACACACCGATATGAACACCACCTACATGTTTCCTAGCATTTAACATAAACTCAAATAACAAAATATATAAGATAACCTTGAAGAAGCCAAAATGCCGCAACCATATATAACCACAAAAGAACATTAATTTCATGTTTTCCACCAATTGTAAATCCATATTACATTGCAAAGTCAAAACATAGAGTATTATCACGCTTACACCACACATTCATTTCACATATAATTGTTGATGCTCAAACTTGCGCTCGGATCAAACAGTCACTAATCGCGGTTGGATTAGAGTTTACGTTACGGGGCTCGTTTCTCCTCCTAATACGATGTCCGGCAGCCTCTCCTAACACCGAGGAACACCTGTGGAAGGGTCGGAGTTGGGATCTCCGGTGGCCACTCCGACGATCAAGTCAGTATGTGA
>JBAKGM010000233.1:31160408-31179492 GCA_037177215.1 Asparagus racemosus
ATAGCCTCGGTAATTGCTATATAGTCAGCTTTGGTGCTTGAGAGTGCAACGGTTGATTGAAGTTGAGACTTCTAACTAATTGCACATCCTCTAAAAGTAAACACATAACCAGTCAAAGACCGTCTCCTATCAAGAACACCCGCAAAATTCATATCCACATAACCCGTTAGGTTATCCTTGCTCCTTCCAAACTCCAAATGAGCATCAATGGTACCCTTCAAATAGTGGAAAATCCACTTCACTGCTTCCCAATGCACTTTTCCGGGACAAGAGAGATGCCTACTTACCACACTAACGGCTTGAGCTATGTCGGGCCGAGTACACACCATCAAGTACATAAGACTGCCAACCGCACTTGAATATGGAACCTTCTCCATATAGCTCTTCTCATGATTGGATTTTGGGATCATGTCAGCGCTAAGCTTGAAATGCGCTACAAGAGGGGTAGACACAACCTTTGCCTTCTCCGCACCAAATCGGCTTATCACCATCTGGGCAAAACTCTTTTGTGAAAGAAATAGTTTTCGATTGGACCGCTCCCTTATGATCTCCATGCCAAGGATCCTTTTGGTGGCCCCTAAATCTTTCATCTCAAATGCCAAACTAAGTTGCTCCTTCACCCTCTGAATTTCTCCTAAATCGGAGGCTGCAATCAACATGTCATCAAGGTAGAGCAACAAATAGATGAACTCATCACCCACTAGCTTCTTGAAGTAAACACAACTATCATAGCTAGACGGTAGAAACCAATACTCACTATGAATGTGTCGAATTTCTTGTACCATTACTGCAGGGATTGCTTAAGGCCATAAAGAGACTTCTTCAATAAATAAACATGGTCCTCCTTTCTCACAACTTCAAAACCCTCCGGTTGCTTCATATAAATTTGTTCTTCTAAATCACCATGTAAAAAGGCAGTTTTCACATCCAATTATTCCAACTCCAAATTCTTCATTGCAACCAAAGAGAGCAAAACTCGAATGGAGGTATGCTTTACCACGGGAGAGAACACCTCATTAAAGTCCACACATTAGACTTGGTTATAACCCTTAGCCACAAGTCTCGTATTGTATCTAATATCCCCCGAATTTTTTAGCCATCGGCTTTCATCTTAAAAACTCACTTGAAACCTACAATCCTCTTGCCACTAGGCGGCTTCACAAGAGTCCAAGTTTGGTTATGTTGTAATGTATTTAACTATTCATTCATGGCCGCAACCCAATCAGTCGCATTCTTGGAAGAGATCGCTTCTTTATAACGAGCTGGCTCACTTGAATTCAAATATTCGGCAATAGCCAAATAATAAACATAATCGGAATATCCATATCTTGCGGGTGGTTGGATTTCCCTTCTTGTGCGGTCCCTTGCCAAAGCATATGTTTGATCTTCTTCTTCTTCTTCTTCGACATGAGTATTATCATGATGTGATGTGATCTTGTCACCTTGTTGGACTAGCACTTCAAACTCCACTTTCTTCTCAAATGTCTTGTCCTCCTTAGTAGTCAGCTCGGATGCTCCACCTTGTGTCTTCAACATGGCCGACTCATCGAATATAACATCCCTTGAGATGAGGAACTTGGACAATTTAGGACACCATAATTTGTACCCATTCGCATTCATGGGATACCAACAAAGACACACTTCTTCGCACTTGGCTCTAACTTTCTTTCATTCACCTGGAAGTGGGACAACTAAATACCCGCAAGCTTGAATAATCGGTCGGCTTACCAGACCACACTTCTTCAGGTGTCTTGCACTCAATTGAAGTGGTAGGAGATCGATTCATCAAGTAGCATGCTGTGCTTATGGTCTCAGCCCAAAACTCCTTACCAAACCCACATTGGAATGCATACCCCGATCCCTTTCAAGTAGTGTCCGATTTGTCCTTTCCATTTTGTTGTGGAATGCTTACAACTATCTTATTACGAATAATCCCTTCGGCCTTGCAAAAGTTATCAAACTCATAGTTGTAAAATTTCAAACCATTATCGGTTCTTAACCTCTTCCCTTTCCTTCCCACTTTTCTCTTTTAAAAAATAAACCCAAAACTTCCTTGAAAAATTATCAATTAAAGTGAGCATATGACGAGAACCATTACCTTTAGATGGCACTTGAGAGGGTCCCCAAAGATCCGAATGAATGTAATCCAATGTTTCCTTTGTCGAATGAATGGCTGTCGAGAAGCTCAATCTCTTTTACTTGCCAAGTACACAATGCTCACAAAACTCCATATTGCCCGTGCATTGCCCGCACAACAAGACTCTCTTACTCAAGATGGTTATTCCTCACTCGCTCATATGCCCCAACCTCATATGCCAGAACTTCGTAACATCCGCGTATGAGGGAGGAGAGCAATAGCAGCCGAGCCCGTGACTGTGGAACCTTACAAGAAATAGAGAGTCCCAATTCTTCTTACTCTCTTGATTGTGAGAGCCCCCTTTGACACCCGAAGGACTCCACCTTCACTTTGAAACTTGCATCCCTTTTCTTCTAAAGAACCCAAAGAAATTAGATTCTTTGCCAAATCGGGTATGTGGCTCACACCTACAACCTTCGAATCTTGCCATCAAGAAACTTGATCTTTACCGAGCCAATTCTGACAACCTTGCACAAATTACTATTTCCCATGAGCACTTTACCCTCCGTAGGCTCATAGGTTTCAAACCAATCTCAATTTGGAGTCATGTGTTGTGATGCACCCGTATTCATAACCTAGCAATTCTCGTCATCAATGTTGGTATCAACTACACACAAAGCATCCACCGTGTCACGGTTGACCACATTGGCCTCTCCTAAAGAAGCACCTTTATCCACTTTTTATTTGTTCTTGAGGTTGAAACAATCGGCTAGAATGTGTCCATTCTTCTTACAATAATTACACTAAGATTCTTGTGTCTTGACTTTGAATGGGGTCATTGAATATTTCGGGGTTTTGTCCTTGGACCTACTTCGATCCACAACCAAAACAACGCCTTAATCTCCTTTCTCTAAATTGGTCATCTCATTATCAATATGCAAATTGGCTTGCAAATTACTCTTCACATCCTCAAGAGTAATATTGTTTGTACTATAAATCATCATGTCTCTAAAAGCCTTATAAGAAGCGGACAATGAGCACAACAACAACAAATCTTAGTCCTCATCCTCTACCTTAGCACCCAACTTGTCCAAATCATTTAACAATGATGCAAATTCTGAAATGTGATCGGAAATGGATATACCTTTTACCATACGTAGAGTGCAGAGGCGCAACTTTAACCGCAAATCAGTTGGTAAGAGACTTCTTCATGTAGATACTCTCCAAGGCGCAACTTTAACTACAATCGGAAATGATAAAGCTCTGATACCAGATTGTTAGAGTTTTGAGAAGTAGAGAAGAGAGAGTTGCTAGCTGAGACAAGATATTTTGGTGAGAAACTCAAATTCTATTTTCTCTCACTTAGTTTTCGTATTACATACTACAATGCAAATATGGATAAGGATAAGTGGCCCATAGGCCCAAAAGCAATTTGGGTCACAATATAACGTGTTGTTTACTAATAATGGTCCAATTAACTTTTTATGTATCTGAATTTTTTGTTAGAAGTTATTTGTCTTCTATCTCTCTTCAAAATTTTCTGTAATTACGCAAGTTGTTCACACTTAATTACATCTTGTGTTTGCTTCGGTCAATGAAGCATTGTTTGAACAAATGATTGGAACTATCAAACTAAAGTCTATAGGATGACTAAAAGTACAAATTAATTGAATAAGGCGGCCGGATAGTGATTTTAAAGTACTCGTCTCTTCTCACTTCCTTAATAACTTTATTATTATTATTGAAAATGATGTGTTCCACACTCATAATAAACTAAAGGAAAATGCTTTAAGTTGGAGAATGTGGTATGTAAAACATAATTCACGTTCAAACTTAAACCAGTGCAAAAAATGCACAAGGTCAGTGCATCTACAAAAATGAGTGCAAACAGTAAAAGAACCGGTGCAAACATAATATTTTATCAGTCTAAACTGTAAAAATAAAGGGAAAAAAAGGAAAAAAATTTTAATACAACCCATAATTTCAAAATTCGTGCCGACACAAGCTCTTGCTTGCCTTGCATTATAGCTTTCTACTGAGAAACCTCTATATGAATTTCATTTTCGAAGCCTATTGTTGTCCAATTATGAGCTACAGTCACTGCCTAAAAAGGGGAACAAAAAAATGCTGCAGTCACTGCTTCAACAAATTCTTGGCCTATCTAATAACTACTGCTGAAATCAATTTTTACAAACAGTTATATTTTCTGAATAAAATACTCCATTTTAAATTTTTCACAAACAGTTTTGATTTAAGTAAAATATGAGTTAGATTTTCTTATTAGAGCTCAAATCAACGCTCTGCATAAAGCACGTGCTTTGCACGCATGGAAACAATCTTTACATCGACACTACATGCCAGTTATTTGGGACAGAATACTGGCTGCTGCCTGGCCCTTGATTCCGCAAAAACACAAATTTCTTTTTGCAGATTGCTTCTATTGAATCTATTCTGATAATCAAACAAATTAGTATAAAGAAATATTAATTAAAAAATTGATGACATGTCGACCTTTTTTCTATCAGTATTGTCCATCCCTCTGTGTTGAGAGCCCCACCAAAATGCATGCGTTAGTTTTGAATTGGATCAGAAGACTCCACAAAGGAAACATTTTACTGTCGAGATAAAAATAAAAATTCGAGGGAAAATTGAAGAGGGTGAAATAATGAGCCCCGAAATAAATCACCCTCATTTTTAACCAAGTTCACGTGCTACCTCTGTTTTAACTTTAATAACTGGGAAGCTTCAATTTTAAGGCAGCATTACAAGAGGCCAGCGGGATATTCGCTCGCCTTCAAATGCCCCATCATCAAGAACTAACTCTATAATCCCAAAACTACCCTCAACATATAAACCTCCTTCTCCTGTTAAGGTCCTTAAGGAGTGTTAATTAGATCGGGTTAATTAATCAAAATCCACCCGGCCCAACTTGAAATTTGAAGGGTAGTTATACTTTTCTCAAAATTTGTTAACTCATTGAGATAAGAAAATATATATATACTTGTGACTCGTACCAAACTTCGTCCAAAACCCATGTTATATTTTCCACCCCATGTTTGAGGAATAAGAAATGGGAAATAGGGGTGCAATTCATCAAAAAATTATCAAGTGGTTTTGTTTATTATCCATCGAACTATTCGTTCAGATTTGTAACGGATGATCATTTTAGATAAATCAAATAATTTACACAATCCAGATATAAAATGAAACATATACCAATATTAACACTTGCTTAATTTTAAACCGATATTTTTAAAAATTTGATCTCATATAACTTGTGTTATGCTTCTGATTAAAAAAAAATCAGAGAAGAAAAAATGACTTTGAATCCTAATAACAAAGTCTTAATGCCTCAGTGTTCAATTCTATTGGATTCATTTTCAACCCTTCATGAATAAAACCTTAGATATAGCTCGGCAAAAGTCTTAAGAAATAAGCAGTAAGAAGAGTTTATATAGTTAGTCTATTTATAAATCCAAGGATTAAAATATTAATGAGTAAATTTTTAATATTTGATAATAATGCAATTATAATTACTTTCTTTATAAATATACAGAGATTATTTTTTAATCCGCCTAAATAGAAGTATTAGTAAACCCCTTAATTTGAGGGTTTAAATCGTTCAACTCCTTGACAAGGGTTATCTTGACCTTTTCACTTTTCTGGCCTTTGACAAATCATAGAGTATTAACTTTATTAACACCTATAAATCCCGTCCAGCTGGGAAGGGTATTCAAGTAATATCTCCCCTTCCTCTCTCTCCCTCCCTCATAATTTCAACATCTCAAAACAAAACAAAATGCTCACCCTAGTTCCTCCCCCATTTCCTCAACCGCAATGCACTGAGGCACTCGTCTCTTTCTCTTTGTCACTTCATCGAACGCCTAACTTACGAACCCCCCATCACTCTCCCTCAACTAAACTCCAACTCCCAAACCAAAATGTCCTCCCCCTTCTCTAGCCTCCCTCGCCTTCTCCCGGAGGCGGTGGTGGTGGGGCCAACGGAGGGAGCGGTGATGAATTCAGAGAGGGCAGTAGTTACGGAGCAGCCGGACGCGAAGGAGGAGGACATGACGGTGGCGGTGGCGGCGGAGGGAGCTGAGGTGTAATTAAGTGTGAACGACTTGCATAATTTCGGAAAATTTTGAAGAGAGATGGAAGACTAATAACTTCTAACAAAAACACTAATAACTTCCAACAAAAAAAATCAGACACATAAAAAAAGCTAATTTGACCATTACTAGCAAACAACATCATTGAGTCTTAACATTAAGCCCATTGTCTGTACGTCTCAGATTAAAAATCAGATTGCGGTGATTATCTGAAAAAAAGTCTTCAGACGCCAAGTAATTAACTAACAACATTGCTTAAGAGAAACATGTTTCATAACAAATCAAAATACAAGCCATGCATGCAACTTATTAGAGAACTAACTGGCTTCGAGAAAATGGCGGGCTACAGGATGCTGAGATTGTGAGAGGTTGGAAGGTTCTAGAACCTCGACGACCTCACCAGCCACCACGAGGCAAACCACGTCAGCAATCCGCTGAATTTGTTTAACGCTGTGAGACACCATAACGGTCGTCATGCCGCGAGTATTCTTCAACCGTACGATGGCCTCTTCAATGTTTTGAGTCGATATAGGATCCAATGCGCTCGTTGGTTCATCCAATAGCAAAACCTTCAGTACATTGAACAAACTCAAATATTATCCTCAAAATAATATATAAATAAATAATTAATTAATTAATTAATTAACTCTATAAATCAGAACTTAAAACTAAACTTTGAACGCTTTATAATATTACACTAAGATTCTGAAATTGTGGTGATGATTGACGATTATATTTCTATATACTCTTAAACAAAATTTAGAAGATTAAGATTACAAAACTTTTTACACGGGTTAATGCGAAGAGGAAAGAAGTGAGACCTCAGGGTCATTTGCGAGAGTCCGAGCAAGAGCTACCCTCTGAGCTTGACCAACCGAGAGTTCGGATGCGGGTCTAGATGCAAGAGACGGGTCCAAATCCGCAATGCTGAGAAGGTTGTTCACCTCTTTATCTGTGAGCTTCTTTCCTCTAAGTTGAGGTCCATATCTCACATTATCTACTACTGTACCTGGAATAGAACGTAAAATTAATAGAAACTTTTCTATATCACCAAACCAGTGTATATATACATCTCAAGAATAAGAAAGAATTTGGAAAAAAAAATTGTTGTAGATAGAGTGGGGAATGCAAAAGAATCTAGTTTATTGGTTGTATTTTTGACGTCTAGAAATCCAACACGTAATTCCTTGTAAAGTTTTGGGTTTTTTGACCCTAAAGTCGTAATACTGGAAAATTGGTCCCTCAAACATTGCAATTTCTATTATGTGACCCAATTCTTATCAGTTGTTTAAAACTAGTCTCTTGATATTAGGTCCTTCAATTCTTATAAATTGTTTCAAATTAATCTCTTATTAATTAAGAGTAACTTTAGCAAGATATACAAATTGGAGGACCTAATAGCTATTTTCAATTATGTAAGGGACCAATCTTTAAAAAAATAAAGATTTAAGATACTAATATCCCAAAAAAAAAGGAGACTTTTTTTCAGAATGCCCACAATGATTTTTGGTTTCTTTTTGGTGGTAGAGTCGCAGAGAGTGCTGGTTGAAAGTTTACACGCCATTAGACATTTTTCAAGGATTAATATTCTTGAAGACTTACTCGGTATACATATTCTTACGTCCATTAGCTTATGGATGTACAAATGTTTGGTACACTATTAATTTAATTAATCGGTATTACTATATAGTGTTAATTGAGGACTCCCCTACTGTAGCCTAATTGTGGATAAAACCCCTTGCAGTTCTTTAAGTTTGGATAGACCCCTTGTGTAAAAGAAGATTCACTCTTGTGCAAGTAGTACACTGTGTTTATCCACACTATTAGACTTAATGGGATCCATCCGCAGTTAGGCGATAGTACATAGTCAATCTGCTATTATATTTCTAAATAAATCCACATTAGTAGATTTAATGGGATCTATCCCTAGCTTGGCGATAGTACAAGGGTCTATATGCAATTATACTTCTAAATACCTAATACACTGCTTCTTAATTGCCAAAGTGTAAATTTTGGAATCTTTAAGTAAAGGGTCCACAAGCCAAGTGTCGAAGTTTTCTTTCTTCAACGTGAGTAGGTAAGACCAACACCAGGTGAGAGAATGGAGGCGGTAAATACCACCTTGACATTCAAGGAGCACCTAAGAATTTTTCCATCAGTTAGAGAGATTTTTTTTTTTTTTTTTTTTTTTGGGGTGGTGTTGAAGGTTGTCGGACCCGCAAACCACGATAACAACCTTCACCGGTGCTGTGCTTCCCTGTCCTTATTGTGTACCGCAAAACCTCTCCTTTGCCCAAGTTGGCTATAAATTAAAGTTAATCTCATTCTCATCTTATTAATTTAATCATCAATCGCATGCTTTTAGGATTATATGAACCTGATGATATAAGCTCTACCACTTATTGATAGCAACATTAAGCATGTGGGTTACACGTGCAGACTGTAAAATAGTCTCCACAAAAAATAAAAATAAAAGTAAAAAAAATAAATAAATATAAAATATTTTTAAAAAATGTTGGCCCTTGATTGTCCGTGCAAATTCATAAATGATATCAAGTCTTACGACTAAAAAATTCTCGGGACTACCGACGGTAACCGCAATTATTTTTCAAGTAATATGCTTCTACGATTCAAAGTAGATTAAAACTACACTCAAAACTCTATAATTTAAAGGGGGTATACATGCTAGCCATATGATAGAGAATAAGCTCTATAATTATTTTCTTGAGTTTGATTATTTGTTTGTTCTCTTCCAGCACATGCATCTCAGTAGCATAGAAACCATAAGGTGATTAAGAGTAACTTTAAGATATTCAGGACGATCGAGATACACAAATTAGTCTTAAATTAGATTTGATTACTCTCATCAATTCTAATTCTGTTCACAAATTTTTTGTTGGTAACATATCAATTTATTATGAAAGAAATACTAGGCAAGAGCTTCAGAAGCTGGATAGATGCAAGATGCTTTTGTTCAAAAACAAGAGGAAAATATGATTCAGAACTAGTACACAGAGAAATTATGTAGTTTATTTATTTATGCATAATATAACTGACCTAGTAATATTTATTTGGAATGAATGCTAAATAAAAATGATCAATTCGGTCCGATCTGCGCTACGCAGAAATATTGGACATATAATACATTTAATTCCAACAATTGATTGTTTAATGAATAGTTAAATTATTCTTCTTCTTTGCAAAACTAGGCATTAGTATACTTCAATATAATGTAAGTGTTAAATATGATATAAGTGTTATATTTGAAATGAATCACAGTTATTGATAATTATTATGTATATTAAACAATCAACTTAAAATTAAAAGTAATGATCTATATCCTACAACTTTCTTGTAGGGGAGAAGAAATCAAAATTTAGAAAAGGAAATAGTAAACCCTGATTGTAGCATTACGAATGATGCTGAAATTCTTGGTGGACCAACAATCAAGTTGACGGAATATACATGAATCATCCACAAAATAAGCCCGCCATCCTAAGCAATGACTAGCTATCTAATTAAACTCTCTTTATACTAAATCAATCAACCAACAAACAATTCCTTTTGATCATAATCATAGAGTCAACTAAGTAAAACTTACCTTCAAACAAGGCAGGGAGCTGGAACAGCATACCGACCTTTCGTCGGAGAGACAGCACATCAAGCCCGCAGATATCGTCACCGTCGAGAAACACGGTGGCCGGTGACGGCTCCCACAGGCGGTTGAGAGCGCGGAGGACCGTCGATTTGCCGCTGCCGCTGGGACCGATGATCCCGGTAACCTTACCCCTCGGTATCTCTAAGTTGACTCCTTTGAGTATTGCTTCGCCTGTCTCTGATACATTGCTTAGATTCTTGACTTGGAATTTTGATGTTGTGGACAGCGGTGTTTGGTCTTGAGGATGATCAGGGTCAACATTGGGAAGGGGGTTTCCCCTCACTTCTTCTGCAAGTACTGAGATACTAGCTTAAGAGAATTTGAATTAGGTGCGTATATATTAGAGGGATTTTAAGATGGATGCTTACCTGCAGCTGAACCCATTTGAGAGGCAGAGAGGGTGTGAGGAATAAGAGAACTCAGATTGATGGGTGACGGGGGATGATATAAAAAGAGTCTATACAACCTGCAAGCTTGAGTTTTCGTCTGTGATCTCCTGCTTAGGAGTAAAATGACAACATTGTCCTTACTTGATGAAAAGAACGTCAAAAGCTTTATTTTATTTGCGAGGGCAGTAATGTCCTTTGTCCACTACCGCCCGCATGTGTCCTTCTCATCTCGGACGTGCACTCATCTCCCATTTATCTCCGTTGGCCAACTCCTACTTACCTTGCATTTTGCACGCCTCTTGCTTTCAATGACAGACGCTTTGCTTTTCGTGTGCTCGTCTCATGCTTTATTTTGTTGCTCACCTCCTACTGGGGGAAGCTCTTCAGAGTTTTCAGAAGCAAGGTCAGGGTATGAAAGCGCGTTGCCAAGCAACTCTAGAATTCCCTATATTTTGTTAGGTTACCAATTAAGCAAGAAGCAACTAAGGCAGAAAATCCCTAACACGGGAAGGATATAATCCTGATATAAGCCCCTTCATCTATAGAAAAAAAAAGTATATATACCCTCTGTTCCTTGCTACTCACACATATAATTTGTTACATTGTTTTTTTATAAAAGATTTCTTTTTCGATTTTGATATTCTTTCAACTTGGGAATTTCTAGCATCTTTTTTCCCCCTTCCAATAACAGGAATTATAAGTATCTTTCTTCTTTCCATTACTTGACTGTATATAGATACACTTAACTATATGAGAATCAGAATACTATAATTGTTATAATTACAAAATGGAGTAATCAAATTTTACTAAATCAGTTATTACATGACTATAATCTCCTAATGAATAAGGACAACAGTGTAACTGCAACGAAGCACATAAGGTAAATAGTTCCACCATTGAAGTTAGCATATACTGAATAGAAAGGGTCTCTCTTAACTCCGGATTAATAAAGAAAAGCAAGATGACATTTTTAAAGTCTGGTGAAATTATATTTAGTTGTATAGAAGGTTTGCTCCAATATCTTATGTTTGATTTTAGTTGATAACACAAACGATATATTTTTGCTCCCATTTAAAAACTTTAGAGTATCAAACTGTCATAATAGAACTTTAAATATCAAAGTCAAAAAAAGGTGAAACTTTGGGGGTATCAAAGTGAAAAATAACCCCATTTTTATGAACTTCTGAATTTCTACTTTACGATCGCCCCTCTCCCTCAAAAAATTAAGAGTGTTGAAGTGCTAATAAATGAAGTCAGAAGGTTAAGTACAACTAATTAGCTAAACATATAAATAAAGGTAAGGGTGTCCAAAAAGCCCGCGGTTCCCTCCCAGCCCAAAACCCGACTTTGTTTTGTCCAGGTCTGAACCCGGTTTGGGCCTGAAATAGGCCAAAAATCCAACCCGGGCGGGTTTCGGGCCTAGGTGCTGGCACTTTTGCTAGTTGCCCAGTCCGGGCTAGGTCAAGCACTGGGCTTTTAACCCTGGGCCGGTCTGGGTAGCCCGGGCTTGGGTCCACCCTGCCCCAACGATTAGATTTCTTGCTGTTAGGAGTTTTCAGGGTCAAAACCCGAGCCAACCCGGGCCTAGACCGCCCTCTAGCCATTGGGGATTGCTCCGGGTTAAAAACCAATCCTGTCTGGCAAGGGCCTAGACCACCCCAACATCTAGATTTCTAGCCATTGGGGACCGGGGGTTCCGACTATGGCCTAGTTCGGATAGCCAAATAGCGGGCGTCATCAAGTTTATTGTTTTTAAAAGTATTCCTTTTAAAATGGTAGAAGATGATGATTTCAAAGATATGATTAAAGAGATTCATGAACCTGCTTTTCAAAATTTTCTTGTTAAACTTGTCAATGTGATATTTTGAAATATTATCGAGGGTAAAAACAAAATTAATTGCTTATTTTCAAAGTTTAAATTGTAAATTTTTTCCAACGTTTTATATTTGGACATCTAAAGCACAAAGTAGTTATTTATGTATCACATCACACTAGATTGATGATAATTAGTAAATGTTTAAAAGTGTTGTTTCTTTTATTTCATTTGAAGAATCAGACATTGGTGTAAATGCTGCAAATTTAATAATGGAAGAACTAACAAAATTTGAAATATCTAAGGAATCTTTACTCTTTCACTAGATAATGCTAGTAATAATAACGTAGCAATAAATCATATCAAATCATCTTTGTTATTACCATGTGATGGTGATTTTTTATATTAGATGCATGTGTCGTATTTTGAATTTAATTGTGCAAAGTGCATTTAATGAAATTAGATCAATGATAGAAAGAATTAGGAATGTTACTTATTTTCAAAATGCGTCTGAAAAAAGACTTAAAAATAGCAACAACTTTGTAGAAATAAAAATATGAGTGCGAAAAAAATTCCACAAGATGTTGATCATAAGTGGAATTCCACATATTTAATGTTAAATATGGCAAAGTAGAGTATAAAGAAACTGTAAAAGATTTTATGATTTTTTATGCCTTTAGTTCTAGTTCTGGTTCTAATTCTTCCTCATATGGAATAACAAAAGAAGAATGAAACACTATAACATGTGTAAAGAATATGTTCCAAGTTTTTTTTTATGAAGCTACTCTCCTTTTATGTGATTGTTATTACCTAATTATAACTTAAGCTGCTTTACAACTTTTCAGAATCAAACCTTTCTTTAATACTTATCGCAATCATATCCTTTTTTTCAAACATGATTACAAAAATAGAAAAAAAATTTAATAAGTATTTCAAACTCATTCCTATTATTTTTGGTTTAGAGGTTTTATTGATCCATGCTTAAAGGATGTTGGACTTTAAAATTTGTTGAATCCTTTATATGGCAACACACTAATAGGTGTTACTGTTAATTATGTGGATGAGTAGCGTGAGCCTATTACTGCTCTTAGTCATCACAATAGAATCAATTTTTTAAAAAAAATTATATGAAGGGTATGCAGCTAGACATGGTGGAAGTTCTCAAGCTACGGCTCCTACTATGGCTTTGAGCTCTTTGCAATGTATGGAACCGTGTTCATTTGACAGGCAGATGCTAATCAACCAACTAACTAGTTGTATTAGTAGTGGTGGCAGTGATAGCATAAGGAAAAATGCTTAAACTGAACAATATTTTGCTGCACGATTACTTATGGGTCAAAATAATCAGATGTCCGATATTTTGCGATGATGAAAGTATATGGAACGACTTTATATTCTATGCTTTTCATAATGGTTCGTGATTTACTAACAATGCAGACTTCTACCATATCTTCAAAATGTGCCTTCAGTGCATCAGGACATTTGACTGATGACTATAGGACATCATTGGATCCAACTACTTTACAGGCAGTTATGTGCTTACAAGATTGGAGGGTGTTAGAAAAGAAACGTCAAAACCTCGACTGTGTTGCTAATACCCAAGATAGACTTCAAGATTTGATGATACCATAATCAAATACTGCAATAGAACAAGAATAGAAGGTGCCAAGTAGTCCAGTTGTGTCTTTGTGATATACTCATCTGTAATAAGTTATTTTGGAAGAGTTACAAATGATATTGATATTGATGGGTAGGTGCCAACCTAGTTGGGATGTACTCATCTATTGTGATGCGATAATTTCTAAAAAAAAGGTAATTGTTAGAGATCTCATAATAGTAAAATAGAAATTCTTTACAAATTGCAACAATTTCATATCGTTGTAAATACTTCTAAATTACATTTTTTTGCAAAAAATCTAATTTACTTTGATTTTCATTAAAAACACAAATTTTAAGAGAAAAAAGTCTTAAAAAATCCGGTGAGCCCGGAGCCCAGCCCGATTAGTTCGATCTTGGGTTTGGACAGGGCTTGTAACCAAGCCTAGATCCAAAGTTCCAGGCCAAGCTAGGCATGTCCAGCCCGCTTGGACACCCCTAGATAAAGGAGTTTATATGCAATTTACTCTAAACTAAATATATCACCAAATGTAGTAATATAGAAATTTTGAAATTTTGGGCATTGAGTAAGATCTGAAATAATTTCAAGAAATATTAACTCAATATATTAACTATTATTGTTAACTTGAGAGAGAAAAAACTTCTACACATATAGATTATGTAAATGTAGCTTTCATAAAGGCAACGTTAGGACATTTACCTTCTTTAAGTATATGAGATATGTACAACGTTTTTACATAGACCCGAGAATGGACTTGCATGTGCGTGGCATGTGCCCTTCTTTTTAGTTTTATATAAAGGGCTTTAGACCCTACCTGTTTTAAACTATTAAATTTGTCCATTCTAATTCATGAATTCTTTTTAGTCTCTACATATCATCCTTAATTAAACTATTGAAACTAGTCTGGTGTTTATGATCATAACAATTTTTGCTCCCATGTTGCCTTCCAAACTATTAAATTCACTCCTGCTTGCTACCTGAATAATCAATATAGTGCTTAGTTGCCAATTTTTTTGGGTTAATTTTTAGTGTTTTAAATGGATTTATGAGCAGAAAATGATAGTTTAAAGGTAAGATGAGACTTAAAATAAATTAGGAGGTAAGCAGGGGTAGATTTAATAGTCTAGGGGGCCAAGATTAGACCAAAAATACCTTGAAGGATAAGTAGAGAAAATTTGAATAATTTAGGATACAGGTAGAGACTGAAGCCTATATATACTAGGTTAAATCACAGATAACCCCCTAGTATATATGTTTATCCGCACTTACTCATATATGAGAACTTAACCCTTTGCATTTATCAGGGAGGGGATTATGTGCAATTTGTTTTTTCTAAAATAGCAATGAATTTGGATCCTCTCCACTACAAAAAAAAAGTAGTGGAGAGACTACTACATTAATCACAACCGTTGCTTAGTACAATGGATGGTTATGATTCATACCAAATCTAATACTCACCATACCCCCATCATTTGCACTCATTTCCTAATTTACACTTAAATAAAAATCACAACCATCCATCAGATAAATTAATGGTTGTGATATAGTAGTAATGTCTCCACTATTTTTTTGTAGTGGAAAGAATTCGAATCCATAGGAGTGCTATGGAGTCATCCGGGTCATCGATCAATCCACTCTGACATGGTGATTGACAATTAGATGCAACTGGCCATCACCATGTTGGACATTATCGTGATCGGTGTTCCTCTAGATCTAAGGTGCTATGGAGTATGTCAAAGACTTGTTCACCTTGCCCAAGTTGCATCTCAATCAAGGGGGTGACTAGGTCTCTTCAAGGATAATTGTGCTACAAATCCAAATGTCTTGACCTACATGGAGCCTGTTTTAATCTTTATTAGTTCACAAAAGTGGATGCTAAGATGGTTGTTGGATTTTGAAGGAGACAACTCTCTATACAAAGAAAACTTTTATTGTTAGAACTCTAAATAGTACAACAACTCTCTTATTTTGATGGACACTCACACAAGCATACACCCTCACTCAAGCTCTCAAGCTCACTTCTTGCTTGCTTGATGGATTAATGCAAATGCACTCTCTTCATCCCTATTTATAGTGGTGGATGGATGGCGGAATTCTCTAGAACCAAATAGTCTAGAACTTAACTAGAACTTATCTAGAAAACATCCATTAGGATATTCTTTACCATGATAATAATAAATTTCCTTAGAAGCACTAGAATATCTTTGGCTATGAAATTAGTAGAATTCTCTAGGAATTGTTGTTGACTTTTCAACACTCTCCCTCAACAACAACTTTCCTGATCACGTACTGAAATTGACTTCCACAACACTTGCATTTGGATATTTTGAATTTGGCTTCCTCGTCCTTGTTGAACACGGAGGTTGCATAGTCAATTCTTCTTTGGTGTCTTCCATCTGGCTTGACCGCTCCTCTTCAATTGTCTCCTAATGAACATCCGTCATCCACGGTCTTATCGAGGAGCTAGGCTGTGTGCAATCTTCTTGGGAGACTTGTTGCTTCTTAGTTTCTACACTTGGTAATTGGCTATCTTCTTGTCCTTTCTTCTCTATTTTTTCTTGCAATGTAATCTCTAAATTTTTAGAATTTAGGGATGTCACCTCTTGCAGCCACCATGATGATGTCTTATCAAAGCTATTATGCAATTGTGCTTAATTACGACTGAGATGTGGCACAATTATTATGGTGGATGGATGGTAGAATTCTCTAGAACTAAATAGTCTAGAACCTAATTAAACTTGTTTAGAATATCCATTAGGATATTCTTTACCATAATTATAATATATTTCTATCGAAGCACTAAAACAACTTCTACCATGAAATTAGTAGAATTCTCTAGAAGTTGTTGTTGACGTTTCAACAAAGGCCATATCAATCGGAAGAGGGTTGTCATGGGATACTTTATTGGATGGAGGTCTTTCCTTTAAAGAATTGCAGATGCAATTGAGGCAATAACGATTTTAGCCTTGTCCTTGTTAATGTATTTAATGAAATCTGGTGATTAATTAATTAATGCTTAATATGCAGTTAAGATTGGTTAGGTGAACCGGGACGGTTTAGAAGGTTGGCATAAGAATGAGGTGACATATGATTTTATTGTTCACTAATGACTCACATGATAGTTACGCTTTCTTGACTATCGCATGGGAAATTTACAATAATAAAGTGGTATATATCGTCCATTTAGAATTTGGTATTCATTGATTTTTATGCGATGATGTAAAAAATTATGGTACTAAAACACGCACATGGATTGACATAAACCTCTAGTTATTCGTTTGCTATGTTCGCTTGAAAACTAACTAGATCCATGGTTACTTACGATCACCAAATTTATAGTTAGATCATTGAGGCCAAAGTTTGTGGTTTACAAGAGGTTTGAAATCTAAAATCCAATACGTACCAATACCCCTTGAGCCCATCAGAATTGTGGTTTACATGAGGTTAGAATTTATAGTTAGATCATCGAGACCAAAGTTTGTGGTTTACATGAGGTTAAAAATCTAAAATCCAATGGGTACCTATAACCCTTGAGCCCATTAGAATTGGACTCCAACCCTCTCTAATTAATGCAGTGGTAATTGAAGAGACTCTAATTAACCTAATTTTTATCTATTATTCTAATTTCAATGGCTGAGATAAAGTTAAATATGATTCTAATATTATCTGGAAAACCACTTTCATTCATAAAACTATTATTGTGAAAACCGCTATCGTTATGTCTTTATCTTAGACCTTGAAATTGAAGTAGTGGGCGATCTTTCAAAATTAGACATAGATGTTTGTTTAGTCATTTTTTTCTTATTTAGTTATTGAAATAATATCTTAGTTAAAAAAGTTAGAGGCGATCTAAAATGACTTCATCAAAAATATGACTGTGGATTATATCATGGATGAGAAAGTATACAATAAAAACTATCCATGATATTAAATGTGTATCAAAAGATTCTACTCTTGAATATCCAAGGATCCCAAAATCCAATAATCTAAGAATTGACATTAAAATAGAACTGGATGCCCTTTATGTTTAGGAGTAAGAGGGTCCAATCTAGAGTTAAAGAGGCTAAGAATCAATTTTAACCAAAAAGCCATAACTACTAAGTATTGATCCCAACTCCTAATTTAAAGTTATCACTCTTTTTTTATACTAGGGACTAATCGTCACTTATTAATACCTCTAACACTTTATATTTTCCCATCATGCATACGATAAGTTGTTCAATTTGCATAAAGGCATAACCGCATAAGCAAATCATTAACTCTTCTCTAGCTATTGATTTCCCTGCATGATAGGGGCAATTATTGCAAAAGTTAAGGGGGGGGAAAATGAACACTCTGCCTCACGCACGTAATGCCCACTTGCGTGATTGGGTCAAAATGAGGAAACACAAAGCGGCCAACGGAATTAAACAACCCTAATTGTTTATTAAGGTACGGCCAAATGTACGTTGCATTATTTCTTTCTTTTATCTTCATCAATCTTCTGGATATCCCATCCCAGTTATACCCTTCCCTACATAATTAAACTAGTTCCTTTTTTTCAACTTTGGAAGGTTTGGCACGTAACTCTCTTAGATTTTGGTTATTCCGCTTCACTCTCTAGACTTGTCTCACTTAAACTCCAAAATACCCCTCGGTTTATTAAACATTTCATTCTTTTTTCATTTTTAATTAGGGGTTATAATGTTATATATTAAAAAGAATATTTTAGTTATTTCATCACTAACAAACAATGAAGTCAGCTCAAAGTTCAGGAAGTTTAGCGAGACACCCCAAAGTTTGAACAGTTAGGTGGAGCTAGCAAAGATTAGAGGGGTTATGTTAAAGGCTCAAATTGTAAGGGGGTTAAGTGAGATTTACCCTTACTTTTATGAATCCAACGTCTATTTGTCCCTTATTCAGTGGAGGCTAAGCAACCGGGCATCACGATTACAACAACTTTGGTTCCTTCTGTTTTAGGGGCTCACCCGGCCCTGTTGGGCCCCAATAAAAGCTTGCAATTTGTCTTATACTTAGATTGTTTATCACAGTAACCTGCTATTAAGATTGTATTCCATTTTTGGTATTTCGTGAGGAATAAGCATGATTGCTGTTGAGACTGCATGGTTTTAGACAGTGTGTGGAGTGGTGGTGTCCAAACAGGCTGGTTCAGCCCGGCCCGGTCAGGAAAATCGGGTCGAGCCGGGCAAAACCGGGGCCTGGACCCGGACCCGGGTGGAAACCGGGCCAGCCTAGGTGCGGACCCGGGCCGGCCCGAGATTTTTTAATTTTTAATTTTTTAATTTTTTAATTTTTTAATTTTTTTTAAAAAATTAAGTTTTTTAAAAAAAATAAAATTTCAAGAATAATTAAAAATAAAATATGTAAAATTTTGATAAAAAATCAATCATACTAAGTATTTACTAAGTAGTAGAAAA
>JBAKGM010000233.1:31210208-31224050 GCA_037177215.1 Asparagus racemosus
TTCTTAACTAAATAGTCTTCAAGTTCAAGATATCCCTCTAGGATAATAACTTCAATTATCTTATGACATTATTGTCTTACCGATGCTTGGCGAATCAGAAAGTTGCAGATATGGGCTTCCAGCAGGCTGAAGGAATCTATAACATACAGCCATATATAGTACAGACCTTGCTATATCCCCTCGTACCTGCAGTGATAAACCACACACCCTTAAGAGTTAAGAGTATCAATAAAATATAAAATATATTCTAATAGGCGCAGCATGCCGAATGTATTACCTATGGTCTTTTGATGAGGAAAAGACAAATATACGACTGTATATACATGACCTGTATGGTGCTAAATATAAAGGATATGTAGACAAAATTAACAAATCTACACAGATAAAGCTAGGATATTCCCCGCATATAAATGGTAGACCCAATTATAAAACTTCATTACATGCAAAAATCCTGCACTCCAACTTTGCAATAAAATACTATAGGTGTATTAATGATCACCATATGAGCAATATGATATGATTATGCAACAAATACTTGGCAATTATCCAAATTTAATTAGGAAAGCAAATTAAAACATCATAAGAAGGAAGACGAACCTGTAAGGGTGGAGCCCATCTTTGTTTGTCTGTTTCAGTGTCAGGCGCAGCTTCCTGGTTTGCTGGTCTCAAACAGTGAGTTGATATATCATTACATTCTCCATAGTACTTGTTTCCTCTTGCTGAATTCACTGAAAAGAAAGTTCTGCAATTTTCAGTACATATGTACAGACATTAGCGAACATTTGACAACCATCAAGAAAAAAGACCAGGTTTCAAACAAGCTTATTGCAATGAGATAGTACACAGTACTTTTGTAATCAATATGAATATATATATACTATCCCAAATTTGGTAATTCCGATAATAAGTCATTTAATTAAACATAGCTTTATTGAGTTCGTGTGCTGATTTGTAAAGGACTATTCATATCAGAGGTGCATTTGTAGAAGTTTAAGGCATTGGGTTATTTGGCTACTAAAATTAGGATCCAGTCAATATAGTAGTATTTGATCTGAATCCACTATCAATGAGTTCCAATGATGCAACTTGGGATCAGACCATAAGAAACTATCGCAGTCGACTTCACCCTAACTTGAAAAAAGAAAGAATTAGAAGAGTGGTTAGTGACTACAACAGAAAGTGAGGGGAAAAAACGAAAAGAGAAGTGATGCACCAAACAGAGAGAAGAAAAAGAAAGAACAACGAAGAATATCCACTGAGGGTTCAGGGCTAACAATATTTACGTCTTCATCAGAAGACATGAAGAGATACTCTAGAACTTGATAGGTATGGAGTTGGATCTAAACCTAATTACGATTAACACGGGAAATGTTTCTGATTGATCATAATATATTTTCTTCATTTCTTATTTAAACTCTATTGTTATAAATCCTACTGAAATATTTACTTGGATCTCTTAGGAGATAAACAACTGATTGACTGGAACTCTATAATCACTATAACCATTGTATTATTGAAATATTTACACATCCAAGGAGTCAATTTCATATATCATTAGCATCTGTATTGTGGTTGTCACAATGTATAAGATATATTAATCAGGTTTAAGATTTTAAAACAGGAATGTTGGTGAAATCAAACATAATCAACATCGAGCTCTGAGAATTATGTAGACATTCAACATGCTTATAACGTCTCCATAGGGATTACCATATCATGTTCTGCAACAGGTAAAACAGATATCTTACCATTCATATCTGCAGGACGGAGGTTATGTAAATCAGTTAAGGATGGACCGTCCATTAGGCCATATGAACGAGGCCATAAATGTTCTCCTGCAGGAAAATGATTAAGAGAGTGACTGGTGGGGTAAAAAACATCATAATTTGGTTAATATTGACAACAATACGTCATATTTACTCCCTCCACACACAAACAAACATACATAGAGGGAAGAACGTATCGGCCAAGTTTGTAGACTGTAGTAAACATGGTCTTGTAAGAGTTTTATGGATAGTATTTAAAATCTTTCATGAATAAAATGTAAGGCTTTGTATCTGAAATAGAATACTATCTTCTGTAAGTTTGTGGTTATTTTCCACTAAAGATATCCAAGCTTTTCACGTTGAGGTTATGAACACTGCTGCAGTGTTATTAGCAACTCATCTGATATAAATTAAATATGTTTACTATGGACTAATTGTGATCCACACCTAATAAATTTTGTGGGAGCTTATCTGAAAGGAAACTAGGAACAAATAAATTTAGATAGTTAATAATATTGTGCATACTATGAGATTTCTTATACTATTATAAAAGTGTGTTTGATGTTAAAACATTTTCTTCCGAAAATGCCCTCCGAAGACACATTCATGCATCCATAAAATACATACATGCATACATAAAACATATATATGCATAAATAAACCATACCCCTTCAAATCAAACACATGCATACATATACATACATACATACATAAACTATACTCTTTCAAATTCTTCTCATAACCTCCAATCTTATTAAATCACATTAATTAAAGGTTTTATATTATAATATAACTATTCTTTATTATAGTTATATCTTATAAACTATATTATAACTATTATATATTATAGTTAGATATATCTATTTTGTATTATACTTTAAATATTAATAAACTTTATAATCATATTTTGTAACATGATGTTTGGGTATACATTGATTGTTGCATAATGATATTCTAACAGTGAACCAAATAGGGGTAAATACTAATTCATGATAGACTTTAATTATTCATGTTATGTATGCTCACATAACATAAATAATTGCACGTTCTTATTAATAGTCCTATAAATATTATTTACTATGTTTCTTGTAATTAAATTCATTATAACCCCTGTAACCGCCACTCGATAATAATACCTATCAATCCATTTGAATTCCTATCATAACCCCCAACCATCAATTAAATCAATTAATTATGTTGTTATAACCCTAGTAACAATTAACAATAATAATATATATCAAAGCAAACAAACTCCTCCAACAAATAACCCATCATTCAACACCAAAAAAAGAATCCACTTATCTTTCTTCCTAGACCACCTCTCTCACCGACCATAGTCGCCGCCATCTCCAGAATGCTACTACACATGATTTTTGTATGCTTCTCAAAGCTTATGAGATCATTTGGTGAGCTAATCTTCTCATTATTTGTTTTGGGGAAACCTTAGAGAGATTTTTTATTTAATTTTGAATATATTTAGAGAAGGGAAAGCAAGTGGCGATCAAGAAGATAGGAAATACTTTTAATAATAAGCTCAACACTAAGAGGACGCTGAGAAAGCACCAGAGTTTGAGTCAGTCAGAAGGGCATGAGCGATGCAAATGATTTTGGAGAAGAGGGAGATTCAAGGTGAGAAAAAGGTAAGGAAAGTTTATGATCTGAAAGTTTCTTACGTTCGTATTTTTTCTTTAAAAAATCATTTTTGCTACATATAGTAGTATTTTGCAACTTGAATAGTTTAACGTAGAGGCATCATAATAATCACTCTTCATTTAGTATATAATTCCATCTTCTGCTCATTAATTTATTTTCTCCTTATTTTGTTTACCAAGGGACATGCTATATGCTTCAATGAGCACAGTGCACACATCAGTCAAATGCGCCCTTCCGAGCTCATTAAGCATCTACGGATCATGAAAAAGGCCTAAAATAGGACGAGAAGCAACCCCTACCACAAAGTCAAAGTAACTAAATTACCAAATCTCACATACTTACATGTATAGTATTGTTTGTAAAATAAAAACAAATCATATATGATTCAAGAATAAGGTCTTTTATGTTCTGCACTGCTCATTTTAGCATTTTCTCTCTTTTCTTAAAAGTTATATCTTTGATCAAACTATGTTATGCAAGTTTGATTCTCTATTTATCTTCTAAGATGGAAATCGAGATATTTAACCAAGCCCATCATACTTTATTCTCTCGTTTCACTCACATTTTTCTCCAAGATAGATTTGGCTTTTTCTCTTAAACAGAATTGGAGTTCTTTTTCTATTTACTTTTGACTTTTTCGATGAATGATATATAGTTTTCAAATAAGTTACTACATTTGATTGCGCAGGCCAACTGTTTTATTGTTAAAGGAATGTTATTAATGTATTTGTACTTTAAGTATTTGAACATTAAAACCCTTGAAATATGCTTTTTTTTTGGGACAGAAAACAAACATGAATTCTTGTAGAATTCAAACGTTAGAAGTCATAGATTTAAACATTTTCTTAATTTTGAACAATATATATAGATAAAAAGATGTTTTCTAACCAATTTGAACATGAGATGTTTGCTTTTAAATCCTTTTGCAAAAATCAAGCTCTCTCTTATGCATGCAAATACATATACCAAAAGAGAGAATCTTCAATTTTCTAAAGAAGCAAATTCAAGTTGGTGGCAATTTGCAGATTTTTATAAATGTCCTCATAATTTGAAAATTTTATAGAAATACCCAAAATGATTTGAGAAATCGCTTTGCAGAAAAGTACATAGAACTTTGAAATTTATAGAAATATCCAACAAGCTTCCATACATTTCATATTTTAAAGACAAGTTCACTGAACTTACAAAAAAGCCCAATTTTTTTAGAAACTGCAGATTTTAAAAAAACTAGAACTTAAATACACATATTAGTCCAAATTTGTATAATTATATTTTATTAAAAGTATATTTACCCTTCATATTGTATAATTACTATAGCAAATTTGCATATAAAACCCCCAAAATCTGTAAAAATTTCTAAATAGAATTATGTTCTTTGAATTTTACAAATAGAATTACGTCTTTTAGGTATTCCAAAAGTTTTCAGAAAAGACCCAGTTATTTTCATATAGTTATTATTATTTGCACCATTATTATTCAGTATTATACTATTATAAATGTACATTGGGGTGTTAAAATATTTATACCTCAAATACCCCCAATCTTCTCAAAATACCCTTATTGCCTCCAATCACCATCAAATTTTATTCAATTCATTCTATTTACACTATTATTATTATTATTGCAATAAAGATAAGAAGTAATATTAATAATTAAATATAATATTATTAATTTTTATTATATTTGTTTTATGAAAAATAGTATAAGGTATTAGAATGTTATATCATAAATATATAACACTATTCTATAAGATAATAAAATTATAAGTAATATTTATAAATTATTCTTAGAAATCTAACATTTAATATTTCTCATAATCAATAGCTAAAATTTATATTGTAACTCACATAAAAAAAGTTTATACATAAAATAAGTGCATAACACGTGTGCTATACTAGTACTGAAAAATGTGGTTCAACATTAAAAAAATCACTTTCAAAATAAGCTAGAAATTCACTACCAACAATGTGTTACCATATCAAACTTAAAATCAAGTAAAGATTATCTGGAGATGGATCAAGGTGGTTTTGGTGCTTGATGGTCCAAACCAGGTCTCATGGGTGCTTGGCACCCAGTTATCTATGGTAACCCTAAAATATCTAAAGCTACCTTTCTTTTTTCGTTCTGGACCAAACCATTTCAAGTAATCTATTGGATTAATCATGATGAGTTAAACCTAACAAACCTAACACAAGTTGAGGCCCTAGATGCTCCTTATCAAGAGATATATTAATGAATGTCTTTTTATCTGAAATAGAAACACTATTTTCAATAGATTTGTGATTGTGATGCTTCCACTAAACATATCCAACCTTTTCTCTTGAGGTTATGTGAAGAATGCATGTGATATTAGTGGTAACAAGTTTATCTCTCAGATACAAACTGAATATACTTCTCAATCAAACACATGCAACACATATTTATAAATGTAATGCCAAAAATTCCTCCAAATAGTCTAGTTTTTTAGCTTATAGCATAGACTATTACGTGATCAACTATAGTTTGTGGGTGCTTATTTGAAAGGGAAAATAATAAATATCCTGCTTGGATAGGGATCTTAACCTAGTGGGATAGAATATTTTTAAAATAGATTTCTCCAATTTGATAAAAAAAATGATACTCTTAATTTATAGGATAGAAAATAGAGATCCCCAAGAGTCAAATACAATTCCTTTCAACATTTAACATTCTTTACTAAATAGTAAATTAAGATACTCACTGTTCCATCCCTCTGGTTTTCCTGCCAATTGTTTTGCAACTGCTCTCAGTGAGTATATCTCAATCCTGCAAACAATAATCCACTCAAATGCCTAAAAACTTACAGCGAAGAAGGTGCTTGTACAAATGGAAATCCTTAATGAAAGGCTTAAATCTACTGAACTAACAAATAATTGTAGACATTAATTGGCTGGTGCTTACACTTCCGAGGAATCTTCTGGGTGATCAACATCAGCCGCATCAAGAATTTTTAACGCCTCCCAGACCTACATGCCATCAGTCCATACTTCATAATCACAGAAATGGAATTTTTTTGAGAACTTTAACAAAGATATATATGTAAATTTTTTAGCTAGAACAAATAGAACGTAGCATCTAGTTGCATTATGCACGAATAATCTATGTGCATCATAATTCTTGAGATGCAGGAACTTAGAGAATTTAAACCATCCACCAATTTATCAATATATCGTGATCAACACTATAAGTAATGCTCCTTTATCCCCAAAAGGATTGCACACAAAGCCCACTCACCTCCTTATAAGCCAAGGATTTGTGATCAGAAACCAAGGAACCTAGCTTCTTCATCAACGCAGCTCCTTGTAACCCATCAATGCCCGAATAGTAACCACTAACATCTTGGCACCGGTAATTCAATTTAACCTTTGCATTATCAAGAGCATAAGAAACAGGATCAAGAGATAGAAAACTAGATGACACAAACATTCCAGAGACAAAGAAATTGAAGCAATTCTCGAGCAAAACCCTGCACAGCCAAGTCCACAGTAGTGGGATTAGTGGCGATTTGATGGGCAGCAACAAAATCACAACTTTAGAAGAACCCATTATCTTAAATATTTAATTAATGAGGAAAAATCATCATTCGAGTCAACTGACCTGAAAAGGGCTTTGGGTTTTTGCTGAGAGGTTTGAAGCTTTTGGCCATGGCGATGTCTGAAGCTACATCGGTTAACCTTGATGGCTCTTTTTAGGCGTGCAGGGATGGAGTTGGAGCTTGTAGTAGAGAAGAAGAAGGTAGCGATGGGGACTGAAGCAAGGGTCATTTCCCCCACTTCCAGTTTTCGCGGTGTTATCGTCGAGGAGATACATCGGTTACGAGCCTGACGAATCGAATTCTGGAAACCCGCTACATCCGATTTAGATTCGGATCCGCTTGATTAGGATTGACTATTTCATTAACCCGCAGTTGGAAACTAATTACTCCCAAATCTATTTACTGACTATTTATTTCGTTAAAAATGACAGTTGGAATTGTAATTATAGAAATTTGTTGCAGTTCAATGTTATAATCACAATTGTTTTCTATTTTCACATGAATTAAGCAGCCGTTCAATCAAAATTATATTCACTACTACTATCATAGAAGAAGGTGTTTCGTAAACAATCATGGAAGAATATGAACAAATTTAATGGTTTCGCTTTACTTATACTAAAACTTATATTATAATGTTGCACGAAGCTGACGAGAATTATCAAATTTTCATAAAAAACCAAAACCGTTAAAGTTTACGCGTCTATGAATGATACTTGAGGCAATTGGGGAGCATTTTGACGCTTGAAGGGAAAGAGAGGTGATTCAATCTTTGATTATTAAGCTTCAGTTGGCCAATTGACTTCAAATCTGTTCCTTTTTAAAAAAATCAGTTGTCGGTCACCAATTTAGATATGCTAATGGGCTTCGTAACGGAAAGACACAAGCATGAGAGCATTATATAACTAAACATATAATTGAGACTAACAACCCCTTTTCGTTCAAGATCACACCCCGGATGATAATATTAGATTCCACCCATTTTTGTTCGGTTGTCAAGGACCTGAGATAATGATGATATCTAGCTCTGACGATAATCTGCCTAATTGAGTTGAAATGGGAAGGAGAAATATAACAATCAAATAGCGCATATAGTTAATGTTGTGGGTACCGGTAAAAATCTTAGATGTTTTATATCAGCCAAGTAACCTTTATTACTTGACTATAGTATTGATTTCTTATGCTGTGTCTGTTTGACGATAAGCCATTTCTATTAGAATATTAAAACATAATCACCAACCCTCATCATAACTTCGTAGTTATGTTGTAACTACTTAGAAGGACTTTAACATGATATTAAAGTAACCCATGTTTAAATCTCACCGGCCACAAAATTAAAGCTGGTTTTCTAAAAAAATAGCACCGCTGTGTGACCTCAGGTTTAGGCCCATAAATAAAGGGAAGCTCAACTTGCAAGGACATGTTAGAATATAAAAATATAGTACTCAAACCTCACCATAACTTACGGAAAGCTCAACTTGCAACGGCATGTTAGAATATAAAAATATAATCCTCAAACCCTACCATAACTTAGGAACTGTCCTCTAATTGGTTAGAGGAACTTTAACAATTTCAATGCCGACAATTCTTTACCTGAAACTTTATTATATTCTTTAGTTGTGCTACTCATTTTTCTTTTGACCGATCTTCTACCCCCTCTTTAGAGCAGATGTAATGTATCTTAGGATTTGTGTTATGAGAATAATGATTAACTATTTGGGTATGATTTGAGTCTTGCATGGATGTGATTTATGAGCAACTCTTCAACATGCCAGACTGTATGTACATTCATCTCTACTTAATTTAAACCAATCAAGCGTCCAATCTATATTGACTCATATCTATCTCACTTCTCATAATTGAGTGGTCATAAATCACACTCAAAGCCCAAGTCTCAAGCAGACAACCTGCCACTGTTAGAAAAGTCCAGGATACCAAACACTGATAATGCTACTGCCAGGTCACTAGCTCTCGTCCTTAATTGTCATTACCTTCAGTTTTCAGATATAAATAGGCCTTAGTAGGAACCTAAAAGATGCAAATTATTTCAAAATATTTCCAATGTCTTCCTCTTTAGACTTCGTGACGATATTTAATCTGTTAGTTGCTTCTTATTTGCTTAGTGTTGTGCATTGTGGCAATTTCTATGATGATATAGAAATCCAATGGGGTGGTGGCCATGGCAAGATTTTTGACAGTGGCAAGCTTCTCTCGTTGTCTCTTGATAAATATTCTGGCTCTGGATTTCAGTCTAAGAATGAGTATCTCTTTGGAAGGCTTGATATACAAATGAAACTTGTTCCTGGAAATTCTGCTGGCACTGTCACTACTTTTTATGTGAGTCCATAAATTGAAAAATAACCAATCGGAATATTGTGACTAATGCTAACTGTATTATAAATTATAAATTATTTTTACACGACAAGGCTTAGACATCTTTCAAATTAGAGACACATGAGCCTGATTGTAATTCATAAGCGAATGACCATGCAGTTCATATCTTGTAGTGCCAAAGTAGCATGGGATAAGTAGTTTTCGTTAACATTCCTCAAATATTATCAATCAAAAAGTGATGCCTTAGATTTGATTTCCTCTTTTTTTTTTTGGCTTGCAGTTGTCAACAGATGGGCCTGCCACGGATCCAAACCATGATGAGATCGACTTTGAGTTCCTCGGTAATCTTACTGGAGAACCATATACCCTCCACACCAATGTGTTTGCCAATGGAAAAGGCGATAAGGAGATGCAGTTTCATCTGTGGTTCGATCCAACTAAGAATTTCCACACCTATTCAATCCTATGGAACCCGCAGCATATCATGTAAGATCACAATTCATTGTACTTGTTCAGTCAGAACTATAATCTTTAATGGACTATTGTTTGTCATATTTCACCTTGTGTATCCTCAAGATAGTCATGATAAAATCTAAATCTTCATTGTTTTAACAAACGTACAAAAGAGATGGAAACAAAATATTCTCTCTCTCTATTACTTTTTATGTTAAAACTATATAAATTATGATATGATATGGGTTAATTGCGCATAGCTCATGTCATGTGACCAACTGCTTTGAACGTACCACCCCTTTAGTTTCATTATTGCAAATAGGCCCTGACTTAAATTTTATTGCTTCCTTTATCCTTATAGTGGAATTTCCATGGATGAAACTAGTGAGTCTATTTGAGAGTCAAAAAACATTTGACAGCTTAAAATTACAATACTAGAGCAGCTTCTATGTACGTAGCCCTTCTTTAATCAGTAAGACGTTTCTTATACTGTAATACTTGTACAGCTTCTTGGTGGACAACATCCCAATAAGAGACTTCAAGAACCATGAATCAATGGGAGTCCCATTTCCTAAGACTCAACCCATGAGATTATACTCGAGCTTATGGGACGCTGAGGAGTGGGCTACGAGGGGAGGTCTCATCAAGACCGACTGGAGCAAAGCACCATTCACTGCATACTACCGAAATTTGAATGCCGATGCTTGTGTTTGGTACTCAACCTCTGGTGTTTCTAGCTGCGCTTCTAAAAATCCGATGGATTCAATGGCGAGCAAGAATGCGTGGTATTATGAAGAAATAGATGATGCTAGTTATCGGAGGATGAGATGGGTGCAGAGGAAGTACATGATCTATAACTATTGCACTGATGTTAAGAGGTTCCCCCGTGGGCGTCCAAGAGAGTGCAGGCTCAGATGAGCGTACTTTTACGGAACATATGTCATTGTAATATATATAAGAATTATCTGTCGTATTATTATCATTTACCTCCTGTCAATTTTACTTTGTTAAATTCGACTACGATATTTGTATTTGTATGTTGTGATAAATTCAATAAATATAGAGAGATACCTATCTGTGAAATATCTTATCGTTTTGCATGTTGATTTTGTTTCCTGTCTAGATATCGATATCGGTTTATTTTTTGATGCAATAGTACACATTTGTAGAGGGGTTATTGATGATGCTATACTTTTCAGTTAAAGTATGAAAGAAAATTTTTCATCCAATGCAGAATATAAAAGACCACATTCTATTTTAAGCTTGTTTCCTACCCATTATTGAAAGGCCCTTCTATCATCAAATCCTAACTTCTTGGAGAAGCCTATGGTCTCCATGAATCCACTCAACATTCCATTATCGAGTAAAAGTCTCATCAAGAACAAAGATTGTGCAAACAAAAATTGATCTTAAATAGAAATATGTATAAATCTTCCTCATCTTCCCTATAGAACTATGAGGGTGTCTTTAATCCAAGTATTTTTTCTATTAGTTTCTTCATTTGCAACCTTTGCCTATGGCCGCAACCTCAACAATGACATTGAAATTCAATGGGGTGATGGTCGTGGCAAGATTTCGTCAGATGGAAAACTCCTTTCTTTATCCCTTGATAAATTCTCCGGCTCTGGCTTCTTTTCAAAGCACAAATATCTCTTTGGGAGACTAGATATGGAGATCAAGCTTGTTCCTGGAAATTCTGCAGGCACTGTCACCACATTTTATGTAAGTTGATAACCAAAAAAAAAAAAAAAAACCCAAGAATTTCTTGTTAAAATTTGATCCCCTGACATATGTTGTTCCATTATGTAGTTATCGTCACAGGGGCCAGCCATGGAGCCTAACCATGATGAGATCGACTTCGAATTTCTTGGAAATTCAAGTGGAAACCCTTACACATTGCACACAAATGTTTTTGCTCATGGAAAGGGTAACAAGGAGATGCAGTTCAACCTGTGGTTCGATCCAACACATGATTTTCACACATATTCGATCCTATGGAATCCAAAACATATCATGTAGGCTCACAGAGTTGCGATTTCTCTCTTTTAAATCCCTGTCATTGCATGAAAATTCTGAACTTACATTGAGAATTGATAACGATAGCATCTATACGCTAGCACGTTTCTATTGGTAGAATGTCCTTTTCATAGATCGAAACCTGAGATACTTTACTCAATATTATCTTTTTTCCCCTTCTGGAATTTACTTTAAGTTTACATGCTCAATAACATTTGAGCATGGAATCAGTGCTCTAACATTATCTTAAACTTTCTTTCATTACATCAAAACTCCGTAGTTTTGAGGAAGTTAAAAGATTATAATTTTATACTCTAGCAATCACAATAGCAAGAATATGATTTTGTTCTCTAACATTCTAATGCCTTTGTCAGCTTCTTCGTCGACAATATTCCAATAAGAGTTTTCAAGAACCATGAAGCATTAGGAGTTCCATTTCCGAAGAGTCAACCAATGAAGTTATACTCAACGTTGTGGAACGGTGAAGATTGGGCGACGCAGGGAGGAAAAGTAAAGACTGATTGGAGTAAAGCGCCGTTTACAGCATATTATCGGAACTTTACCGTCAATGCGTGTGTTTGGTTCCCAGCTAAGGGTCAGTCTAGTTGTCCTTCAAGCAAAAATGAATGGTTTCGCCAAGAGTTGGATGCTGAGAGTTATAGGAAGATGAGATTGCTGCAGAAGAAGTATAGGACATATAACTATTGTAAAGATATGATGCGGTTTCTCGGGGGTACTTCTAGAGAATGCACAGTTAGGGAAAGAGATACCTAAAACTATGAACTTAGTACAAAAATATTCTGAGCAATGTCTGAATTGCCATCTATTTTTCGATCTCTCAATTCTTTTTTGTTTTAGTAATCTTTTTTTAAATTTTGGCTGAGAAAAGTAAATTATGACCCTTAAGTTTCATAAAGATATATAATAATAAGATTGTATGATATCAAAATAGCATTAGGAGTATTTGATTTGTATAAAATTATGCCTCTCAACTCACTTCACTACTTCATTTTTGTGCAATGAAAGAGAAATTAAGATAGTATCAACGTAACTCGATCTCAAATCTTAGAAGACATAAATTAAAACGGATTCTAGAAAAATTAATCGTTTGATAGTCTAAACTACAAAAGAGTCCATATTTGTCAACAAGGTTTAGCAACAAACGGGAGTAGTTGTTGCGGAAAATGAGCGTGCGCCTCCCAAAGCAAACAACACCCAATTACACTCCCTCTACCGGAGGAAAAAAAAAATCCTGTTTGATTGACATCTTCATGAGTAGTTGATGATCCTCTCCTCATCTATTCCTCCTAATTTGCAGCATCGCACTCTCGACTTCCTCATTCAATCTTCACTGGTAAGTCTCTCAATGTACACCCTCATCTCCTCCCAATCACAAAAACCCATAAATATTAACTTCTACAAATTTTAAGAAACTCAGACGTACAGCAGCCCATCGTCAGGCACACCACGCTATCCCTCTTGGCCGCTCGTTTCCTGCCATTTATCTCAAAGTACCGTCAAGAAAATTCCCTATTTCACAGTTTCTCTTTTTATTTTTTCAATTCTAAAAAAAAGTACTATTTCTCCGAAATTTTGCGGGAATGATTCGTGGAAGCACTGCTCTTGGACCCCGAGAGAGAGAGAGAGAGAGAGAGAGAGAGAGAGAGAGAGAGCAATCTGCAGCTTTTTGGTTCCATTTCCATCTGAATTGCGAGCAAAGTATCCAAGTTTTCCCTCTTGTTTGAATGTCTTCTATATGATTTATATTTTTGATTTCGAGTATACGTTATTGTTCCATATATATAAAAGGGCTCAAACTAGAAATATATATTTGAATATAAAATTATAGGGTGAACCCTAAATACCATTTTCCAAATACAAGACAAACTGTAGCCACACTAAAAGTAGAAGAAAAAGAAAAGAAATCGAAAAGCTGGTACAAGTTAGAAAGCATATAGAAAAAATTCAGAGTAATATAGGTTGTGCATATATATTTATATAGGGTAATATGAATCTAAGGAGGCTCCTTAAATTGCATCTAAGGATGCATCTGGTTGGCCAAATCTCAGC
>JBAKGM010000233.1:31236061-31249002 GCA_037177215.1 Asparagus racemosus
TTGGGTAAATGGGCTGTGACCCGTTATCCATACCCCTATTTGTATGACTATATATATCTCTCTAGTATATGAATAAACATATAACAGTTAGGGTTTTGCTCTCTCAATTATCTCCTTCTACAATATAAAACGAAAGAAGGATCCGACACATAGTCTAAGACACATGTTGAAACGAAAGAAGGATCCGACACATAGTCTAAGACACATGTTGTGAGTACCTTTAGGACTATGACACAAATTTGTATTTGACAGGGATTAATTTGGTTAGCTACTTATTAGCTAGGTTTTTTTTTAACTGAAGCCACGAAGGAGGCAAAAGGCAGAATAGATTTGTTAGGGTTTTACATTTATTTTGTATTTTGTTTTAATTAGAGACCAGGAGCAGTTGGATGGAAAAATTGACAGAAGCTGTTTGAGATTTCGAGGCCCTTTATTTATTTCCCAATTTATCACATCTCATCCAGGCAAAAAAATGATTACATTCTCCGTCGAAAGATGTTAATTTTGTGCACTTGGCCTATCAATAATTCATTATAGCGACATGATTGCTGCAATGTGGGAGAGGTGTGTCAAATAATCTCTATAGCATCAAGTAATCATACTATTTTCTAAAATTCTTTCTTGAGTTTATTTAATGGTTTATAATACAATTGGGTTGCTGCTATGTACTAAATTAGTTTACGTAGGATGCAGTTCTCTATTTACTGTTAGATTGTTATCTCTGATTTCATGTCCATCAAACTATTTTTTGCTTAGTTAAAACACTGTTCTCATACAGACAACTGCTTCAAAAAGTGGTGCTTTGCGTCATGATATCCACTATTGGCTTGGTAAAGATTCAAGTCAGGTTAGTTATTGAATCCTCCACTGTATTTTGTGAATCGTTTCGTCAAGTAGCCGAAGCTGGTACCTTAAATGTCCAATTCTATAGGACGAAGCTGGGGTGGCTGCAATCAAGACCGTGGAACTGGATGCAGCCCTAGGTGGTCGAGCTGTTCAATATCGTGAGGAACAGGGCCATGAGACTGAGAAGTTCTTATCTTACTTTAAACCATGTATTATTCCACAGAAAGGTGGGGTAGCATCAGGATTCAGGCATGCAGAAATTAATGAAAGTGAGCATGAAACTCGTTTATATGTTTGCAAGGGAAAGCATGTTGTTCGTGTAGGAGAGGCAAGTTCTATCCTGCTAAATTAATTGTATTTTCCTTTCAATAAAAAGAGTACCTTTTTCCAGCCAATCCTTTTATCTGGATCTGACTTTTATTTCCACTGTTTCAGGTTCCATTTGTTCGATCATCTCTCAATCATGATGATGTATTCATCTTGGATACCAAACCGAAGATTTTTCAGTTTAATGGATCCAAATCATCTATCCAGGAGAGGGCAAAAGCTCTTGAGGTTGTCCAATATATAAAAGACACCTATCACGACGGGAAATGTGAGATAGCGGCTGTTGGTAAGTGTTCAGAGTTCTTCTTGGTGGTTGAGCGACTATCAAAGATTTAAAGGTATCTGAATCTTATAATCTCAGAGGACGGGAAGTTAATGGCTGATGCTGCTGCTGGAGAGTTTTGGGCTCTTTTTGGTGGTTTTGCACCTCTTCCACGAAAGACAGCCTCTGAAGTAGTTAAAATTGAAGAGGCCTATCCTGTGAAGCTGATGTGGTAATTTTTCAAGAATGCACCTTCAGTTATACTGCATGATTTTGCATCATGCAGAGTATCTTTTAATGATTTTATATATGAAATTTTTAACGAATAATTTTTCTAATAGATCATTTTTGTCTTTCTAAGTATTGAGAAAGAACAACCAGTGCCTGTAGAAGCTGATTCACTGTCAAGAGAATTATTAGAGACAAATATGTGTTATCTTCTTGACTGTGGGATTGAAATTTTTGTATGGACGGGCAGAAATTCATCTCTTGAGAAAAGGAAAAATGCTAGTGCTGCTGCAGAAGTAATTTTTAATCTGTTCCTGGTTAAAGCTTTATTATAGCTTTTCGTGCTTAGATGGTTATAGAATGATGCTTATTATCTCTGTGCAGGAATTGGTTCGTGGTCCTGACCGGCCTAAATCTCACGTAATTCGTGTCATTGAGGGTTTTGAGACTGTAATGTTTCGATCTAAATTTGAAACATGGCCACAAACAACTGCTGTGACTGTATCTGAGGATGGTCGAGGCAAAGTTGCTGGTCAGTAAGTGCTAATATGGATATTCTTTTGTGATTGACATGGATATGAAATGTGCTTAATTTCTGTTAAAATATACTGTTTTGTTTTACTTTCTGATTTTTTTGCCAATAATTTTGGGCAGCTCTCTTAAAACGCCAAGGACTTAATGTGAAGGGCCTTATGAAATCTGATCCTGTAAAAGAAGAACCTCAAGCATACATTGATTACACTGGCGTTTTGCAGGTGATTTTTTTCTTATTTTTTATTTAGGAACTTCATTTGTATTTTCTACCATTCCAATCAGCAGTACAAATACAAATATCACTTTTCACAAGCAAAATTTCTTTAATTGCAATGCACATAATATTTGAGTACAGTTGCAAACTATTTTTCACGTTCACTTTCTTGTTCTTTTCCTTGGATTTGATGGACAGGTTTGGCGTATAAATGGCCAAGAAAAGGCCCTTCTTTCCTCATCTGATCAGTCAAAATTCTACAGTGCCGATTGTTATATGTTCCAATATTCATATCCAGGAGAAGGTCGAGAGGAATATCTTATTGGAACTTGGTTTGGGAAAAACAGCATTGAGGTGAGTTAAATCTTATTTATTAGCATGTGACTATGTTGGTAGGTAGCGTGTTCTGTTTACCAAGTTCAACTTAAGTTTGGCTAACACTAATGTTATAACTTTATAATTGTGCCATAATCAACTGCATTATTTTGTACTAGGTAATTAATTAGGTCATTGTTTGATTGTGTTACATTGTTGGCCTTTGGTTTTATCAGATTATTTTAAGTTTTTAATATGAAGTTTCCTCTCCTCATTCAACATGAAACCTTTTATTGATTAATTAGCTTCTTTTGTTTGTAACTATGAAAATGGGTATCTTGATTGTATGAGTTTAGTTTTTCTCCCCAGATCCCAGCTCTTTGTCTTTGCCGTATCCTCTTAATCACCGATGTTGTGGATAGGCAGGACAGGCAATCAGCAAAAACAAAGGTCTTACAAGTCAGGATACAAAGGAATGCGTCTATATGTAGAATACAAAAGGCACACACATCTGCATGTGAGCGCATGTGAGAATGCACATGCTCACATATACAAGCTTGCATGTCCGTAGTGGAGGAATAGGCTCTCCACACTACTCATTTGCATACTTTGACATAGTGAAAAAAAACACTTGTCAAGTTTTATTGTTTCTACTCCCTTTTTGCCTACTTTCCTCAATACTGTCCAATCTGTTTAACTCAACTATTTTTAAGTACATAAATACTTTATTTCCTATTCCTCTTAAGGTAACCATGTCCTAGATATGGAACACATGCTTCCGAGTGTCATTTTGTCTCACCATGTCCTGGTAACATTGGCCGATGTACTTTGCTTTGGTGTAACATTTGAATGGGTGCGTTGCATATTTCTTTGTTAAAATTTGCAGAGAAGCATTTTGTTTGTTCAAGAGTGCATTGTCTTGAGAGACGTAAGCTCATACGAAGTTATGTCACTTCAACAAGTCAAGTTGTCACTAAATATTGTATGATGACTATTTGAACTTGTTTTCCTCGTTTACTTATCATTATATACTGAAGTATTTCTGGTGGGATACAGGAAGAGAGGTCTGCAGCTACTTCACTTGCAAATGAGATGGCTGAATCTTTTAAGTTACAGGCTGTTCAGGTAATAACTGTATTAACAGAGATCAGAAAATGTCTGTTTCCACTTATTTATTCTTTATTCTCCATTATCCATGCCACAGACCCTTCTTTATCATGTCTGTCTTATGTATTTACAGGCACGCTTCTATGAAGGAAATGAAGCTATTCAATTCCTGTCGATTTTGCAGAGATTTATATTGTATAAGGTTTGTGGTTTTTTTTTTTTTTTTTGGAGCAAATGTTTCCTTTTGATTTTAAGGTTTCTTTTTCTATGAAGTGAAACACGTTTGATGCTTTTGATTTGCAAATTCCCAGGGTGGTTTAAGCTCTGGGTACAAGAAATTTATCACTGAGAACAACATTGATGATGAGACCTATAATGAAGATGGGACTGCTCTCTTCCGAATTCAAGGTTCTGGACCAGATAATTTGCAAGCAATTCAAGTTGAAGTGGTATGCATTTAGAAAAGCTCTTTATGTCTGTAATCTTGAATTTAGTTTCTTCTACTTCCTACATGCTTCAAGTCTATGAAACGCTAATTATAGTTGACAAAAACTGATTTTCTTTCATGATCTTTTATAATGCTGAATTTATTTACCTTTAGAACATGAGATATGAGTCCTCCTATGATCCATATCTTTGGTTGTTTCCTGTGAATTCTTGCTTTTCTGGGATATGTTTCTTTCTGTTTTCATTTTAGTTTCATTCAGAAGTTATCTGAAGAAAATGTTTTTTTGAGTAGGTATTTGAGAGTATAAGAAATAGATCTGTCGATCTGTGGATATACATTGCTGCTTTTATAACCGTAAAAGGTGCTTATTGTAGGACCTCGTGTCTTCAATAGTCGAAAGTTACATGACCCTCGGCTTTAGGATTTTCTGACTGTCTACACTTATTTTCTGTTTTCCATTTTTATCAGGTGGCATCATCTTTGAATTCATCATATTGTTACATACTTCATAGTGGCAGTACTGTTTTTACATGGTCTGGTAGCTTCACCTCCTTAGAAGATCAAGAGCTCCTTGAGAGACAGTTGGATGTGATAAAGGTGAGTATCTCTTTACGTTTACGCTATCAGATTTGTAATCAGTTTGGATTGATTTACTTGTTTACTACCATATACTTGATATCTTCTGCCATAATTTCTATTGGCATGTGATTTCATTGAGACAGCATGTGTATTTTTAGAGGGTTATCTGGAGCTGTACTTTTGAATAGTGGCTGATCCATTAGTCTTGGTTAGACTAAGGTACAGACAGAGTGCAACATAATATTCTAAGTCAACAAGAATTAGTCCTCTTATGGAATCCCTTTACCACCATGGTATAGCAAGCCAAAGCCCATCCTGCCTTGTCTTAAATATTTTATACATGGTTACTATATTTGTTAGAATTTAGGAAATCATAGTCAAATGATATGGGTCCAGAGTCATAAGTAGTCACGTATATATATTCAACAAAAATTGTGTATGACATCATCAACTCTATGCAAAAGTGCTAGTCTTCTAAGTAGTAGTAACTTTATAGTATAGGCTCTGTCAGAAGTATTCCTTAACATTAATTTATGCTATTTGGGCATTTGTAAGCAGTCATTGTGAAAATCATAACTTAACCCAACAGAGAAGCATACAAAAAAGTTGCATACAGAATTGCATTGAGAAAAGCAACCTAGATCTTCTGTGGGAGCACTACAATTTTTTAATTAATTAAATATTTCAACCATTTCCAATAGTTATATTAGAGATATCCTGCTGAAACTCATGCATTAAGGCAACGACTGTAAAATCACATTTTCGGTAACATTATGTCTGAACTTATATTATTTAGTATTTCTTCATGCATTATTTTCACAAGGCATTCATTTATGTTCCTCCTCTAATATAAGCAATCCTAATGACTGTTAATTTTTGCAGCCGGAAGTGCAGTCTAGACCGCAAAAGGAAGGAACAGAGACTGAGCAATTTTGGGATCTATTAGGGGGTAAATGTGAACACCCCAGTCAAAAGATCACAAGGGAACCAGAAAGTGACCCTCATTTATTCTCCTGTGCTTACTCAGACGGTAGGAATAAAGAGAAGAGACCTGTTATAATGAAGTTCATTTTCTTTTCTCTTTGATGTTCCATATGGAAGAAATACTGTCTAATTGCTGCTGTATCTTCTGTGACGTGCAGGGGATTTAAAGGTGTGTGCTGGGGGCATCCTTATGTACTTTGTCTCCATATCAATTCATGAGTGTCTAATGCAAAATTAAATGCCAATAATATTGTTCTAGATATTTGATTTTCTGAATTTAGCTTTGGATTTTAGTTGCATCAAAACCTTTTTTCAGGTCAAGGAAATATTCAGCTTCGATCAAGATGATTTGATGACCGAAGATATATTCATTCTAGACTGTCACTCCGACATCTTTGTTTGGGTTGGGCAACAAGTTGACTCAAAGAGCAGATCACAAGCTTTAAATATAGGAGAGGTATAATTCGCTATTCTGTGTTACTAGCTTGTAAAAAGAATGTAATATTTTTTATTTGCTTCCTTATTTTTCTGTTATTGCTCAATAGAAATTCCTTGAACATGATTTTCTCTTGGAAAACCTCTCTCGAGAAACGCCAATATTTGTTGTTATGGAAGGAAGCGAACCACAGTTCTTCACTCGTTTCTTTACGTGGGACTCCGCAAAATCAGGAGTAAGCAGCTATGTTATATAGTCAAAGTGCAAAAAATCTTCTTTTATTTTTGATTATATTGAGAAATTCTTTTGTTTTTGATTGTTGATTGAAGTATAAATAAGATAATACTTATCAAAGAAATTTGTACAGCTTGACATAAAAATACAATTTGGTTAGGTATTTGCTTCAGACTTTGAAAGAGGTTGTACATTTCTTTTTGGTTGCAGATGCATGGCAACTCTTATGAAAGGAAGCTTGCAATTATGAAAAATGGACGGGCTGCAGCATTAGATGTAAGAAAGAAAACAATCTCTCATTTACAGTTCTGGATTCCTGCTCCATATTTTGCAACTATTTTCTTCCGAAATAGCAAATATTTGATCATATATGATATAGGTCGTAAAAGAGGAATGTTATATGCCAATATTTTAATAATTAAACAAAATATGGAGCATGAACTTATCTGGATATTCGATCCAATTATTTGCTTCTTTGCTTTGGGTTAGCTCATGTTTAGTGTTGTAATATGGTAACTCATAACTGGCTATTATTATATACTCTGTTGAAAAAGATTGATTTTTATTTCAAAACCGAGCCAGTAACCTTATGGGACTGAGAAATTAGATACGACAGACATCTGAATGGGGGAAGCTTATAACATATTGATCACATGACTATATGAAATAAACTAAATGATTTATAAAATATATAATATATGTCATCATGTCCAGTGTATTGCAAACCATACAACAAACTTTATACTCCATATCTAGACTACATCACAAAGTTCTAGATAATCAAGTGTTACAGTGACTGCATTCCAGTTATCATTAGGTGAAAAAGTCTAGATAGTATAAAAAAATTCCTTCACTGGACCGAAAAGAAAAGAATCCTTTTGCGGGAGATGACTGATATAATGAATCTATGATCAAACCGTGCTAAAGAGATATATCACCAACTCCTTGTCTTGCATTTTTCAGAAGCCCAAGCGGCGGATACCAGTGCATGGAGGAAGATCTAGTGTGCCAGACAAATCCCAGCGCTCAAGAAGCATGTCCTTCAGCCCCGATAACATTCGTTTAAGGGGAAGATCTCCAGCTTTCAATGCAATAGCTGCTAATTTTGAGAATTCTAATAATTCCAGTGCTAGGAATCTTTCAATGCCTCCTCCACTTGATAGAAAAGTTTATCCAAGACCAGTTCATAAGGATTCATCAAAACTGGCTTTGGATTCCGCGAAACTGTCTTCAAGGTCAGAAGCAATAGCTGCTCTAACCGCGACATTTGAATCACCTAGACGTAATAATATACCAAGATCACCAGGTATTTCCTACACGACTTACTGCATTGCACAATTTTTTTCTGTTCTTTTATATTTTATTATATAAACATAACCTACCATTTCTTTTTGAATGAAGTCCGGAGAGCAAAATCAGGGCTTTCCCCAAGGAGCAGCCCTAGAATGGATGAGCTAAGGATTGCGGAAGATGCAAAGGAGGGTGAGGTTGAGGAAGAAAAGTTCCCTGTGTTTCCATATGAACGCCTAATAACATCATCTGATGATCCTGTCGCAGAAATTGATGTAACCAAGCGAGAGGTAGGTAGCTATTTTTTTTAAGGAAATAGAAGCCTTAGACTACGATAATGTTGAGTGATGGATTATATCATGTACTATTATGACATATATGTATTTTAGTCCTAATGTGAGAGCAGGAAGTCGACTAGAACTGATCTCCTATACTTAGAGCTTATGGATTCTTTGATTCTTCTTTCAGGTCAACCATATAATCTGTTTGTAGATGCAGTGGGATGTTAAATAACGACCAGTCATTCCATATGTTTTGTATCTTGGAACTTTTTTTTTTTTAAACTTTTTGTGTGGTGTGAATTGCAGGCTTATTTATCCTCAGAAGAGTTCAGAGAGAAATTTGGTATGGGCAAGCGCGATTTCTACAAACTGCCTAAGTGGAAGCAGAACAAGCTCAAGACAACCGTTCGTCTGTTCTAAGATTTTTGATAGCGCAGGTTTTTGTTTTCCACCAGTTTTCCACCAATTTATTTATTCTTTTATTACCATAGGTTTTTTTGCGGGTCACAGTTTTGTCTTCATTTTTTCATTTTTTTAAAACAGTACAAGAAGGTTAGAGTTCTGCAAAATAGTGAGAATTGCATTAATATAGGAAGCAGGGAGTTTGTACAGAAGTGTGGAAAGTTAACAGGGATAACTTGCTGTTACCTTTGTTGTTGAAGTGGGGCCCAAAAATAAAAGAAAAGAAAAAAAGGCAGCATTATCTTTTTTCTTATCACCATGTGTTTGTTTCTTGTTTTGTATTAAGTAAACTTGACCATAGCAATCAATTTTTGTATCTGGAAAGTTTAAAGCGTTGTTTTGCACCTCAAAGGTTATATGCTTAACGCTGCTGCATTTGTTTTTGCTGCGTGTTTCTTCTAAAAGCTGTTCACAAAGAGATCTAAATTCACTGGACCCCGGTTCAAATATGAAATTTTCTGTATTCAAGACTGGCTAGGGCATCTTTGGTACTTTTCTTTGTTTCAATTTAGTTTTTGTTCCTGTAGAAGCGAGAGGAGTCAGTGTGAAGCTACTAAGTTGGGGGGAAAAATTATTTTTCCTTGTTCTACTTTTTTTTCCCGTGTTAAACCTGTGCTGTGAGAGTCCTCGAATCTTCGATGCACGAATAGATATACCCGAAGAAAAACTTATCTGCTTGGAAATTAACTAAGATTTGCTAATTGTTATCTGCTCCGTTTTCTCACAGAAGAAATGAGGCAGAAATCCCTTGAACAATTGACTGTCCAACTTTATGTAAAGTGAAAAGAAAGACCAAAGGATAACAGACCAGGAACTTTGATTAACAAAAATGAAACGAAGGGCAAACGCAACTAGAAGTCTGGAAACCACCAACCGTCTCTTGGCTCGGGTGGTTTGGTTGTGTAATCGCGATCTTGGAGTGTCTGAATTTATTATCGTGCATGTATTCACCTTGTATCGTGTGGGTTAAAGGCACGGCTCGACACCTGGGATTTTCTTGATTTGGTGGAGGTCTTAAGAGAATTGAAGTGTCTGAGGGGATCCTGGAACAGCTATACTAAGGCTTCTCTCGTCAATTATATCACAAATTATAATTTCCTGCAGTATGGTTTACAACAATGTAACCTTTCCACAGTCTTCAACTAGAAAACATGAGAGCTGATGTGAATTAGCGCTTTATATAATTTTCCGTCAACTTCAGCTTTTCTGAAGTTGACAAGGCCTTGAATGAGAACGTGCACGTAAAATTTATGGAGAAACAACATAAAACTCTCACAAACAGCAACAACTTGTTCCCTCACCGTGCAAAGCAATAGTGTCAATTTGCTAAAACTTGATATCTTGCAAAGGAAGAGATAGAGAAAGACCTATAACAAGCTGCACATTATCTATAAATTTCCGAAAACTGAGAAAACTTATCCAAATGGTGGTTCTTTTCTTTGCTCCATCCAGAGAGAAATAACAAAAGTTGGGAAAATAAGTTTCAGACCAACTCTTAGTACAAGCCTGAGCATGTGGGATGAGGTTATGACCATGGAAAAAAAATAGAACAAATAGAGCAAACTGCAACATAAAAGAGTCTACAAGCTTATGAAGTGCTCCTATTCCTATATGATGATCAACCATTTAAAAAACACTTGATAATCAGGCCCCTTTATTTCAAACCAAAATCTTATACGTCTATATTCTTCATGTATTCCTTCGATAGTCTGGAACTCATAATCAGTTCCTGTTCTTTGACTAGAGACCGTCCAGCTTCAAGCAAAGCCTCCACAGTTTGCTGCTCCAAATGCGGGAAAAATAAAAATAAAAATTAACACACTAAATTTCCATCCTCAGTCCACTGTTTGAATTTCAGTTCGCATTTAGGTTCTCGCATGAAGTGCAAGCTATTGTGATGTTCAGGTTGAGCAGATAATTGATAACTAACTGTTAATTTATACTGATAAAAATTTAAAAGGGTTAATTGCAAATAGAACCCCATAATATCTTATTCGTTTGAAAGCAGTATAATACCTTAGGAGGAACAAAAGTAGGAAGCTTGCCGTCCTTCCTTCCTTTGAGAAGCTTCTTGCCAAGTCTCTCGTATCCTCCAATATCATGTACCCACTACAAATTAAAAGAAACGGGTTAGTAACATCAGTATATTTTTCCTTTCCAGTAGAAGCCTTATGAAAGGCAAAAAATTGTAAAATAAAATAGGAGAATTAAACGTCTAATGCTCATAAAGAGAAAGGTTTTACCTTATAAATGAACAAAATTAAAATGAAACTACACAAATACACACGTAAATCTCATTATGAATTCAAATGTTTTATTTTCACATAAGAGAGTTAATCTTTCGTAAATTGCCAGCTTGATGACGCTTAAATTTGACTTGTTGATGCATCCACTCATTAGCGACATTACCAAATTGCCAAAGTTCTGAGAGGAAATTTTAAGCTAGGATTTGGGTACTTTAACACATAATAGGCACCTTTGAAGCTTTTTATTCAATTCGCATGCACAGAGGAAAGAAACTTAAAAGGCACAATTATCAGATGCAAATAAAAACCTTCAAGATTGACTGATCATACGTCCTTGACCTCAGTGCTCCATAAAAATCCAATGCTGCACAAGAGAATATGTACATGATTTAAAGAGTTACAATTCTTAAGATGATATTGTAATAAGAAACAGAAGAAAGGTATTAAATTATAAACTGAAACAACTTAAAGGATGGATACTACATTAGAATCAGCATGCAGTCCTCCCCATCCCCATGATACTTAGGTTCAAAAAAGAGAACAGGAGAAATGGTTGCAAATGTCATCTATTTTATCTTTAGCAATTAGACACCATAGCATTAACTCTGACAGCACTTGCAGTAGGTTGAGTGGCTGCCGTTAAGTTGACAGTCAATATAATCGAAATGAGATCACTGTTAGATATTATTAGTATTGAGATATTAGTAGATATTATGAGATATTGTTGAGATAATGTGAGATGTGGTTAGATATGATTTTATCTCATACCTATTTGGTAATATTCTCTTAATCTCTATTTAAGAGAGGTTAGGGTTAGATGAATAATAACTTTGCCTTTTCTTTCTCTACAATCACGATATATTCAACTTCATCAATTTGGAAAAACTCTAAGAAGTAATAAAATAGCCATGTAACGTGACTCAGCATGAAAAAAACTTAAACCAAAGCCAGAAGTACCTTGATTAGGAAATATGTCAACAATGCCTTCAACGTCGTTCCTTGATAATCCATCTTTAACATACATCTGATAGACAATATTAACAATATCTTCACGGTCTGGCTGCCTGATTCAATAGATAAAGCATTAAAGTACCACTGGTATTTCCAATAAAACGACATTCTGAGGGGAGAAGTAGGATTGAGCAAGAAAATCACAATAATCCAACGAAATACTTTAAAAAAAAGTAAGCCATGAATAAAGATGGACAACAGCCAAAGCCAAAATTGTAAAGTCAAAATGATCCAGACATATATGACCGCTTATACATGGTATATAAGATAAGTTGATTAATCGTGACTAATGGTATGCTTTTCCTCTCCCTTGAATGAAGCTCAAAGTACTGTGAAGAACGAACTTACAATAGATCTTAGTTTAGGGATTATATAACACACCAGATGGTAAAGGAGTAGATTCGTTGCTATAAGGTGAAAAAAATATAAATTCAATTCATGTTTAAGCTTCTTTTGAAAATTGCATTTTCACTCTAATCCAAGGTTTCCAACTATTAATAATATATGTCATCCCAATTGGAACGCATAACTAGACTTAAAAACAACTTTTTAGCTTCCCAATCACAATATTATCAATGTTACATGGGAGCCTAGCAACTTAAATGGCCCACCAAAAAAGGGAATAACATCAAAGAGGTTATATTGCACATATTATGAGTCATGGCAACTAGGTAAAGTTTGAAGATATCTGGAAAAAAATTCCAGATATTACAAAAAGATGGGTGGGCGTGCAAGCAGCACAAGTGCATACCCATATACACGCACAGGAGCACACATGCTTGCCCACACGCTAATGTCTATGTCCATGCAAAGACACACATGCGTGCATTAAAGTTGAAGGCCCTATGTAGTTTGTTCAAACTCTACTTCTATACATGTGTGTGTGGAATATTGGATATGAGTTGCCATCTCGATTAGTAAAATGAGCTGCCAAGTGTCAAGAGACATCAGATGAGCTCCACTTACTTTGACGTGACTAGTAGAGTGGACCCCCCACCAAATCTATCTAGATAACAAATTTAGTAAAATGAGGTGCCACCTCATACCCATTTATTCATACATACATGTGCATAGAAGGACACAAATGTAACCCCGCGGGGGGGGGGGGGGGGGGGGGGGGGAGGCCACACCCTCGAA
>JBAKGM010000233.1:31255772-31270883 GCA_037177215.1 Asparagus racemosus
TTTTATACTATCATTAACAATTAATAGTACTATTATTAATATTAAATATTTTTTTGTAAAAAGGTTAGTTTTCAGTCGTTATTAAGTATAGATTATTCCGTATTGTGTAATAATCTTTGAGAAAATATTCTAAAAATAATATTAAATTATTTATTTAATTTATTTACTAATATAAAACTAAATAAGTAGTATAATTCATAATTTATGTGATATTATTAAAATAATTATACTATTTATGCGATTAAATATTTATTCTATTTATTTTATTGCTCATTGAATTATAGTATAATTCTTAATAGAATTTAGTAATATATTATTTTATGCATACTATTATTTTAATTATTTTATTATAATGCATAAATAATAATAATATTAATAATAATAATTTAATTAGTTACTATTAATAATTGTGTATACTTATTTTCTAAATTATTATATTATATTATTATTAAATAATTAATAGTTATAATATTATTGATAATAATAATAATTATTTAGGGAGGCAAGAAGGTTCATAATTAATAAGTGGTTATATTTATTTAATAAAAGTTTAATTAGAGATAATGAAATAGTTAGAATTTATCAAAATTTGAGAGGGTAAAAATGAAAATTAAAAGTTTTAACACCTCAATCCTTTTTTTTATAATAGTATAGACTGATAGATTATGCTTTTTAATTCTAAAAATAAATTTAAAAAGTGTAATTTTTAGATCTAATAAATAGTTATCCAGTAGAATCTATTCTAATTTTCTAGTTAAATTCTCTTGCTCTCTCACTCTCTTTTATTCCCTACTTTTGTTAGTTTTCATCTTTTCTTTTCTTTTCTATTTCTTTTGATTTTTGCATTTTCTTTCTAGTTCTTTTATATCTCCTTTTTCTTTCCCTTTTATAATTTTTTTCTTTTCCTTTATTTTTTTATTTTCTCTTTTCTTATTTGCATTTCTATTCTCTCCTCTCTCCCTCTTTCTAGTTCTATTTGCTTTTCCTTATAAAAAAATTCAAAATCACTTTTAACACCTTTTCATAAAAAACCTCTTTTCAAATAACTTTCAAAAAAAAAAAATTCAATTTAAAAACTTCAAAAACCCCATCCTTGTGGTTCAATATTTTTTATATTATAACTTGGTGCAACACACTCTATTCTCACACTACACCACCGCACGCCCACCACCTATTTGTACTAATGCCCCAACTAATCACCTACTCAATTGATGACCACTAACCCTGTTTGCTTTTCCCCTAACGCAAATACTACCTCAATAGTGACCCACCACAGTGCTGCTACAAGCTACTGTGCCGCTGCCACAACCATCAACCTTCATGGGCCCTGGCTAAGCTCTCTCTAGCCAAGCTTGCCCTAGCCAGCACCCCTCCAAGCTCTCATTGGATAGCTACGCCCTCTCCATCACTATTCAACCTCTCACTGGACAGCATCGCAATATCCTCCATCTACAAGAATATCATCATATGCACTCCTTCTCGACAAACTACATTTGATATCCAAATACAATTATAGAAGGGATGTTAAATAATGTAGTTAGGCAATCTGCCATTGATACCCAAATATAGTTTGAGAGTGCTAGGTGAGAATCAGGCCCAATCTAGAGTTGATGAGTTTTAAACGGAGGCTAAAAATCAATTTTAACCCAAAAATATGGCTACTAGGTATTGACCCAACGTGGGACTATATTCCTATTTTAAACCTACAACTCTTTTTTATTTTATTCAATGGGGGACTATATTCACATATTAATAATCTTAATAACTCCCCCCTTAATTTCTGAATATAGTTTAATTTTTAACTACACTTTAACCTTCCATGGGATTCACTAATTTTTACACCACTTCACTCGTGGGATAATCAGGCCATGCATTAACCACATGGCTATCAAATATCCATAAAATCTTCCACCACTTCACTCATAGTGGCTAACCAGATGCACCACTTCATTTGTGGGCTAATCAAATCATGCATTCAGTACATAACTATCAAACATTTGTAGGATTTTCCACTGCTTCACTCATAGTGGCTAACTAGACTATATCACTCCTACAATCATGGTCATTGTCTGATTAGCCCATAAGTGAATTGGCGCATCTGATTAGGCACCATGAATGAAGTGGTGAAAAATCTTATAGATATTTGATAACCAAATGCTAAATGCATAGTCCGATTAACCTACAAATGAAGTGGTGCAAGAGTTAATGAATTGGTTAAGCCACATAAACTATTGCAAAAGTTACTAAATCCTGTGGAAAATTGAAGTGTAATTAAAGATTTAAGTATACTCACAAATTAAGGGGGGTTATTGAGATTATTAATATGTGAGTATAGTCCCATACTGAATAGGATAAGAAAAAGTTATAGGTTTAAAATAGAAGTTGGGGGTCAATACCTACCAGCTATAACTTTTTGGTTAAAGTGCATCAACTCTAGATTGGTCCCAAATCTTACTCAACAGAGAGGGGGTGTTAAATAATGTAGTTAACTATCTTATTTAGCTTTACTTTAGTCCCATAAGTAGATATATAAGCAGATATACATGTAGATATAAAAGCAAATATACATGCAGATATTAAGTAGATATGAGCAAACTAGATAATATTTAAAAATATATGGTTCATATGATACAAGAGAGTACATTAATATGTTCATTGTATCTAAAAAAGTGAAGATTAGATATCTTAATAGCAAATTTAACCTCATGTCCATTAATCTGATGATTATAATCATTATAACTGTATGACCAACGTATATTCAGATATTTCCTCTAGGGATCGGGATATTTGACTACAAAGCTATATACATAATCATATCCTATTTGATATAGATTTTAATAATTATATCCACATCTTAATGGGTATAGATACGAATATTCACGTGGATGGGGATATTTTTGTGCACCCGAATAAGCAAACGATCAACCTAGCAATTTATAGCCAGTTCCTCAACTCTTGGGGTGACAGTTAAAAAAGGTAACTGTACCTGAGTATCTTCAGCATGATCCACATTGAAAGGATCTTGCTGGTTAGTTGCCCCACCAGTTAATATCCTAGACAATAGACTTCTCACCAAGCACGCAGTATCCAATGCGATTCTATGATAAACCAAACCTCAACTTGCGACGATAAAACATACCTCGACTTGCGACCATCTTTATTTTTCCCGTTAAATTTTACTTTCATCAATGCTGTACAAAACAGAAGGATAATATATATTTGATTTAGTTGCAGATAACAGATATTCTATTGTATCTATTTATTACTCCTTAACCTTTTATGTTTGACACTGATATTTTAATCAATATTATTACTTAATATAAGCATCCATTTTAATTTGTGCGAGCTTAATTTTTAGAATTCTGAAATTTCACCATATTTAGGGGAAAAAAGGTTTCTTTATACTTGAAAAAGCTATACAAAATGCTATCATGCCTAAAAATATCAACAAAAACGTCCCCCGTACTACTTGTCATCTTAATAATTGAACTACAATGCTCCCTCATTATCAGTGTCATATATGCATTGTGTGTGCACCAGAATACTAATGTATAAAATAAATGAAATTATATATTCTAAATTACTCGTATATGCACAGTACAAATATATGTTCAATAGTACAAAATATATGTTCAACGCCAATAAGAAAATATAGAATTCTCTAACAAATTAAAGGTCTTTGGAACTCTTTTATAAATAGATGATGTGTGACAGTGTGACACCCTCATGGCATGTACAAATAATAAAGATATACTCTTGTTAAGCATCAGGGATCTAAATTCTAATAGAGTTATTAACTGATGCTCATAACACACATCAAAAAAATAAGAACCAAAAAACAAAAAAACAAAAAACAAAAAAAAACAAAAAACAACAACAAAAGAAAAAGAAAGCTATCTGCAATTAACCTTATTTATTTCATTCAAGAAAAAGGAAAAAATTTAAATTATTCGCAACGCAGTTCTTTGAACTAGTGGTCATATCCAGAAAATCTTTACTGAATATTTGACTACAAATTCTACCAGACTAATTAGCATGCTACCAAATTCTGTCCATAGGCATGTACGACGTAGATGAAGGCAGGCACATTATCTCTACACTGACGAGAGGTTATGCGTTGCCTCGGATCTTTGAGTAGATTGAGTAGTCATTTCCAACAAATATGGACCTTTATTTTTATTAAAATTTTTAATAAAATTTATTTACTTTAGTTGTTGCAATTTCACAAGACTTTTGAAGAGTAATCATCCTATCATAACATTCGGCATAGTACGAGAGGTTCTGAGCCACATCATAACAATAGGGGGCAATGAGGTAATTTCATAGTCCCCATGTAGCATACAGAACCCCGGACTGTGCGGGGTTTTGACAGGATGATTACTCATTTTTGAATGCTAACGCAGTTATTATTTGTGCTCAATCAGTGTTCGAGATAGAAGCTAGAGCAACTTGGGAGCTACTAAGGTAGCAAAAGCTCTTATTCCAAGCGCATCTCTATACCTTGAGGGTTATGCAAAGGAGATTATAAAAAGTTTGCTAGTAGATAATATGCGAGGTTATTTCATGCTCATTGATGATACTAGCAGACTTCTTTTATCATTCACTAAAGTGGAAGTGATTCGTACGCTACGAGAAGGCAACACATGTGCACATTGGATGGTTACTAAAGCAATTCACAATAGAAGATACTAATTGTGTTTCCAGGTTGCCTCCCATGAAATACCTTAGTTTATTCATCAGGATGCTAATGGTAGAAATTTTATAAGAGAGTAGTAGTTTTTGAGTGCATGTACCTAGCAAAAAATAAAAAAGAAAAAAAAGAAAGAAAAAGAAAAAAGAAACTGGTGAGTGATCACACCTTGCCACTGACAAATCGGCGATCAATTTATTCATAAATGTGCAGACATAAAGATAGGGCGAAGTCCTTGATTAAATAACACTTGTGTGTAAATTTATCATTTAATATGCTTGGATATAGATATTTTTAATATGTTTGTGGTCGTAACTTAATTAAATAAGATTAGACTCATTGAGTTATATAATTGTATGCTTTTCTATTAATCTAGTACATTTCTGTTCATGAGTGTTTCGAACCCCCAGCAAATTAGTGTCAGTGGCATGGCTTGATGGACATTATTGTTAGGACCTAGATAAGGTTGCCTACTGTTTATGGATAACACAGAATATTCAGCGAAAAATAAACAGTAATAGAAAAACAATAAGCAAAGCAATAAACTAAGAAACAATTAGAATAAATCACTGTTTGCAAGGAAAGTTGGTCCGGTTGTCATTGATTAAATTCATTACAAACTTCAGTCGCTTACAACTAGATTCAAATAAAAATATCGCCTTATTATAAGGCTTACAACGAAAATTGAATAAAAATTAGAACTTTACACCGTTTTTGAACAAACACGGGATCCGTTTTTCGGATCCTCGCTTGCGTAGGTTCTTTGCATGTGTCGGGGACTCTATTTCGTCTGTAGACTGCCGCGTGATCAGATCTAGGTGCGAGATCTACAGATCTACTGTGATTATTTCACGAAGAAAATAAACACCGACGGGGATCAACTCACGAAGGAGATGATCGCTGGAGTGGGTGAAATCAACAAAGCGAAGTCACGCATAAGGCCTGGGATTAAGACGAAGCTTAATCTAAAGGGTAGGATCGTAAATCTAACCTGGATCTCTTCTCCTCACAGTGTAGATCTGGAGTGGAACGCGTTCTTCGCTTGCTTGATATTTGGATCTGACTTTTTAGTCTTGCAGATGCTCGGATCAATGCAAAAGCTCTCGCGAACCTCAGCCTAGGACTCAGAATTATCCCACCTTCAACAACGAGACCCCCTCTCCTATTTATAGGGGAGGGGGTTGAGGTTTATTGTGCCAGGGCAACATCTGGTACCTCGGCCTGGGGTGCCTCAAATGGTGCCTCGGTCTGAACTGAGACACTCATTTGGCTTTTCCGTTCTTTTCCAATCTCATTCGTCCGGTATTTGAATCCGAGTCCGGTTTCGTCGACGTTTGAGTTCGGTTGATTGCAACGTCGATCAGTTCAATTCCGTCGACGCTTGAATCTGGTTGATTCCGTCTCGTCGACGTTTGAGTCTGGTCAACTCGCCTTGTAAGAACTCGCTGATCTGAAGCTTTGTCATTTGATTTATTCCACGATTCATCGCTTCACTGACTTGTATGCCTTGCTGATTCACTTCATGCGTTCGTCGACTCGCTTTATGCATTTTGCAGCGCAGTTACGTCGTTAGCAGTTCTTGATTGCATCATCAGATGAGTCGTCGATTGTCAGCCCACCGTCATGAGTCATATTCGGGTACTGATAAGTAATTTTCAACGCCTACAATCACATCTAGAATGCACAAGATTTTATAATGGTTCTGATAAATCATACATCTACTCTTCCTTTCTAGAGAAGAGGCTTCCTTACTATATGAAAGTTTTCCCAAATTACAAATCCGATCAAGTATACTTACAAGACTGAAGCTCTAATTTCTTTCAAACTAGTCGTTTAACCTAAACTCTTCATACAATGAGCAACCGTTGCCCTAGCTAGTGATCAATCTCTCAATTTAATCGCGGCTTGAGTACACTGTAAACCGTCAACTAACCCCAGCTTGAGTACGCCGTAAGCCCTTAATTAACCTCATCTTGAGGACACCATAAAAACAGGTAAAAATAAATGAAACAAATATCCATTAAGCATAACTAGAAAGATCTTACAACCCTTTTTGATTAAGATCGTTCTTCAAAAGATTTATTGTGGTGATCTGGAAGAACGATGATGATGACGAGATCAAAGGGACGCACTCCTCGAAGGAGGATGATCAGATGATGAAGAACAATATTGATGATGATTTCTGCAAAGCCTAAGTAAGATCCTTTCACCAAATTAAAACTCTCTCTCTCCCGCTCCCCCCCCCAAACCCCAATCTTTTCCTCTCTGAAATAAATCAGGAATATCTGTGAATATCTTGAGGAAAAAGCCTATATATCCCCATCATCAATGAGTGGCTAAGATTAAGTCTAAATTAGATCAAAAATCACAAATCTGGAAGACACTCATTGATGAGTGGGTTGGCCCATCGACGAGTCAAGCCTCATCAATGAGTACGTATTCTCATTGATGAGTACATGCAAAGTACTCCATTTTGTAGATCATGTCAAGAGCTTTTCAAAAATATATTATAATAGCAATTCTAATAATCGAGTCAAAAGTTATGACATGTGCAAGTTTCAGCATGTTGTTGATTATTTTGACTCTATATCGCTAAAGCAATCATACCTCGAGTTGTGCATCTCCAAATCAAGTTCCGTTTATTTTTATAGGTTCGTGACAGAGATACAGACACTTCTATATGTTCAAAGTTGTCTTTAGCTTTTGATATATTTTTAGGATTAATTGTGATTAACTATTGTATTGCTCTATTCTTATCAACGAGGGGTCTTCAAATCAATGGGCCATGAAATTGCTCATCGTTGAGTGATATGCTCATTGATGGGTGACGGCTCTTTGTAAAATTTCACCATAGATCTAATATTATTAATCGATGAATCAGCTCCATATCCATCATGAGAACTAATGATCATTGACGATCAAATGCTCATCTATTGGCAATTGGCCCATTGATGGCCAAAGAGCTGAAAAGACCTTGTTGAACTGAAACTTCTTCTGTTTGTTCTCAATATCGATTCTAACCCAAATAAATCCACATAAATCATCTTAAACACAAATTAGACAAATATGAAGGTTTGTTATTCATCAAACTAAGTTGATTGCGTGTACACAGTCCTAACACTTTTTTTGGATGATGTATTTGGTATGAAATTTTGTTGCACGATCAGTTACAGCTTAAAGGTGGAGCTTGAGAACGTGGGACTACTGGGAAACTTAGTCTAGCGTGGATTAGGACTTTCTTGGATGTAAATACAAGCACATTTTCATGCAATGTGAATTTATTCTCAATATAGAGTATAACCCGTATAAATCCGCATAAATCATCTTAAATACAAATTAGATGAATATGAAGGCTTGTTATTCATCAAACTAAGTTGATTGCATGCACATGGTTCTAACACTTTTTTAGATGATGTATTTGGTATAAAATTTTGTTGCATGATCAGTTACAGCTTAAAGGTGGAGCTTGAGAATGTGGGACTACTAGGAAACTTAGTCTAGCGCGGATTAGGACTTCTTAGATGCACATAACAAGCACATTTTCATGCAGTGTGATTTTGTTCATTTGTGAAGTGGCTCTAGCTCGAGTTGAACTTTATTTTGACCTACGTCAAGTTAGAGATGTTCAGGAGAGTGTCTCTCATCCATTCGATATTGCTCTGTGTAGAGGCCTATAGGGTACACAATAGACAACAACCCTATAGAGAAAATCCTTTGCTTTAGCCATTTATATCGGATGCCTATTGAAAGTAATTAGAAGATCAAAAAATAAAGAAGATATGAGAGGAGACTATGATTTGTCACCTTATCACATTTAAAAAAAACTTAGATAATCACAGTATTGGTTAAACCTTATCTAATCTCTAGGGACGGCCCAGTAGGTCACATGGTAAAACCATGTCGTTTCCTCGGTGAGGACCTGGTTTTGATTCTCTTGAGCGCCAAGTGCACGATAAAAAAAACCTTATCAAATATCGAACTTAGATATTTTTTCCTTTTTTTCGTTCTTTCTAATTTTGTCAATTGATGTTAGTATTCTATTGTGCCCCTAACATTATGCGATACCAATTATCTTTTTGTGATGAATGTTTATCTCCGTTCTTTGCTTCTTCAATTTGTGGTAGTATTCCGCCATATTCCAATTACACATTGCTCTATCTCATTTAATACTAAAGCAAATGGCAACCGTTAGCTACTCAAATAGACTGACCTTAATTAAGGGTGTTATGGTCCTGGATATTTTTTCACTGTTAACCCTTGAATTTCGGGGGAATTCCAGTGCTTAAGATAAGAGAGCAAACTTAGGCCGCACTAACCAAAATCCCGTGGTCGACTCGAAAGTCAAAACCATTCGTCCTCTCACCCGACTACCTTCGTGGACGATGTGAAGGGTGGTACTAGACGTTCTCTTCGACTCTTCAGTCGATTACCCCTGTAGGACAACTCGAAAGTCGAAACCATTCGTCCTCTCATCCAACTGCCTTCATAGACGACGCAAATGGCAGTACTAGCCGTTCTCTTTGACTCTTCAGTCTACTACCACCATGGAGCGACTCGGAAGACGAGACCAGTTGTCTTCTCACCCAACTGCCTCAATGGACGACGCGAATGGTGGTGTTAGCCGGTCTCTGGGATGGCACACCATTCCCCACTCGACCAACTCAAGCTCTCATCCCTAGGCTGATCTCTGGGATGGCACACCGTTCCCCACTCGACCGACTCAAGCTCTCATCCCCAAGCAACGATTATATGAAGTTTGGGTCCGACAATGAGTCGATATCGTATTAAACGCGTGATCAGTGCCTTGATTCTCCTATCTCACACGATAATTAAAGCACCTCGAACCTCTCTGACTGCGTGTATAACTAATCCCATCCTCATTAATGTCGTGGGAGCAGTGCTAACTCCCGCGTTAATCCCCAATCGATACTTGTCAAGGCTGTCCGAGGCAACCTCTACTACCTGCTTCTGTCCAATCATCGAGTCAGCACACGTAAGAATAGGGCTGACTCACTTTTTAGCTCATCACCAGCCAGAATAACAAAAGTACCCTCCGACTTCCATACAAATAGAGAACCGGATAACATATATGGTAAGCAACCCTAACCCAGAGAATGGTCTCTCAGATAATATCTTCATTTTCCTCTTTTCTCAAAAAACCCACACTAACTTGATCGTCGGAGGGACCACCGGAGATCCCAACTCTACCCTTTCACAGGTTTTCCTCTGAAGCGGGAGAGACCACCGATGAACTCAACCACCAGGTATCTGAAGAGAAAGCGGACCCTACTCCCCAAAACCTTAATCTGACTAATATTATCGACCATGTGATCCAATCATCAACAAAGGGTATCTCTTCTCATAAACATTTTTGCCGGGAGAATCCAGCAAGATACCACAAATAGGTGGGAACTACGACATCTAATCAAAGAAGCGGCATCTCTTGCAGTCTAAAATCTAAGAAAAACAGCAGTAGCCAACAATAGGATGGAAGGGATAGATTGGACGGAAAGCAAGAGAGCCAATAGAAGAGGAGAGCTAGATGCGTACAGCTATAGCTGACGAACCACGACAAGGCAGCCACGTGAACCGTATCCATCACCTCCCCACTTACCGACACGTGTCAGTGCCGACCGGATGGCGGCCTCAGCTTTTTGCTCGAAAGCTGCATGCGTCCCCTCCGACAGCGACATCCTACGGTACTTGGGTCACAAGTGTCGTTAGTTCCGGACACACGGTTGGTGAGCCCCGCAATCACTTGCAAGGGTTTTCGTTGCGGGTGCGTTGGATTCTAGGTGCCCGGAGATTTTACATCGCGAAGTTGTTCACAAGGGTCTTTATAATTACATGTGAAGTGACTGTGCTGATCAAGCTGAGGGAGAGTGATTGTAAGACTGAGGGTCAGTTTCGCGATCATCACGATTCATACTTTTTGAGATGAACTGATTTTCTTTCGATTTATGGAGAACTGAATCAAAAAGTAACTAGTTTAAGTGAGATTTTTTGGCCAAGAAAAAATTAGGTAAGTTTTGATTAGTTTTTCTCAATTAAAGTTTCTCTCAAAATGAGATAACATGAACTTTTTTTATGGTTGCCAAACATGTCCTTGATGCAGTGGAGCTCGTAGAGGCTTCATTTCTTAAGACTTGCCATAGAAGATTTTGTTGTGAGCATATTGGTTTCACAAAACCCCAGCAATTTTGGGGTTTTTGCATATAACAGCGTGAATATTTTTTTTCTTTATAAAACCCCCTAGCTAGACTTTTGGGTGTATGATAAATCCCTTCAAAATTTAAACTTTTCTCATCGGACATCCTAATTGTAGACTAACTATGTACACATAATAAATATAAATAACTTGTTTATAGATTACCTGCCCGAACCTTTTCATAGAAATTGTCACGCACCTTGTTTTGATCTTTCGTCAACAATCGAGAAGTAATCACACCGAGATAGTGAAAAGCTCCCACCTATCGCCCAACGACTAACTCTGAAAATACAGAATTGAGATAGAGGAAGGAGGGGATGGCAGTATTCTTTTCCATCTATTTTCTTTTCACAATATATTCGTATTTAAAGTGAGAAAAGATCTAATCTTAATCTAATCAAAATTAGTTAAATATCTTATCTCTAAGATAAGATAAGTCCCACCTATTTGAGTATACTCTTATCCATCTATGACTAATACTAACTGTAACTGGAAAATAACTGAACATCCTTACAATAAAAAACTCTAAATTGGGTGGATGAGGTATGTTGTCGGTAAATGACAAATGACTTAATCAAAGATTTGTTTCCCTCCTCTCTATGGGCAAGTATTACTGTTATACCCTGAATATCCTTACAATAAAAAACTCTAAATTGGATGGATGAGGTATGTTGTCTCTAAATGACAAATGACTTAATCAAAGATTTTTTTCCTCCTCTCTATGGGCATGTATTAATGTTATACCCTAAATATCACAAGTTTGGTAAGCCCTTGAAAGTTGGTCACATGTCAGTCAAATGAATTAGATCATGTGACCAAAATGTCTAACCTGGGATTAGACATAGCCCAGCCAAACAAGCTAACCTTAACCGACAGTCCAAGCCCAATTCAAAAGGCATCTTCAAGTTGGACTCCACCGAAGAAAGCTAGTCCCAAAACAAGGAAAGGAACGACCAACAGTCTCGACAACACTACTCCATTAAATGCATGGTCAGGCATTATGATGACTTCTCGGATAACGCCGATACCCTGTGTCACATCCTACTTTCCAAAATACATGGAAACGGGAAGCGAACAAGCCCGCGATGTATTAGATCGAGGGGTATAAAATGAAAACTCTTCTCCTCAACCTAACACGCCAAGCGTCAAGCAATAATCATAATAAAATCATAAGTCTCACAGTCACTGTCATGATCAGTCAGAATGTAATAAACAAATCCAGAACTGCATGAATACATTCATCAAGAAGTATCATCCCAGACAAAATAAATAACGGTTCAATACATCCAGATAAATACTAAACTGAATAGTCAAGAAACATCTACTGAACTACAGAAAATATAATGAAGTTTAATGTCCAACATCTACTGCTTAAATAAAAATCTAGGCTTCTGCGGTTTTTCTGTCCCAATGGTGCGGTACTCCTGCTGGGAATACTCTAGCACTGATACCTCTCCGTACTGGACCTGTCCGTCATCTAAATTTGACGCACACTAAGAGAATGGAGTACGTCAGCGTGTATAACACATGGCAAGATCCCACAATGAGATAGCAGTATAATAATAAATATAAATGCATGCACGTAATCAGAAACCTTGAATGCTCCAAGTCTCACAATCCGATCAACTACCCATGTACATCCGAGTGATTAATATTTAGAAATCTACAAAAATGAGACATAGTACGTCGAGCGAAATAATCCACACAAGAAAACCCTCATGTATATACCATATATCTCGGATTGTAAATAACTAAATATTAACCCCGAACTATACACAGATGGAACATATACTGAAATAAGCATCCGCAAGTGCAACTCGTGTGTCCGTGCAACCAGATGGCCTAACTGTCAAATGTCTCTACTTGGTGTTAAAGTCTAGTCATTCTATATCAGATTTCTAGTCTATATCTCACAAGAATCAACGTTCATATACGCGGATAACTGACTGTTCATATTCCTCTACGCGCATCCAGTGCCGTGAAACGATCCGATCAAAGGACTACACACAATCTGATTCTGGCTTGTCCGGACACAAGTAGGACTCAGGCGACGAAACGATTTCATTGGCCACGTGTGAAACGATTCACTGACCTAGCAAACTAACCCCAAGTACGAAACGGTTCACTTAGAGTGAGTTTGGAAGATACATCAACAGTCACATCCGATAACATGAACCAAGACTGTCCCATCCCCAGGTCTCAAGTAACTACAAATTAACAATACGATCAAACGAATCACGGGTTCACCTCCTAATCATAGTCAACGCAACTCACATCTGTCACTAAGTCTTGTTCATGACACATAAGTCCCAAGTCATGAACTACAAATGGTTCTCAATACAACAAATTGTGTAAATGTGTCTAACGCTAAGCATCATCAAATAACATAATAGGTGGATAAAATATTCATAAAACAAGAATAAGAATTGCAACAGAATGCTATATGCGTGAACAATATCCAAGAATAATTAAATGCACAGACAAGCCGAAAACATCGATAACTCACTACTTAGTATCCCGAAACGTCTCATAAAATTATCAGTGACTGAAAAACACTTAGTTTAATAACAGCGTAAAAGAAAATAGAAAATAACGTATGTTTCTTACATGAAATGCCATGGTTTGTATCACATATACGTTCACTATTAAAATAATAAAAAAAAGATAGTCTTTTTCCCAAAAATCCCTTTTAAAATTAGATTGATCATCGTAAACTCTAAAAATAATATTTTTATTTTAAAATAATAAAATAGAAATTATTTTAATATTCCAAATGATCCTTTTATAAAATAATTCATTTAAAAATATTTTTTACTCACGATTTTTCTAAAATATCACTTTGACAATAACTTATAATTTATTACTTCAAAAGTTCTAATAATTCATAAATAATTATAAAAAATATAAAATGTGAGTCTAAGCAATAAATTAATTCTCTTAACTAATTTTCCTCACATTTATTTTGAAAATATTACTTCAGCTGCATTTTGAAAATATTGTTTTCCAGCTAATTATTTCGGATAAAAATAATACTATCATCATTTAATCCTACGCAGTTCACAATATCTCACGATTCATCCGATGCATATAATAATTTGTAATAATCTAACAAAAATAAAATACGAACACAAAAAGTCTGGGATCTTGCATATAATAATTCTAAATATTCTAAAAGTATAAATACGAGTCAAACGAGTATGGAATCTTGCATATACTAATTCGTAAATATTTTAAAAAGTAAAATACGAGTCAAAAGTAGTAGGGTCTTGTCTATGAGCAAATCGGCTGGATTCGGCTACGGCGGTGGAGAACAAACGGCGACGACGAACTACAGACCAACGGCGGTGACGAAACCCGCCTCGACGATGATCAGCGTCGACCGGCGGTGACGAGTGACATCGAACAAATTAGCGGTGAGCGAGCGGTGACGACGGCGGCAGTTGTGGCTGAGGGTGTGTGCGAGGAGGGGCTATTTGGGTTGCGGTTGTTTGGGTGTTGGCGAGGAGGTGCTGCGGGTGTTGCGGGGAGGAAGAGGGGCTGTGTGCGGTGGGGGAGAGCTAGCGGGTTGAGGGGCAGCTAAGACTGTGCGAGGTGGCGGCGTGCAGGGAGGAGAGGGGCGGTAGGTTGAGGAGGTGCGAGCGGAGGTAGGTTGTTGCGGGGAGATGGGGTGATGGTGGAGTAGTTTGAGGGTGAGGCGAGTGCGGGTGGGCTGGTGGCGTGTGAGGAGGAGGAGCGGCGGTGAGGGTTGGCTACGGTGTTGAGGGCTGCGGGGATGATGTGCTGGCAGCGTGGGGAGGAGCATGAGAGAGGGAAGGTGGCGGTGCAGCTGGCGAGGAGGTAGGCGAGTTTGAGGGGGCTGCAGGTGGTGGTGTGGGTGATGGCTGGTTGCGGGGAGGAGGTTGAGGCACGGTGGAGGTGGCTGGGCGAGTAGAGCAGGGAGGAGTCGATGGCGGGTGATGCTGGTTGAGGTAGGGCAGTGGCGAGGAGGAGGTTGCGGTCTCGGCTGAGCAGCGGCGAGGTCGTGGTTGGGAACGAAAAGAAGAAGGAGAAGAAGGGTGCGGGGAAGATGAGCACGAGGGAGAGATGTTGGCAGCGGAAACGAGGAACAAGGATTGGTGGCTGTAATGAAAGGGATGATATATATATATGTGTGTGTGTGTGTGTGTGTGTGTGTGTGTGTGTGTGTGTGTGTGTGTGTGTGTGTGTGTGTGTG
>JBAKGM010000233.1:31270983-31288592 GCA_037177215.1 Asparagus racemosus
AACACCAAAATATGTACTCAATTTTGTATTAAAATTACGGGTATTACAGAATGGGTAAAATACCATCTAGTATTTTACTATATAAAAATACGTATCAGAGCAATTATACGTATCAAAGTATAAAATATGTATTGAATCTACAGAAATACATATCGAAAATCACGGGTGTTACAGTAGGTCTGCCCTCTCGCATTCACGGTGCTTGACTATCGATCACCGCTGCAATAACATGATCTCGCCTCTTTCTAGCCACTGATGTGCTCCAATTCAACCACCTCTCGCCAAGCCATACCCACAACCATTTATGCAAAATTTTACTCATCTCATCTAAACTCACGGTTCTCTACCAACCATGAGTTTGATGCAAGGAGGTGTTAGTTATTGTAGTATTAAGGTATCTGCTTTCTTTTATTTTAGTTCCACATAGATTAGGATTTTAGAACTTTTCATTTTACTACTGTATTTAAACAGTTCAGTACAATAAATAAAATAAAAAGTATCTTGTCTCCCAAAAGCTCTATGCTTAACAGGCACGTCATGGGAAATCTCCTTTAGGGCGTTTAACGTCCGCTACTCGTGGTGATCTACTTCTCATATTTTATCAGCCATCAAAGGAGATCAAGGACCCCTAATCTTCTCTTAATATCACCCTACTCACAAATTAACTTTTAAACATAAACAATTACAATATATTATGCAAAAGCTATATATTGATAAAAAAAAACATTGTAACACTCTTAACTGATTCAATGTAATTTTTCATGCAGTTGAATATAGTAGTGTTCAAGTTGTATCACGATTTATTTGTTGAGAACGTCCTATCATATAAGACGTTTGTTTCCTATTTAAACTAGGAAAAGTTAAGGATATAAAATATAGTTGCTTAGTTTCTTCATAAACGGTCTTCTATACTTATAAATCAAAGGGAATTAGGACAAGAAACAAGGACAACTGAGAAGTGATCCTTGAACTAGAGACAACGATTGAAGGTGTGCGTGCTTCCTTAGTTAATAATAAAGACATCGTATCCTTCCAGCATAATCAATGTGTTTAATTTGATTCTCTCTTTACCCTTTAATCTGGGGGAAACAAAATCCCAACTGAGGAATTTCTTGAATTGAAGGGCTATATTGCATAAATCCTACAAAATGTGGATAAATCCTATAATTGGTTCTGTACACCAATTCTATTCACTTTGTGCAACCCATATAACCTATATGCATGTCTATTTGAATTATATAAAAAAATCTTTTAGTACTACTAAAAAAAATTAATTGCGGACCCACTGAATCCAGCAATATTACATAACTAATTATAGAAAATTTCCATAATCAAGAATTAGTGTAGAGAGATTGAAGCCGAATGAAAGCACTCGACTTCAAATCTCTCTATTTTGCACTAATATCAATCAATCCCCGCAACACTAGCTGTGGATATGATCCTACATTAATGGCCTAGCTAAAGGAAGATATATGAGTTAGCCTTGGACCACAAACACGTAGTTTACCTGGAACAGAAACATGAGAGAGCAAGAAACAGGCAGGCCCACTTCTATTCAAGGATTTGTGGGATCCAAAATCCCCTTGTATATGTTTTATCCATAGATGATGGGTTATCATGATCTTAATGCCCCCACCTAATCTTGTTTGCCACCTGAGTTCTTACTGTCACAGTATTGCCACCTCACTTTTGTCTCCAAATCCTTTTGTACGTGGGCTGGACCACTGAATTCCCTTTCTTTGCTTGATGGCGAGCTGAGAAAAGTCTTGAAATAGGGAAGACGATCATAATATTTACATTTGTTGGCATGATAAAGTTAAAATAAAAACACTGACACCAAGTAAATCATATCTACTCTTATCAAGCAGAAAACTAAGAATTGATGCTATGAGAAAGTATCCAACAAGAACAATCCATAGCATTAAATGTGCATCCAGATGACATTAATTATTGGATCTGTGTACAAATCTCGAAATCCAGTGATTCAAGAACTGACATCCATTTAATTCACATTTAATGCCATGAGTCGGGATGCACTTTGATACTATAAACATGTTGTAGAACACATTTTCATTTTACTTTAAATATGAAGAGAGCCGTGACAGTTAGGGGTGGAAACGAACCAAATAGTTAACAAATAGTTCGTTAATTGTTTGGCTAACTATTCGGTCATGTTCGATTAGGTAGTTCATTTAATACTAAACAAATAATATTTAGTATTCGAGTTCATTAATGAATAGAATTTAATCAGATATATATTCGATTTGTTTGCTTATCAAATATTCGTTTAAAATTTGATCGCATATAATTTGTATTATTATGCATATGATGTTATATCTTCCACCCACTTATATTTTCTATTTAAGTTCTATATACTAATTTTAAGAGCCTCAAAGAATCTTAAATCAGTTTTCTAATGAAATTTTCAATTTAAATATATATACATCATAACTATAAAGAAATAATTTTCAATTATGAATTTAAATACTATTTAAAAATTAAATTCTTTAGCGGAATGGATATACTTTGACATTTGAAAAATATTCGTGAATATTCATGGATATTTATTAAATATTAAGTATTCAAGTCCGAATTCGAAAAACTCTAGGCATAGATATTCGTGTTCGAGTTCGTATTCGATGTTATCAAACAAATACAAATACAGATATTTTAGTGTTCGATTCGATTCGTTCGTTTACCACTGTAAACCCCTAGTGACAGTATCAACTTCAAAGTAGTTATTAAGATGCATGTCGATATAAATTAGAATATATTTGTAAGTTTACTACAGCCCACCCATGATATACACACCACCCTCCCCAAAGAATTGTTAGATTTATTTGATTTTAAAGGTGAAAGTTTCAAACTTAGGCTAATGAATATTTTAATCAATTAATCCCCATAAATTGAACTTTGGGCTTTAGTCATTAGGCTATGGATCATGGATTACGAGAGCCAATGATTGTTGATCGGGCTATGGGTTATGGTGCAAAGGTATGGACTTTTCATCACAAATATCTTGAGTATGGATTTATTGCTAGAGAAAATCCATGTTAAATTTGTTGACTAATTTAGTTGAATCATCTTCAAATTTGTTACCTTTAAGTTGAGGGATTTGATTGGATTGTTATATAGATTCTTTTCTATCTAATAGGATCTTATGAAATCCTCTTTCCTAACTTGATGGATTCTTTTATATTTGGCATATGCTAATTGGAGAATTAGTAGATCCCCCTGTACTTAATTGATATCCTAATTTAGTACAATGTTTTCCTTCAGCTAGATATAGGAGATTCCATATCTTTTCTCTTTGTCTCCTACTATAATTTGAAGATTATGCCATTATTTTTTGTTCCATACTAAAATTAGGAGGTTGTGTAGTATCATTATTTTTTCTTACTAGAATAAGCATGTCCTTGCATATCTTCTCTTTTAAGTCCATCTAACCTTATAAAAGGAGCTTTAGCTCCCATTTGAAGCATCATCAATTTAATGTTAGGAAAGTTATTAAATTCCTTTACTAAATTTTGTCATTTTCTACTCATTGTTCTGACAAGAAACAGAAAAATAAGAGAAATAGAGAAAAGTCACGTGAATAAAAGAAAACTCGTGATTCACGGAAGTGGAGCCGGTGACCAATCACTTTCAAGCCTGTTTTCCTTTCCTTTTCTTAATTTCTTCCATTTTGCCTTCGACAGGTGATCAAAACATTATTATCGTACTAATTATCAGAGATCCAGGATCTATGTGCATCTACTAGAACCTAGACGTTAATCAGTAATTCACATGATAAAAAAGTTTGCATAAAAATAGGGATCTTTGCACACTCTGAAATAACAAAGATATTTTCAGCGTAATATTAATATCATGTTACACACACGTAATAGGTACTTATAACAAAAAGATAGATCTATTTCAGCATCAAAGCGTCTAATCAATAATAACAAAGTTTAGGGATAATAAATGACTAGGACGGTACATGAAATGTACCGGCAATTAGCCCTCTAATCTGTGACCTGCAATTAAATTCCCCGTGGTATGATGAGTCTAAAATAGTTAGCTTTGATTCTCACCTGAGCAGGATTAAGATATCCTTCACCGGGGAAAAAAACAAGAAGTGGATAAATCATTACTTTAGTCTTAATTGTGTATTATGCGGGTGACGTTTATGATTCGTCTTTGAATGAAAAATGCGGATGAGTGTACAATAAAGATCTTAGGATATGATAAGAATAAAAATTGAAATGAATCACTTATCCACTGAATAATAACGATTGTAACTAAAATTAGCAATCACTCCAATAATTTTTGGATTTCAGGAGTAGAAGGATCCAGATCGCTACATGTTTGTAATACCCTGGTGTTCTGCTAAAGTTTATTAACATCTAAGAACCTCCCACATAACAAAAAGGGTTTGTGTGGACTCAGATGGGCCGACTTAGATCTTTTTCTATATCTAATGCAGCTACTGCGAGCCATGGGGTAGGCGGCCCAGTCCAAGCAGAGATATCAAACACTTTAGCCCAACTAAGCCTCCTAGCCCAGTACATACATGTCTAGTCCTACGGTGTCACGTAACTCCTAAGAACGCTCGTATGGACATGTCCTTTTAAAAGAAAACTGCGATTTCTAGATGCGGAGTTAGAATTCAAGAGCATGGCTTATTTTTGGTGCACTAATGATTTTAGCTAGTATAATAGTTCATAAAACCTTATATAATATTTGCAAATTAATGTCTTGCGATTTGCGCAGGGCCTGTTCTTTTACTAAAAGGAATACATAAATTGTTATAATTCACTTTACGCGGGCGCGCATCTGGTGTAGTGGTATCATAGTACCCTCCCACGGTACTGACCAGGGTTCGATTCCCTGGATGCGCAATTATTTCACCTTCGTTTAATTTTTTATTTACTCTGATATGGTATTCGAAAGATTGAATTCTTAATGAATTTGTGAAAATTTTACAAATTGCATGATGTCACCTCATACATTAATATCTAATGCATATGTAAAACAAATATTCACATTTTCAAAAACTTTCCCAAACTCATTTTGCTTCATCCTCCCATTCTCGAAAAGCATCATCAACAGACTTAAATCAACCTCTGCATCAATGCATCATGCATCCTTCTTAAGATGTACACCATCCACATCTCGACATGCCCAAGCTCTCGCTATAACACAGCGATGGTTGCATGAGCTTAGATGCAGTAGTAATCCATGAAGGCGAGCTTGGATCATGTTTGAGCTTTTCTTTAGATTTTCTCTCTTTGGGCACAAATCTTTCATGCAAATGAGTGTTCCCTACATTCTTTACCTCACTATCAGTTCTAACTGATAGACACAAATCAATCTTAGACCATCTACAAACTACTGTAAACAACTGAAAAATATAATAATATGTATGTAGCTAAAACTAATCATAAAATCTTAGTCAGTTACCTGTTTCAAGGCAAATCCACGAAGCTTGATGTTGTAAAAAAAACAGAGCTGAAAAAAAAAACAGAGCTGAAACACAGAGCTGAACAAGAAGATAATTTTATGCCCTTTGTCTTCTTCCCTACACTGCCTCCTATTTAAACAAAATAAATAACAAGAGTTTGTTACAACTGATGGCTAACAAACAGCCTACAAACTCTCCTCCACAAGACTAGGTCACCCATGACTAGGTCCCCCCGTTATTTATCAATAAATAAACAAACTAAGAAAACAGAATTATACAACGAAATTATGCAACAGATGTTGGTAGCCTCCCCCTATTTAGTAAAACTACAACGGTTCAGGCCGATCTGCAACTCTTCTCCCATCTCAAAAGATCTGTAATGCAATTAATTAAGTACAATAAGTAACACATGCAGCTACTCTAATTATGCGAAAAATGGATTAATTATCTGCAAGTTTCGGAATAGCTTGCTAATTTCCAAGCCGTACCACCAATCCCAGACGCACCACCTTCTCCTCTAGCGACACCACCACCAAACTCACCACGACGAACTCCACCGAATTCCTTGTCACCTCCACTGTCATGCCCGAGTCCCTGGAGCGGAACCAGTTCTTTTGGTCTTCCAATCCCCTGTTTCCCTCCATTTCCATTGTGTTGGCGGGGGTAAATGGGAGTGGTGAAGGAGAAAGAGAAAAGATTGATACTTGGACAATACAATCATCGTTTGTGAATTTTGTTGTGTGAAGAGTAGAAGGAGAGAAGCAGAGGGATTAATTATATAAGGGGTGGAATGTAACGGTTGGAAATTAAAGGGGTTTTGTGATTAATTAATATAAGAGGGATTGTGGGATTATAGGATTTTGCTGTTAACTCTTTTATTGAGGAGGAATTGCTGGCAATTTAGTTAATGAGGAATGGGGTATTGGAAAACCGTTGTGAGCAAGTGTTGTGGAAGAGGTTAATGAGAATTAATTTAAAGGAGAATTGAATATTGTGTCTAAATATATAATCATTTTCATATGTCTTTAAATTATGAGTATAAATTTTATCATTAAGATCCATGAATATTGTTATGTATATACGTTCATGTATTATGTATTTATGTGTGTGTTTTAACAGAAATTGTAGGTCCTTTGTCTATGTATATATGTATGTGCTTTATGTATATATGCATGTGTTTTAACATAAATTAAAGGGCACTTTCAGAAAAAAAAATATGTTAACATCTTACACACTAATATATATATATATATGAGAAAAAAGTGTCGAAATCTTTATTTTCTACCATAGTCATGATTTTCCACGGAATCCCACCGAAAGGGTAAACTAGAAAAGAAATAATCTTGAAATATAATTGTGTCAAACGCACAACCATAAATTTATTGATTATTCAAAGTTAGCCACTCTCTAATTATTCAAAGTTTCCAACATTATTTCTGCATACACACAATCACTCACTCACTCTCTCGTCCCCCCAGATCACAACCAAGTCGCATGCCAAAACTCCCAAATTTCAAACACCCTCAAACACTCAATCCTCTCACAGACCCAACACAAGAGCTCCCATCACCACCGCCCCAACCCCAGCCCCAACGGCCACCTGTCCGGCGCCGGATTTCTTCTCCTCATCCGCATCAGCATCTTTCCTTTTCTCGTCAGGCCCTGGAGCATCGGCCGCTGGCGCATCGGCCGCCGGTGCATCGGCTGCTGGTGCATCAGCAGTCGGTGCTTCCGCTGCCGGAGTCTCACCTTTCGGCGTTTCCGCCGTTGGTGCCTCGGTTGGGGGAGCCTCCGGCTTATCCTTACCCTTGCTTGGCGCCGGAGCCCCCGCCGCTGGTGCTGGCGGTGGTGCCGCTTTTGTATCGTTCACTTGAGCGATCCCAGGTGGAACGATCACCGAGCTCACCTGCAGTGGCAGATCCAGAAAAACTTTCTTAGAACAAATGACGACCATATATCTATTCAAAAATTAAAATATAAGTAATATTATTGGGCTACACGTTTGGTTATTGATTATATAAATAGGGTTGGGATGCAAGGGGTTAAGTAAACTCTAAAATGTAATTTTTCATATTCCTAAGGGCGCAGCCACCGCCACCACCACCCCTTATATTTACATGTGCACCCGTGTCGGCTCACCTGAAGTACCGATATATTGTAGGGCTTGTTCATAATGGATTTCACCAGATTGGAATTGATTGGCGATCCAGGCATTGCCGATCCGAAGGCGATCTTGCCGTCACCCCCCTTGGTCATGTTGAGGAAACCCTGACGTTGGTCGGCGGTTCCGGTGGTTTGGTAGAGGGTGGTGAGGCTGGTGGACTTCTTGTTTATGGTGTTGAGCTTGGTCATGTCGAAGTAGTCGAGGATGACATGAACAGAAAGAACGCGCTTGAGCTCGTCAACCGGAAGGCCGGAGACGGGTGCGAGGCCGGAGGAGTCGACAGCGAGGACAGTGAGGGTGACGCGCTTGTTGATTTCGTCGGCGAGCTTGGTTTGGGATAGGAGGGAGTTGAAGTTGGCGAAATCGGGGTATTGGTCAAGGATCGCGGTGATGTTGATGGCGGAGGAGAGGGAGGAGAGGAGGAGGAAAGGGAGGAGGAAGAGGAGAGGAGAGGGGTTTGGCGCCATATTTTGTTGGAGTTTGATGTCGTTGATTGTGGTTGGGGCCCTAATTAAGACACAATTAGGGACGAGTAGGATGGAAGAGAAGAGGGGGGATTATATAAGTTTGGGATTTGTTGAGTTTGAACGGTTCTCCCTCCAAATTAGGGGTAGTGTGGGGTTGAAGACCGATCGTTTTTATTTTTGGTGGTAATTAGCGGCGGAAAATTTGTTTAACCATTTATAATTTAAGGGAGTGTAAGAAAACAAAATATTCATATTTTTAGAAAAAATAAATATAAATTTTTAGTATTTATTTCAAAATAATATAATAATAATAATAATGTTTAGGAAAGTACTACTTTTGGGTACATTGTCAGAGGTGGAGAATCCATTAACCAGGTCTTGACCATAATTAGCAAAACAGAATTACTCAGAAAATTTTGGATGAGAAAATATTAGTGCTAACGTGAATTAAGAAGAGAAAAAGTTTTGTGAAAGAAAATAATGGAAGGAGAGTAGTAACATATGAATTTCTTTCAAAGGATTTAATTGTGTATGGAGAATATGAAGAAGATTATGTACTAACATTATTAGAAATTGAGAGAAGGTTGGGGCTTGTCTGATGCATTTTTGGGCAAGCAGTACTAGACGGAAACAACGCTCTTTTGCTATTGGTCTAAAATTCAAGAGGATTTATGGTCTGATAATCATCTAATTGCTCAAATCTTAAGCTATTTATTTATCCAACATGTACACATGCTACGAAAAACAGATATAGAAAATGTCATTTTTAAGGAGTCTGTCATATTTAATCTAAGTAATCATGTTCTTACTCGAGCCCAGCAATCAACATCCATTTAAGCATAAAAGCGGCCTACAATAAGCCCAACTGAAAGTTGACGGGCCTGGAATAGCCCAATAGAAATAAACTAATGGGCCTTAACGATACTTCTGATTCGTCTGAGGGAATCCTTCGGGTTGGGATCAATCGTCTGGTCTTGTTTTAAGCTTCACATCCATGTTCTGGCATTCGTCGACGACAATCTATCTTCCTCCATGTAATTTGATATATGAATTAGCAAAAGAAGTGATAGAATATAAAACTATAATTCTCAATCTTCATCATAATTTAGGAGTTTTGGTGTGATTGTTAGGAATTTTAACATGGTATTAAAGTAATCCATGTTCAAATTTCACTGGCTACGAATTTAAAGTAGATTTTCTAAAAATTGACACCGCTTTGTGATTCTAAGTTTCTGACCACAACTTCAGTGAGAATCCATGGTTAATGATGCTATGTTCACCCTGAGATATGAGCAGATGCTCGTTGTATTAACAACGTCTCTCGTTTTGACTTCACTTGCTAGAGGAATCTTTGTGTATACTTCACCCTGTTGACATTAGTTGGTTGAAAATATGCTAACGGCTTTGCCATGATATTTGGATCTGAATGCCCAACTTTAGTTACCTAGAACGCGTGTGATAGGCGTGCACCCTTTTTGGACTGCTGTCCCCATTGCTTAAAGTTTTCGGAATAAGGGTCTCTTATGTGTAATTGAAGCAATAGATGTAATAAGAAAGTATAGGTGTACTTGAAGAGGCATCAAATGTTTTTGTTTCATTTCTTATGTAGAAAAATAAGGAATATTTAAAAAAAGTTCTTTTAATTTTGTAGAATTCGGTTTGTAGCAACTCGCCAAAAGAAAATTAAGTAGGGAACAAGCACTAAAACAAATATATTTAACAAGATTCAGCAATCAATATGATTACATATGTTCTCATTATAGTTTGAACATGACATGCTTTCATTAATAAATAACAAAGATTACAACCAGGAGCCGAGATATGTTGCTCCTGGGGGACCTAGACCATCGCCCCTACCAAAAGATTAAAAAAAAAAAAAAAAAAGAAAGGAAAGAGGATACCTACTAGCAACTATAGATATATAAGTTGAATAACTTAAGTTTTATAATTCTATGACCCAATTGACAAAGGGATTAATCCCACTACACCATTTCAAGGGAAATTTTTTGAAGGTAATTAATTGCCATTATTGATAAAGGCATCACGTGAGTGTTGAGATGCTTGTTAGATTAGATAAGAGCAAGGAACAGATTTTCATTTACAGGCCCAAAAACTTGTTTACTTTAAAGCCCACATAGTTCTATGTGTTCTCACGGACCGCAAAGTTTACTAACCTTTAGTCCTAGCGTTAGAAAACAGAGTGCTACATATAATAGGGTGTAGAGCTATATACCCTAGGGCCTCGTTTGACAAAGAGTTAAGAAAGATGAATTAAAGAGAAAGATTAATATAGTTAGTCCATACGATAATCCGAATGACTAAATTATTAACCCGTTAAATAAGTTTTACTTTAGCCATTGTAATAATTTTTAGTGTTCGGGAATAACGAAGATTGTGATTATTTTCTTTATAAACAGAAGAGTTAACTCTTAATCATTTTAAATAGAAGTATTAGTAAACCCTTCATTTTGAGGGGTTAACTCATTTTAATCCTTTCAGAAGGGTTAGCTTAACCCTTCTACATTTTTTGTGTTTGGCAAACTATAGAAATTTAACTCACTTTCACCATTATATAGATTTTTTGTATTTAGCGGGTTAAGAAGAGGTTTAGTCTCATTAATCCCTCACTTAACATGTTGCCAAACGGCACCTAAAGGTTGTAGCTACACACTTTTTAGTATGTAGCTCTACACCCAATTGTATATAGTTATACACCTTCTATTCTATATTTTGGGTTTCAAAAATAATAAACTTTGTATTTTCGGTGTATGACATAAAGAATTATGTGGATTTTAAAGTAAATGGAGGCAGAACTGTGGGTATCAAAGAAATAGAAAAATCACCTCAAAAAGAGAGATGTGCGAGCAAGAGTAAAAAAGAGACAGATTAAAAGAGAATATGGCGCCGATTTTGGCGATTCAAGCAGCGTCTTCATCAGGACAATGATTTGGTGAAGTGTACAGTGCCGATTCTTTATCGGTGCTGGAAATTTTTATTGAGTCGGATCTTAGGATTTGTGAGCTACGAAGATAACTTTGTATTTTAGCCCCTCAAGTTAAAATTTCTGGCTCTGCCGCTAATTATAAACTCGCCTCCCCCATTGTTTCTATATTCCTATTATCAAATAGGATACAATATGTGAGTTGTGATAGGGTTTCTGATAGGAAATAAATAAAACCTAAGTTGCAAGTGCACAACTATCAAGTTATAGTATAAAATATGTCGATTCCTCGAGAAAGATGTTGTAGAAAATAATCAAAATTGATTTCTAAATTGTGTGTGGATAATTAATGTGGTTGTGGAGAGATACGAGGAAAGTGTGATTATATGCAAATAAAACAAAACTAGATTAAGAGGGGAGAAAGAAAGATGAAGAAATTAAAGAAAAATAAAATCAAGAAATAAATAAAGAAAAATCAAGAAAAAAGATGAAAATCATAACAAGTAAAAGATGGAGGAAATCAATTAGAAAATGAGCAATCTAGAATTGAATCTACTATTCAATTTCACTTAGAATTTATGAACTATTTTCTTTTTATCATATTTTACTTTAGATGTATTAAGTATAGACAATCAAACCACTTAAGGAAAGCATAACCTATCAAATTATCATCCAAGTAAAATTAACATTCATGAAAAGAACAACAACTATATATTAATTTTAGAATTCATAAGCATAAGCTATCAAACCACTCAAGATAAGGATAGATTATCAAATTCTTCTTCTACCAATTAGTTCTCTAGTTGATTATCCTAAACATGATCATTTTAAGAACAAGAGAGTAATTCACAAATCATAAAAGAAATCAAGCTAGTTTTATGCAATTTTAGAATTCATATAAGATTTTAGTTTCATATTATAGAAATTAAAAACAAAGAAATAAAATATAAACTAGAGATCATTAAAGAAAGAAAATACAAAAAATAAGAAAAATAAGAACTAATTATAAAAATAAGAATAAGAAAAGGCAAATGAAGATCTAAACTATGAATTTAAAAATAAATCTAAATTACAAAAATAAAAGAAGATAAAAGAAAATCTAAACTATGCAAGAAAATAAATCTATACTACAAAATAAAAATACAAAAAAAAAGAACATGAAAGTAAATCTACTCTACAAGACATCAAAATAAATTTAATTCACTAAAAGAAAAAGAAAAGAAAATCCTAAAACATGAATATCTAAACAAAAAATAAGAGAAAATTAGAAAAACTTACATTACAAGAGGGTTCTAGCCTCTTGAAGGCATATCTCCATCTTCATCTTCATCTTCAACTTCATCATCCAACAAAGAGAAGAAAAGATGTATATGAAGATGTAAAAACTTCTTTTATTAATTACAAATAAAGTTTACAATTTTGAAAGTTCTTCTCAATTAAAAGTAACCCGCCTCTCCAAATAAATTTTTTAGAAAATTTTTCACACTCAAACTCTCATTCTCTACCCCTATTTATAGAGTATTACAATTAATATTAGCCCTTAGATTAAACTTAGTCCCTAAGTTACAAACTTTCAGCATTTGGTTTGTAGCTGCATATTTAGTATCGATAGTAGTATCGATACATGTATCAATACTGGTATCGATCAATACCCCTACAACTAGTATCGATATTGCTGTCGATACTCGTCTCGATATTAGCTTCTGCTCCTTAGCTAAATTTCTCTTGTGTGTGTGGGCTTGGGCTTCTTAGGCTTCAACAAGGATTGAGAGATGAGATATTCGAGTTCTTTTTGGGCTCTTATTCTTAAATCTTTTATTTCTTGCAAATTAAGATAACAACGCTTATTAGTAGATACTTTATTCAAATAAAATAGATAATGAGGGTCTAAAAGTGCAATAAAATGTGATGATCCGTTTCCGTCTGCAAGGTGGAATCCCTCCTTTATATATAAAGATAAAATGATGGAATTCCTAAATGCACATAAAATTATTGTGTGTCATATTATAAAAACATAAAAAGTTGATATGTGTAAAATCATAAATATCCACATGTCTCTTTATCCTATCAGAAGATGACATACACCTAATTTTATATTCACCTAAGAATTTTTATCAAATTAAAATTATCCATAATTAGATAATTCTAATAATTAAATATTTTGTAATCATTATCAGATTATAACTAACCATAACTAAAAAAATCTAATAATTATATATTTAAATACAAAAATTAAAGAAAAAAATCGTGTAAAAGAACCTATCTTCATAAAATGCATGGATTAATTTTAGAAAACACCCTCAACTATTTAAAATTTTAAAAAAACCTTCAAGTTTGAGCATATTGTAGATAAGCTCCCTAAACTAAAAAATTTTGAGATAACCCTTTGAACTTTCCTCCCTTAACACCCGTCAAATTAAGGTTTGTCTCAAACCCCCCTCCCCCTCCCCCTCCCCCCGCCCAAAAAAAAAAAGAAAACAAAAAGATCCCTCAACTATTTTAATTTGAGAAACCCACTAAAGTTTAAAATTTTGAGAAATCCCCATGAACTCTTCTCACTTTTTGCTTTAAAATCTAACATTATTAGATCTAGTATGCCACATTAGAGGTAGGTGACTGAGAAAAAGCCACAATCATAAAAAATTACTCTGTTTTTTTAGGATAAGGAAAAGAGAGGAGAAAGAGGGGGAAAAGCATTGTAAACTGAAAATGGTTTTCTTTTTACCAAGGGTTTCATTGTAATTGATTAGTTTAATTTTTAAAATAGTATGTCAGTTATTTTACATTTTGAAATAACATCAAACGGGTTTGGTGAGAGAAGTGTATAAGATTAGTAGGGTTTTGTGAGACACCCCTTACAGTTGAGGGGTTTTCTCTGATTTCAAAATGAGTGGGGTTATCTATAGTATGCCCAAAGTTTAGGGTGGTTTTTTCAAATTAAAATAATTTTCTAAGACATCCACCACAGTTGAGGGGGTTCTTCTAAAATATTTTTTTTCATATATGCAAAATTATACATATGTCAAATTATATTTAAAGTTGATGAATTAGTTTTCCTCTTCAATTATTATTGATGAATTTACCCTTTTTATTATTTATTGATTTGATATCATGTCTTTACTGAATTTCATAAAGATGCATTTTTGGATCATCATGTCTCTCTTAAAAATATTAATAGAATACAAGACACCTTAAAAAATATATAACATGTAAAGATTATAAAATTAAAAATCTTTCTATTAAAAAAAATTCCATGGGGTCCAAAAAAAAAATAAACAGATTATTTACACAAATTATCTAAAATGTTTTCCCAAATTCTCCCTACTTTATCTTATATTTTCTAACAATTATATTAAAATTCTAATGGGTCTTAAGATTATTCTAGGAATAAATATTTATATTCGTAAGATATTTTATGCATATTTTAAAACCACATATACTTTTGTACCTCAAAGAGATATTTTCAGTGTTGTGATCACATGGAGTACCATATTTTTTATACCCTCTTTTTATTTTATTATAAAAATGAGTGATTTTGCCAAAAAAAAAAGAGTTTGATGGTTAAACTCTCTAATTTTATATTTGAAATTTTGAAATAAAAAAATATCCACTCGCTCATTTGGCAAGCCAACCTTTTCTTTTTCTTTTTTTTAATCTTAGAACATTATAAATAAAGAGTACTATTTGAATTATAAATAAAGTGTTTAAACTATCTAACTTTAAATTTTAAAATTTGAAATAAAAATTATCCATGTCCTTACTTTGTATTTCTTAAGTTTTAAACTATTTGAAGAAAAAGCTCCAATTCAAAAGTATCTAATTTTCATTAATCCATATGCTATAAGTCATTGGTATAAGCTATTTGTATGCTCATATCCATAAAATTTGAGTATTTGTAAAAAACAATAGAAAAGAAAAGCAATTGTTAAAGAAAATTTTGTTCAATTCAATTTAAAAGCATATTTATATGACAAAAGAAGAAACTTCTAGAGACAAACATCAAATATAAAAAAGTCAGACTTTTACACATGTAAGCTAATGATATGGGACCAATTTTCGCCACATGCTCCATATTACTTATGTTATGTGTAAGACTCAACCGTGCGAACACGGGCATAGTACTTGTGTGGGTGTGCGTATTAAAAACAAAACCAAACAACAACAACACACATAGGATACACTATGGGGGTGTTTGGTTCAACCATTTTATAGAAAAGTTTCGAGAAAACACCTGACAGTTGTAGTTTTGTAAATAATAGATTTCTGTAGATTTTTATAACCTATGTTTGGTTCGAAAAAATTTTATAGAAATATTTTCTATAAAGTAGGGAAAATGGGGCATTTCATAGAAATCAACTTCCTCCTCAAATGAGAGGAAATTGCCTAGAAATCTGACATTTACATTAAAAAATTAATTAAGTACACCCGTACCCCATTTCTCCACCCCCCATGTGATTTCCCATGGGCATTGTTAGGAACCTATTTTCTATAAAGTGATAGCCAACAAAAAAAAAAAAAAAAAAAAGAACACAACCTATTTTCTATAAAGTTAGGAACTTTTTCATGTTTTGAACCAAACAAAGAAATAGCAAAAAATAAGAATAGTACTACTCTTTGAGTTCTATAAACTTTTCTTGCAAATTTTTATAGAAATACAAGGAAATTAAATTTTGAACACTTTTCCTTTTCCTCCTTTTTTATATAAATTGAACCAAACAGCCCCTATATGAAATTAAATTTTAAACCAACAGCCCCTATATGGATTGAAAATACAAAAAGGGACCCACGCCAACATAACAGTAAAATAAAGCATTCCATGCAATAAGAATGCAAATAAGGATGTAATTCTCTAGGGCTTCAATTCTAAGAGCCAGTGTTATGTAATATTTCGTGTAGCCATGCTCCACAAACTGCATCGTTGCCTTTCATCGTGTCCAACTAACAAAGAATATAAATCGTTATCTTTCTTGTGAAGGTAACAGGGTATATAACTTGTTTTATGGAAAAATTCAGTATTACAATATAGTTTTTCCTCTATGGATGTGTTTTTTGGATTCAGAATCTCTCCACTACCAAATAAAAAATAAAGTAGTGAAAGCATCACTACAATATCATAATAATTGATTCTCCAATGTGTGGTTATGATTTTTCTCTGAACGTAAATTAGAAATGATGAGTGTTACATTTAGAATGAATTACGGTACCCACTAGATAATTGTGATCAAAATTAGTGGTCTCTCTACTTTTTATTTTATTTAATTTATAGTGAAGAGGGCCCAACTTCAATGTTTTTTTTTCTTTAAGCGTAAGAATTCCATAATTTTTTGTCTAGACTCCATGTCAGAGAAAAGAAATGTAGTGAAACTCCCATCAAAATTTCAAACTTTTAATAACAATTCTATATGTCAACGCAAGCTTAGAGTATACCACAAAGCATTGAACGTGAAGTAAGACTGCAACCACACAAATTCCTTGTTGAGACCTACATACATTGGATGAAGAGTGTATTATATATCCCCTCTCTATGTTTATCGCTTTAGCAATTAATTATCTAAAACCGCCCATGTACTAACTTAAGCAATCACACATCCAAGCTAAACCACAGTTCAAACACAAAAAAGATATCCCCTTTTATATCTGACACATCGACGACATTGTATATATAAATTGCAACCAACATATGAGGAAAATACCAACAATTTTAGGAGAAATATATGGAGAATAATACAAACTCAATCCTCCCCTTGCCATTAGAAGGAGATGAGAGCATCTCTGCTAAAGTTCTTTCTCGAGATATTTCATCGAGGGTATACTTCTCAAGTGTCGGAAGAGTACCATTTGAATGGGAAGTTCAGCCCGGTGAGCCTAAAAGTCCTCGGAAAAACCATCAACTTCCTCCTCTGAGTCCTCCACCGGCGTTTCAGAGTGCACAAATTCTTGAAGGTGATATCAGAGCTATAGTCTCAAACCCATCAAGAAGTAAAAAGTTGAAGATTGATAGAAGGAGAAAGAGGCTGTTGAGATGTGTTTTGAGTTCTTTCTCGTCGTCAATGGCATCACCTCTGTTGAATCCTTCAAAGTGTTTTGGCAATTAGGCCAGAGTTATAGAGACTGACATACAACATGATGCATGTGTGATGTTATTATGCGTTAACAAAATTCTGTAGCTGTGTTTGTGACCAGCATATGATATTTTCACAAAATTCATAGAAGCTAGGCAAGAATGTGAGCTTCTCTTATTTGATTTAATTTAATAAGTACTAATTTAGATTTGATTGGTAGTTAGAATTTATTTTATTTCAGTTTTATGTTACTTAGAATGTTACGTTTTTTTAATTTTGTATTAGTCTCAATGAGAAGTAATTTGTTTTGTGATTCAGTAATTTGGATGATTCTATCCCACTCTTTTTAAGACCTTTGTTTCTCTCCCAGCCTTCTCCTTGTTTTAGCGCATCTACTGGTTTTCTATCTTCTCCCGTGTCCTACATTTCTCTCATTAATGTTGGAACTAGGATGCAAGCTTAGAAGGAGGAGGAGGAGAGGAGGAGGAGGGGGGGGGGGGGGGGGGGGGGGGAATATTTTTGCCCCAGCTTT
>JBAKGM010000233.1:31292585-31305133 GCA_037177215.1 Asparagus racemosus
ACACACACAAAACACACACATCCTCCCTACCTCGTCCTCTAATCACGATTTGTCAAATATAAAATGTTAAGATGATGTGTCAAAATGGATTAAAAGAAATTAATCCCTCAAAATACATTAGTAGTACGCCCATTAAGACAGTTTAACAAGTTCTTTTCAATCATATAAAGTTGCGATAATGCTCTCTCCTTCCAAAAAATATCATACTTTCTCCAATATAAAATGTTAAGATGATCTGTCAAAATGGATTAAAAAGTTAATCCTTCAAAATATGTTCACTCATCTGCACATGAAGTCTTTCAATCATAGTAAAGTTATGATAATCCTCTCTCCTTCCAAAAAAAATAAAATAAAATAAAATATGTACTCAAAAAGTAGTATGAATAGGTTAATGAATTTAGCCTTTCTCCGCTCAAAATCAGATAAACTAGTTTAACCCTCTTTATGGAGCCCTTAAACAAAAAGCTCGCCAAATCTTGTAACTGTGGCACTAATTTTAATATGTTTGTTAGAACTTGCACATCAAAGTAAAGCACAGATTCTATCTTAGCGATTAAAACTTCTTGCTTTAATAGGCCATCCAAGCACCAAAATCTCGTCCAACCCATTGGATTTCAGATATTCTACACTCCGTTTTTATGTATTTGCTTTTTTTTCCATAATTAATTGTATCCTACGTAGGTACCCTTGTCTCTTCCTTCTCTTATAAACAATTTCTTGCTTATAACTCAAGAAACTATTCTAACAACTACCACCAACATTATAATCCTTAAACATAATCACCAACTAACTAAGAAAAATCAATTAAGATGCTAAAATGGGGTTAGCTATAAGGTGATTAGCTCTCTAATCTTGACCAAGTCTCTTTCTCTTTTTATCTTAGAAATTGGCACATAATTAGTTTAGAATGAGAGGACTGTTTGCATAACTAATCCGCTTGTCCCTCTCTCCCTTATTTTCTCCTGCCTCTCATCTAAAACCACCAACACCTTCACAATTCCCTTCCCCTCTTCTAACTAAAAATATTCCCAACTTTATTCTCATTTACGATGATCTTTTCTTGAAGCCCCATCGCTATTAGGCTTTAATTTCCAAAGGTATGTTTTTTTTTTTAACCTCCCTCATGGGTTTTAATCTTGACATGTTCATCTAATTAATAAGGGAAGATCATTGCTTGGGTCTTCTTTGGCTATTTTCTTCAATTTAATTTTCATAGTTATGAATAATTACCATGTTAATTCTATCAAAGGAAATACACGATTGCCATGGTAAAGTTGATTTCAAGGATGAGGACTCGGAAATATATTTTATTTATTAATTATTAAATTAGTCCCCATTACTTGCTTAGGAACGAATAAGTAGTTTTGCTAGGATAGTTGTAGGTCTGAATTATTAATTATGGTTTGGCTGATAAATATGTCCAGGATTTACGTTTCCCCTTTCTTGAGAAATGGGAATTAGTTCTAACATCTCGCATTTATTTGAAAGAATAACATATTGTGATATGAGAAAATTCTTTTTCTCTATGTACCTAAAAGTAATTGTGAAAAAGATGGAGAGCCACATTGGAAGATTAATCCAGTCAATTTTTTCTTTGTTTTCTTTTTTTCTTTTAAGCAAAAATATATATGAGGAGATCAGATAAATCTTTATATGTTAAGAATCTGAAAATAAGAAGATTACACGACATACGTTATGCCTTTATTTGTAATTTAGACAAACACCAATTAGATCATGATTTTTTTGTACAAAAGAATAATTAAACAAGATACAAGGTCCTTCAAATGTGACTCTTTTTTCTTTTTCATTTTGCCCTTCACTTTTTTTTCTTTCCAGAAGAGTCGTTTTCGTTTATTTTCTTCGGTCGAGTTAAAACTATTTTGCGTACTATTAAAAAAAACAGAGTTACCTTCGTGTTAAGAGCTAATAAAAACCAGCGTAAAATTCACAAAATCCCCAATAAAATTGGAAATTTCACTTTCACCTCCAATGAATTTTCTCAAAGAACCCCAAAAATAACACTTTTCATGTCTAACATCTCACGTGCTTTGGGAAGACCAAAATACCTTAATTTAGAAAAAAAACTCATATCCTTTTTCTATATTTTGTTTCCATCAAAATATTTCGCTTTAGAGTAATTTCGTCCACAAAATATTTGGGGTAACAAATGAACAAAGTCGTGGGGGTTTAAAAATTTTAAAACATTTGCGGCGGTTTTCTGCATTTCATACGCTTCTTAGGTGTTCAATGGGGGGGGGGGGGGGGGGGGGGAAGCCCAAAAGTTTTAACTTGAGGTTTTTCTGGATTTTATAAAATCTGAATTTTCCAACGTTTGAGTGATAAAGCTCCCAAACTTATTTGGCGTTTTGTAAAACGTACCCTTATAATTATCCTATACTGATCAGCCTCAGTCACCTAATCTGAATACCCCTTTCTCAGTGTACGTACGTGCACGCTCCGCTCCTCATGGCTACGTCAAGACCAACCCAGACCAGAGGCAAGCCAACCACCACCACCTCCTCCCCCTCCTCCTCCACCTCCACCCTCGGCCGCCGTAGCCCTCGACCTCCCGGCTCCCCCGACCGCCGCCTCCCGGTCACTCACAAACCCAAACCAACTCCAACCTCCACCTCAAGAACCCCCGCCTCCACCTCCACCTCCAAATCACCCACAAACCCCACTCCCTCCGCCAAGCGCCAGCCCTCAGCCAAGAAACCCCTCGAAAAGCCGCCTTCCCCCTCAAGAAAGCCCGTCGGAGCCCTCTCGACGCCGACAACGAGCAGGGAGCGGTCACCGAGAATCCCATCCCCTACTCCTTCTCCGGTGCCGAGGCCACAGAGGAGCAGCAGTTTGATTAACAAGAGCACTGGCTTGGTTAATAAGACGAGCACCGGAGCGTACACGAGGTCTAAGAGCCTCGATAAGAGGAGGGTGGTTGTTGCGTCGCCCAGCGCATTCGTCGAGCCGAGCTCGGTGTCGGATTCTGAGGCGACCGTCGCCAAGAAAGCCCAACAAGAGGAAGAGCCTAGTGATTCTGTACCTGTATCTGAGGGCGAGCAAGTTGAGACGACAGAAACAGGACAAGAACCAGAACCAGAGCACGTGGAAGAAAAATCATCCGAAGAACGTGTAGAAGAAAATTCTGCGGAAGCTGTGGCCACCGACAATGAAGCCGTGGAGGCCCCTGAAGAAGAGGCTGAAAAGGCCGGGGAGGAACGAGAGAAGACTGAAGAGGTAGCAGAGACGACGGCGGTGGGGGAGAGCCCGAAATTAGAGGGTGAGAGCGAACCGGCCCAGGAAGAGAAGCCAGCGGCTGCTCGGCCAGTGGCTGGGCCGAAGAAGGAGGCCCAACTAAGCAACGATGTAATTGAGGAGACAAAGAGTAGGCTTATGGAGAAGAGGAAGAACAAAGTGTTGGCGCTTGTGGGAGCATTTGAGACTGTTATGGCTCTGCAAGAGACCGAGGGTCAACAAAGTCAACCGAGCCCGGCAAAGAAGGAGGAGGAGGCCGAAGAGGGGAGTAGCTCCCCAACTGAGGCAATTGAGTCAACCGAGTCAACGGAGTCGAAAGAGGAGTCAACGGGGACAAGCGGTTGATTTTTGAGACCAAATGGATGAAGAAGCAAAGTCGAGGCTGTCTACGGTTGCTTTTTACGTTGGGAGTTTGATTTCGTTCCTTAATTTGATTTGATGACAAGGTGGCATTTTTTGTGTCACTTGGTGATATCATGTAATTAGCTTTTATGGATTTGCAAATAAGATTTTACTCCATACCTGTTGATCAGACACGTGTGTAAACTTTGTAAAGTGAACTACTGTAAACCTTTTGTTTTTGTCAGATAAATGCATTTTAATCAGATATAAGATATACGAGAGAAAATCATTCTTCCTCTATTAGAAGGAATTTAATATATTATCTTACTAGTAGGTGAAGCATAAAGGGAAATAAGCATTGGGAAAAGATTAAATAAGCTGTAAGAGATTTCAAATGATGAAAAAATCTTTAAGAAAATTACGTCCAACCATGATTACTGTATATATCCCACTAATAACAATAATTAATCAAAACCAAGTTCTTGTTGGCCCATCCCCTTCTCTAATAGTGTTATTGAATTCTATTGGCTTCTTGCATAGTGAAGCCTTTAAGCAACTAAGGAGTCCAACTCCCCTCGGTGGCGGGAGGAATAAGAAAATCAAATTAAGATAGCGGTGGCACACTAACAGGCTACTAAATCTTATCTCTAATCAAAAGGATAACGACATTTAAAATAATAGCGCGAAATCTTCATTGCAAATTTTTTACGCCGGCTGTCCACATGAACCTTTAGCATAGCTAACTAAACACACACAAGCTGCAAAGGAATTATAATAATGCTCATGATTTTGATTTCAATTAGTTTTTTATTGGCAAAAACCAGACCAGATTTAGCTTATTTTTTCCTAAGCCAAATAAAACTTAAACATGTTCTTTTTTAATCCACCCCGGTCTTGAATAGAAAAGGAACCAGCTTATCTCAAAACATAGTCAAATCAATCATAGTTCAATTTTGGGCCAGTTTTTTTTTTTTTTTTTAGGCTAGAGGGCCCAAATATTAATAAGCTATTCTGGTTTGATCACATTTAATATTTGGGCCGAATTCGATGAAGGGCCGAGTGAAATTAGAGTGTGGGCTTTAATTAAGGGCATCCTGTCAACTGAGCCTGACATGTTGGGTTATAAATTTAGAAGACTCTATGGGCGTCGTTCGGATATTCACCGTGTACATTCTAAATAATTTGTTCTTTAATTAGAACTGCACTGCGTTCATGTTTTGGAAGGAAACAATCCCTATATTTTATGCATATTTCACGGTCATAAAGAGTTTTTTTTTTTTTTGATAACTTAAGAAAAAAGAGCTCAAATGCTACTTTAAACAATTAAACAACGTAACATCTAGACCTCCGATGTTGACTACTTTGACAACTTTAGGGGAGTTCCACTCATTGATCAGTACTATTACTAGAAAGGAGAAATTAATATGCTAATTGTCACGGTGATCAAAACACGAGCGTACGCTCCTAAAGTAGGGTTGGGCGTAGGCCGGATCGACCCGCGGACTGACCAAACCTAGCCTATCATGGGTCATGATCTAGCCTGGCTCGTAGTGGGTAGGGCCCAACCCGGTTCATGATATACCAGGGTTACGGGCAGGGTTAGGTCCAGCCTCAGACCCGGGGTTAGAAAAATAGGCCTGGCCCACACTGGTTTAGCCCACGTCCTACCTTGCCCGACCTGTCCTGGCCTATGATTTACTTTTTACTTAGGCTAGCTGTTCATTTAGCCATTTGCGACTGTAGCTAGCTGCCAACAAAGCCAAAAGATCATAGTAGGTCTTTGGCTCATGAGCCTTTTGGGCCATTGAGAAACAAAACAGCGATCTTTAAACTCTCTGCTGTCTACTTGGAAGGATTAAAAAATTTTAATACAAGTTTAAATTACTAAAAATAAATTAGAAATAATTTTATAATTGTTAATATAAGTTTAATATAATTAAAAAGATTAAAAAAGAAAAAAATTAGACGAAAAACTCATGGTCTGGCCCACGACCCACTGGCCGTGGGCCGGGTAAGATCCAGCCCGCAACTAGGCAAGTCATGGGCTTGGCTGGATTCAGTCACAGATCTGAAATTATTGATAACAATAAAAGAAACTGCCAAAACCCGACGGGTCCAAAACCCGACGGGTCGAACCCAGGTCACCAGGCCTGGTCCAAAACCCGACGGGTCGAGTCACGAGCCTGAACCGGCCTGGCCCACAACCACCCATATCCAAAAGGTAAGGTTTGACCTATTAATAGTTGAAGCTAGAAAACTATTATTCATTATTCATTTCACATTTATTGATAACAATAAAAGAAATTGCCAAACAAAATATTTATGTGTTGATTGCTCATGCGTCACGTGGCTATACATAAAGTATAGAATCTAATTAAGTAGCTGCTTTAGGGCAGGCTCACTGCCCGAGAAGAAGCCGAGCACCTAGTCAAAGTAGCAGTCAGGCGCCAGATACGGCCGGTTTATGGTGTCGGCGTTACCATGTCGGCCGCCGAGAAATCATAAAGTCAATGACTGTTACGTCAAAAACCAAAGGCCAGCGTTGAAATAAAATAAAACAAATCAATAATAAGATGAGAAAGTTAAGGCAAGGTTTGTTGGGGGGTATGAGATGGAATGGTGAGGTAGGATAAGCTGCGAGGGGGTTCAAGAAAAGACCTTCCTTTTGCGCTTATTATTTGGTCAGAAAGAGGGAATGAAATATATATATGACTCTCTCTTGCTTAGTTGAGGGATGAAGATAGGAGATGAGTTGCTGAGTTTGTTAGAGTATAACGAGCATTGTTACGGGTGCAATAAAACAAATAAGTGTAACACATGGTAACATCCTCAAAAAAACCCAATTCAATTTTTTTTAAATTAAATTAAAAGAATTTTTATAAAAATAATTTAAGGATATAAATTCAAACAAAAAAGCCTAATTTAGAGTAACTTGAAACTTTTATGTCCTAAATTAAAGATATTAAACATGGGGATCTAATATCCAATGAAATATAAGGTCTCATATAAAAATTCTTAACTTAACCCTTTTAAAGCTTAACATAGCGAGATCATTCCAAAAAATCGTTCCATAAGTCTTAAACTGAAATTACCATGCTAGAGGAGGGTTTATTTTGAAAAAAAATACTCTTTTAAATTGTTTAATTATGTGAGGAAGATAGAATAGAGAAAAGGACAAAAGGACGAGAAGGAGAGAAATAGAGGAAAATGGCAAAAGAGAGTTGGATGAGAATTGAATGACAAATTTAATGTAGCATGAACAAAGGTTGTTATATAATAGTATAATATAGATAATACCCTTTTACGAAGAAGAGAGAGTTTGGATAATAAACGGTAAGTGGGTAATTATGCAAAATATATAAAGATATAAAACCTTTACAAAATAAATCTTCTCTCTCTTCACATTGTCCCTCTAAATTGGAGGGATTTTTTCATTAATAAACTTTTAGTTCATTTTTGTGTTTCTCTCTCCTCAATCTACTCTACCTTACCTCACCTTTCCTCCCGAAAAAAAATAATTTTATGCCTTACCCTAGCTCACCTCCTCTCCCACCAAACCAAGGCTAGTCTTGACTTTATCCTACTCATGTAAGGTTGTGTTTGTTGATTCTGATATAATATTGGGTTTGGACTACTTTTGCTTATTTAGACTAGAGTTAGTACACGGTAGGGCTTTGGTTCCAAACAAAAATTAGTTTAAAGACAAGAATTTAAACTCAAAAACTAGTACAAAAATGACCCAACATTTACCAAACTAAAAACTAATTTTTGGACCATAGTTGTAGTCACTGAAACTAGTTCTTTAGCGTTGCCAAACACGCACCTAATTTTAGTGTCGTTTTGAGTTTTGGAATAAATTACACTTATCAAATTTAGATATGTGAATTGCTAATAGAGTTGGATAAAGTGTAATTAATTTATGATTTGGGTCAGATGAGTCTATTTAAACTCAACAATAAGATATTCACCTTTTTAATTGGGTGGTAATTGGATGAAATAAATGTCATATTGAATTCCCCTACTATCTCGAAACAACTTTGGTCATGAAAGTACTCTTGTGAATTTGAAAACCCTCATAGTCAAAAATCACTATTGTGATAATGAAATTCATACATAATTTTATCTCATCCATTGACATTGGAATAGTCATTAAAAAATTGGGTAATCGGACTTAATTTCTCCAGTTACCACCTAATTGTATAACAACAGAATCCCCAAACAATACATCTATAATAGGTACATTTACTACTTTGTTCTTCTTAGGACGATGTCTTTCTAACTCCCTTTAGATCGACTCAAACATGATCTTTGTATAAGAGGCTGGGGTGTGTTTGGCAAGTCTTTAAAATTGAGCAAGGTGCGGGAGCAGTAATAATATGACATTAAACATCCAATATAAATTATATAATATACTTAAAATATTAATATATATAATTATTGCACATATAATTTGGGTATCATTCATATAATTGTTATAGTATTCTTAAAAATTATTTTGTTAGACCATGTATTATCATGGTCACTTGTTTGGAGATGTGATTTAACTTAACGATTTCTTAAACTTGAGCTTAACCTATAACTAGTAAAGGAAAATTTTGTACATGTTATTATGCATGACACTGACATGTGAGATATGGTGGTGGGTCTCAACTACTTTGAATGGAGATTCCCGGGATATATGTCATAAGCACACATTATGATGTGTGTAGCACTAAACCAAATTTAAGTTATCTAGGACAAGTCACCTAAGAGATAGAGAATTCAAATTGTTACATGGTCCCTTTGACTTGATGATATTGTCATTTAAATTGTTACATGGTCCCTTTGACTTGATGAAATTATCATTTCCAATTTGATAATTTAGTTTCTTTTGATGTGATGGTTAAGGTTGTTTCGCAAGTGCTACAAATATGAAACGTTGGCTATTGCTAGATTTCAAATGGGAAAATGATGGATATCTAGATAGGAGGCCAGTATGTTCATTATGATGAGTTAAATTATGCATTATTTATGAAGTTAATTAGAAAAATGATGGATATCTAGATATGTGACCCTATTGGTCTCACTAATTTCATTAGAAGATGTATAAATGCAATACAGTTCTATTATGTCCTTAACTGTTATGGATTTGAGTTTTTAAATAATTCTAAATCATTTAAAATCTGTTATCTATAAAGCTAGTTAAATTCTCTAAATAGAGTTCATATGTAGCCTTATGAAGATACAGAAAATCTTATGAATATAAGATGAAAATTAGGAAAATAAAAGAATAGAAAATTTCAAGAGCCTATCTCTTTGTATTGCTCTTCTTCGGTGACTAGTAGATTTCAATTGGAGGTTTTATCTTTTGAGGAAGCTTTTCAGGTAGATCTTGGCAGATGGTATTATGGAGGATTGGAAAGCATTCTAGGTATTTTCTAATTTTAATTAATTTTGATTAATAGTGACGATATGCATATTCCGCGTTGTTGTATGTCGTATGTCCAATACAAAATTTTAGAGCGTTCTCTTGATTGGCAAGAACTTTGCCAAAAATGACCTAATTTACTTCAGTTCATTTTTTGGTAGTTTATTTTTGGATCTTTAAACTGGTTTAATTGTCAATTTGTTCTCACAAATTGACACATGCAGCCTCACGATAAGTCAATAACGTCCCTGTTGTCCTCAATTTTTGTTAGAGCGCACTGGAATTTACGTCCCCTCTTGGCACCAAACACCTTTTAGAGCTCGCGAATCGAAAAATCTATCAAAATGACTCAGAATATATTAAAGAAAAAGAAAGATCAAGAACCACAAATATCCCCGAAAAAATGCAAGTAGACAAAGGAGGCGTTACTGTTATCACTAGAAACCGCAGAAATCATCAACATAACGAGACTAAGTAGTCCCAGTGAGGTGACAGGTCGCGTTGTAATCTTGTACAGCGTTTAACTTCTCATGAAGAATAATAATTGTGGCCTCTTTACACGTGGATGTTAATTCGTGGTTGCCGACCTCGTGCAGGACACTGTGGTGACATTTGACAGATATCTTCCATATTTTTTTTTATTTCAATCGCGTGTGGTATTAAGACTATTTGCAATTTGCTCCATCATTTAGTATCATAGGGGGAAAAAAAGGCTGAGATTGAAGTCGTTGTTGGAGAAGTCATTGATCATCTAGTTGAACTCTTTATTATTGGCATGGACAATAACTTATTTGTGGTAGCTAGCTTATTGGATTTTTTTGGTCACAGTCCACTTAAGCCATGCACATCGTAACAAAATAGTTTGAAGATATGGACGCCAAGTGAGTAACTTGGTTATTCTTTGGAGCATCAGCATCAATGCATCAGACACCCAGATGATTAAAATTACCAGTTTGGAGGGGGGAAAGGGTAAGATGAGAAGATCCAAATTCACTGAAAACCCTAAATTATATCAGATTGTCGTATTACCCAAATCAATAATAGATGTCGTTATTATTATGGAAGTAATTAAGTGAACTAGTGGCAGCTGTCAGATAGTGGTTGGTGGCGATAATAGAAAATGTGCTCTTGGCCTCGTTGCAACCAGGTGACCTTTATTTCCCCAAGGTGTACAACATTTTCTAAAAGCAGGAAACCTTCCATTTACGAAAATCATTTTATATTTTTAATTTATGACTAAATCATCTATAGAAGTTAGTTTTTTTTTTCAATCAATTATCTGGCCTATTTTGTTGTTAAGTTTTTCATGAAATTCCAACAATACCCTCATTTTAATAATCTCACATGGAAAGCTTGCAGAACATCAACAAGAGAAGTCATGTGCTTTACACGTGATATACACTATATTGTGGAGAAATTAAGGGAGTTTTTAGCAGAGAAGTAGGGTGAGGCGATTAATTAGAAAAAAACTAACTTTATAGATGGTTTAGGTATAAGTTGAGAAAATATGGTGGAGGTTTCTAGGAGAAAAAGAAAATCCTTTCCAAAATACAAACAATAAATATAGGGTAAACTGCACATAACGCTCCCCGTGTATGCTTTCAATTGTGCTAAACACTCCTCACTTTCAATAATCACTCCTCAACTCATCATTTACATGGAACCCAACCTACCCCCCCCCCCCCCCCCCACCCACACAAAAAAAAAAAACCAACTCACACACCAAAGGAAAAGGAAGCGAGAAGTAAAAATGAAGTGGGTAGTAAATGAGTTTTTTTCTAGTAAGCGAGAGTTGGGAGGGTTTGATTATAACCAAATTAAGGCATACATATGAGGGGGATTATGTGCAAGTTACCCACGTGTACATCCTCGGTCACACTAAACACTCTTAAAAACTCATTTATTAGTACTTAGTTTCCTTTTAACTCATGAGTACAGGAGGTTGTTACTTGCAATTTATCTTTTCGAAAATGGTAATCCTTAAGGGCTCATTTGGTATGAGGTTAAACCAATCAACGTTAGACTTTAACCTGGTAATTATTACCCTAGAACATTTAGTGGGGGGTATATTCGTGTGTTTGGTATAACATGCTATAATGTTTAAAATTTAACACAAAAGATCTATACCACTCTTAACTTAGAATGCATAAATTATAAAAAGCTCTTTCAAAATATTAAACTTATATACAACTTCCTCAAAAATCTGACAATTATAAAGAGACTCATGCACAATTCAAAATTTATAGAAAACACCCTAGAGGTTTAAAAATAGATAAGAACACCCTCAAATATTTTAAAAATTACAGAAAGCATCCTAAAAGTTTCAAAAGTATAAAAAGTAATTTGATAATATAGAATTATAAATATCCCACAGAAAGTATTAGAATTCACAAAAAAACACCCTAAAAGCTTTAAAATTTGTGAAAACTACCCTTAAAAAATCAAAATTTACAGAAAGAACCCTAAAAAGATTTAAAATTACAAAAAAGTATTTTTCTGAAAAATTTAAATTTTAGGGTGGTTTTAAAATTTTGTAAACTTTTAGGGTTTTTTTGCAAATATCTAAATTTTCAGGGTGTTTTTTTTAATTTCAAATATATAATATTTTCAGTAAACTGTTTGCATCTTTGAAATTTTCATAGTGTTTTTTATACATTTTTTATTTTTTTAGAGTGTTTATAGCAATTTTTGAAACTTCCGGAGTGGTTTTGCAAAGTCTAAATTTTTAGGTGGTTGTTTGTAATCCTATATTGTCAGTATACTGCTAAAAGATTTGAATCTTCCAATTTGTTTCTTGTAAAATTTGAAGTATGATGGTGTTTTTTTGCAATTTGTTTTCTACAAATTCTAATTTTTTAGGAGTCTATTTGTAATTTGTAGGATTAAAATTTTTAGAGTGTTTTATTCTAAAATTTGATGATGTATTTTGTAATTTACAAAACTTTCAAGGTGTTTCTGCAAATACCAATTTGAGGCTGTTTGGAGTTCCTAGAATTTCAATATACTATTTGTACGATTTGAATTTTTAAGGGTTTTTTGTAAATTACAAAAATTTTAGAGTGCTTTTCTCAATTTTCAAAACTTTGAGGGTATTTTTGCAAATTTTTAGTTTCGTAGCGGGCTGTTTGTACGTTTTTGAAATTTTGGTTATTTTTTTAGTTTTGAATTTTTCAGAATTTTTGTGGTTTTTACCAAGTTTAGCATTATTGAGGGTGCTCTGATAATTTTATAATTGTTAGGGGGTTGTTTATAATTTTACTTTATAAGGGATCTTGTCAATTTTCAGGTTTTAGAAGGCCCATTGTAAGTTTTAGATTTTTTTAGAGTGATTTTTGTAATTTCACATCTTTTAACGAACTAAGTTCTAGGGACTTATTGTTAATTTGGGGAGACTTATTGTAAGTTTAACTCGCATAATCGTATGGGGTTAAACATTATCCTCGGTAAAGTCTTAGGGCATGTTTGGATTGAGGGTAATGAGGGTGAAGGGAAGTTAGGGGAACTCTTCACCTTGTTTGGGAAACATTTAGGAGGTGAAGTATTCACC
>JBAKGM010000233.1:31312490-31326437 GCA_037177215.1 Asparagus racemosus
CTCTACTCACACGATATTTAAGGCACCTCGGACAATTAAGGCGCGCCATGCTACAGGTCCAATCTTCATTAATACCGTCGTAACGGTACAAACTCCCTGGCCACTCCCATAGCGACACCTGGTAATACTGTTCGGCGCTACAGGGCACAGCAGCCTATTCACGCCCTAGTCACATCGCCAAGTCAGCCCACGTTAGCATAGGGCTAACACACCACCCCAACATTCTAAATGACAAAAATGCCCTCCAGCCAACATATAAAAGCGAAAAATAAATAGTGATAAAGGTAAGCAATATCCTCAGCTCAAAACCCTAACCCTATTCCCTAGCCTTTATATTATTTTACTCTCTTCTTTCACATACTGACTTGATCATCGGAGTGGCCACCGGAGAACACAACTCCGACCCTTCCACAGGTGTTCCAAGGCCTTGAGACCAGCTGCTGGGCATCGTATTAGGAGGAGAAACGGGCCTCGCATCCTTAAACTCTGGTTCAAACGTAATCAGTGACTGTTTGATCCAAGCACAAGTTTGAGCATCAACAGAAGCGTTTTAATCTTCTGTCCTCTGCTTGTAGGGCCCGCACTTCAGGACTTAGTACAAGCATTTATGTCAGATGATGATACCTCTCGGCTCATTATCCGCGTGGAGGTCCGTTCATTCCTCTCCTTCATTTCCACAGTGATCGACACGATCCTCGGCAGTGGGCTTGCCTTCCGTCAGTTCTGGCTGTTCCTCGATCCTCGGATGGCTCAGATAAGGGATGCGGGCTTCCCAGAGCTAGCCCAGGCCATTAGTGATGATCTCGACTGCCTGGAGGTCAGATTCCAGAGGTTGCAGGAGCTAGAGGCAGCTGGAGCTTCTACATATTCAGCCGCGCAAATAGAGGCTCGTTTGACGGCTTGGCGTGATACTCGCGTCTTTGCCGGTCTCGAGGTCCACTTGCAGCGGGACCGGATACACCACTTGGAGGTCGTCGTTGGTGAGGCCTCATTAGCTGTAGATCATCTTCAGTCCTGTGTCACCGCGGGTGAGGTGGAGGTAGCGGAGCTCTAACAGAAACTTCAAGCGGCGAAAGAGAGCCTGGGTGCTCTGAGGCTAACGAAAGCCAACAAAGAAGAATCTCTCGCCATCGTATCTAAGGAGCTGGAGCTCTCAAAGCAAAAGTTACCTGAGATTGAGGAAGAAACTGCGAAGACCCTCAACACCAGTGAAGAGGCTTTCATGGCTGAGTTACAGGAGGAGCTTCGGCGGGCTTTTGTCGACGAAGTGTCTGTACTGAGACAACAAATTTGTTATCACAAACTCACTATCTGAAGCATTGTAAACTCTGTATTTATCAATAAAATATGTAACTTTTATATATCTGTTTATACCTGAAATATATCATCTCAAACAATCATCAATAACAAATGAGAGTTTGTTATTACTCAAATAAGAGATATTGTATGAACAATGCTCTAACATTTAAAGTGTTTCCATATTGTTGATTTTTAAGATATCAAACCCCCAAATCTAATTTATTTTGAAATAAATCTTCAAAGATTTGATAATGTAAAATATGTTGGTATAACTACGATAAATTGACGATGATTAAATTTTCTGTTTTCCCGTTATGCCAGTCTTTAGCCCCCTACTAATAAAGGTTATGAAGGCGATGATTCATTCTTACCCTAAGAATATGTGTTACATTCTCTGCAGTGTAAATTTTATATCGAATGTGTAGTTTTTAATGGGTTTTGAAGGAGGCGTTGCCTTCATGACAGTTAAAATTAACTGACGGCTGAACACATGAGTATAATGGTAAATAATAATAATAATAATAACCGCAATCTGTGATTTCAATGATCTAAACTTAATCAAGGGCCGTATATTTTTACAAAGGCCATTATTTATATTCCATTGCAGCTGCTATAGCTAGAAAAGTTATCTGTGAGCAAAATCAAGGGCCACTTGACCACGAAAAGTTGTCAGGCCCTTTAGGCCTATAGGCTAAAAACCTGAGTCTTTGTTTTTAGTGTATATATGATTTTCTAAGTGGGTTCACATTCATTTCCGGTAGACAGTATTTAGTGTTTTATTAGTCTTTAATTTTGGATGCCGAAGTATGCATTCTAGTTCTCAAGTTTATTTGAAATTACTGACCCCAAAAAAAAAGTTTATTTGAAAACATAGATTGAATCTCTAAATAACAATTTCATTTTAACGTCAAAGCACGAGAGCAAACATGAGGCCCTTGGCCCATGTCTCCTCCTTACAATCGAAAACAAACTACAAAGAAATGCAAGGTCAATATTGACATTGGTTAAAATTAATTATTTGTGCTATAATTTCTTACTCTTTATAAATAACTTCAATTAGTTTAGGCACCTCAGTTACACACGTGTTGTCATCTCATTAGATCTCCCTTTTATACGTTATTTAGAGAATTTTCCAAAATAACAGAACCCAAACCTACTAGATAGTTTCTCTAACGCCACCCAACTCAATCAAAAAGTCACTTTGAAATATAGTAAGTTATCTTTTAAAAAAGAGGATTTTTTTTTTTTTTTTGGTGTTCTTTTCGGAATGCTATAGTTACAAATATGATTAATTCTTTTCAAATTGAAACTACAGGTATATCCATAATTTTATATGAACTAAACAGCCTGTGCAATGAAAATTAACTAAAATATTTGCTATTATGCAATGTATATGATGTCAAACTTTCCTAACATTTATATCAAAATTTCAAAGTTATTATGAGAAATGAGGGTTATCCTCCATTATATATTAAAGAGAAATTGGTGGAATATTCCTAAATGCATCAAAAAGCACCACTTGTACAAACAAGTGCCCCATGTCAAATTTCCAATAAAAAATGTTATGTGTTTCTCTATCTTATTAAAATATGACGTATGTACAGTTAATTATAGCTTTCTAAGAATCGGTATCAAATTTAAACTATTCTTATACATAATTAAAAATTTTCTATCTATAAAAAATAGAAAATTCTAATAATTAAATCTTTGTTAACCCTAATCAAATCATAACTATCAATAGTTAGAACATCTAAAAACATTGACATGCGCCCTCCTAAACTTTTTTAAGAGTGAATTTCAATAAACCTCTCAGATCTTTTGGGCATTTAGTATTAAACCCCAAAATATTGCAACTCTTAGAAAACCCCAAAAATGTTTGAATTTTTTGCACTTAACCTTCACAATGGGGCCCATAATACATAGACGAAATTCATTATCAAGACCAGTGTATAACCCTCAAATCATTCTTATTTTAACCTTTAAAATTAAAAACAAATTTAAAAAATATAAAAAATTACAAATAGCTTTCTAAAAAATTTAAAAATCACAAGCAACATGAAATTTCTTTAAAAGTTACAAAGAGCCCTTTAAATTACTAATAAAAATAGAAACCTCCTTGACAAATTGGGATATTACAAACAAACTCCTAAAAATTAATAAAATTGAATATAACCCATAAAAAGTCTAAAATTGCAAAAACAACCCTTAAATCTAAATATTGCAAAAAGAACCTAAAAATTCTAAACTATAATTGCCCATCAAAAATTTTATAAATTACAAACAACCTCTACAAAAATCCAAAAACTGCAAACAACTCTTGAAAAGTTTGAAAATTATAAACGACTGCTTGAATAATCAAATTTTTCAAACAAACACCTGAAAAAAAATATGAGAATACAAAAAACTGTATACAAGCTAAAAATGATAAATAGCACCCTAAAAATCTAGAATTGCAAATAGCCACCTAAAAATCTAAAAATTGCAAAGAAACCCTTTAAGGAAAAAAGTACAAAAAAAACAACCCCAATATTCTAAAAATTACAACCCCCCACGCCCCCCCCCCCCAAAAAAAAACTAAATATTGAAACAAACTCTTTTATAATCCCAAAATTACAAACAACCTGTCAAAAATCCAGATATTACAAATAAACCTCTGAATTTTTTTTGAAAATTATAAAAATTTGTTATAGAAGTTTCTTCCAAACTTATTGGGCATTAAGTAACAAAACATAAAACTTATTGAGCTTTCCGCCAAAGTTTATTGCAGTGTATTTTGATTATTTTACTACGCATGAACTAATGATATTAATTTTGAGGGCTTTTTGCCAAAAATGATTGTGGTTTAATTGAGATTTTCAAAAATAATGGGGATTCAGTTCGAAACATCTAAAGTGATTGAGAGTTTAGTGAAATTTAACCATATTTTAGTTTTGTATTTTTTCGATATATATCCCCCATGTTGTATGTATTTTTAAATTTGCCCTCAAATCATGATAATTATAAATTTGCCCAGAAATTGTTTTGTTCTTTGAACTTTTACTCTTCACCTTAACTTCAGCCAAAAAAAAAAAAAGAAAAAAGAAAAACAGACATGCCCCTGTGCGAGCACGAACATAACACTTGTAGTGTTATATTCTAAATATGACGCCACTTCTATAAGAAACACGATTATTGAGGACCACTGGCATTGTGTAGATAATTTGGTCACGGCACGCATTCTCCGTACCTCTAAATACAAAATGGGGAGAGAGATTGAAGCACATGACAGCCTCATTACAATGCAAACAAATACAAGATCAAGATAAGAGCAACTACCTAACTTAGCCCATAGTACAAGCAAAAATCACATGCACTCTTTATCTAAGCAATCCCAAAAGATGTTTCTCTTCAAATTTCTTTCTCATTCATGTCTCAAGGTTATCCTAAAACCCTTTATTAAAGTGTTATTAATTGAAGATACACCTTCTATACAACATAGATATGATCACACATGCCTCCAATTTATTTGTTATATTATCTGAATCGCAACTGACCCCAAAAAAAAAAAATTTCCTCAATTAATTAGAGCGCTATTTAGTTCTTTTTCAGTTAAATTGAGTTTCATCTTTTATCAACTATGGCGTTTATAAATATAAATATGAAGAAAATAATTAGATGATACAGGGGACAGCAATCTTATAGTTAAAATTATCATCAATTAAACTATGTTAAGCCTACCCCTTCTTTCTCCCCACCCACATGAGTCATGACCCCCTCTCATTCTTTTTTGACTAGATTCTCACCCTAATCATCACATAGGATCCTCTCGGGGACCGCACGTGCGAGTTGCACGTGGGAGACAGGGTATTTTGTAATTGGGGCACGTATGAATCGGATACGGAGGAAGCTGCGCCTGCGGTCACCGCCCTGTCACGTGCTTCCGTGCGTTGCGGCCTACCTCTCGATACTGCTGCGCTGACACGTGCGAAGGCGTAGGATTCTGGCCAGCGTTTGCGCTGCCAGTGTACTAGTTTATTTATCTTTAGGGGTTAAATAAATTAAGGTAGGGTTAATTTAATTAAGAAAGAGGATGAAGCGTGGTTCGGGGTTAAGTGCGAACGTGGGGGTTGATTCTTTTCACTGACAATTTGGGATTAGTTTAGTTTGCCTTTGACCGTTGACTATTGGCTGTTTCTTTGGTTGAAGCTATCCGTTGTCGATTATTTAGTGGAAACTTGCACAAAGATCCCTCTAATATTACTGTTTTGAACTGGCTATCTCATATACCCCCTTAGTTACTCGCCTTTTAATTGCACCACCTGTCCACAATCTAAAATGGTTAGCAATTACCGAAATTAATGGGCTTAAATTAGGCAATTCATCTTATATAATTGATTCACCATATATTTGGGAACAGAAATTAGTTAGGGCTAAATTATGTATTCAACCTTGAATAATTGCATTTTAAACTCTTTTTTGCAACTGTACAAAAAACCACCAACTTTTCTATAATGATTACCACTACTTTGAAAAGTAAAACAATTACTACTTTAAAATCTTTAACAAATCTTTAACTACATCAAAGTTTCGATTTTTGTGTGAAAATTGAGTGGTGTAAATTTACGCTTAATTAGTTAGTTGTTACTTGTACAATTATAGAGTAAATGATAGAATAAGTTGAACCAAAAAATGTAAACTCACAGAATACATCGTGCCAATTAATTAGGCTGGAAAATTAAAAAAAACAACATGAAAAAAATCATGCCAAATAGAATTGAGTGTATCCTTCATTCATACTCTAAAGATCTAAAATGTTGAGCAGTTAAATAATTAAGCAAGTGTTGTTTGTTGCGGTTAGCACATTTTCATTACACTAAATCCTCTACAAGATGATTGCTGAGTTGAAACATTGATATTGACAAGAATTTTATTTTTTTGCATGAATGGTAGCATATGTGGAATTAGATTGAAAAATACATTAGAGCCAATGGATAAGAAAAGAGGAAAAAACACCTCCAATCGCAATTTTAGAAAAGTAAGGATAAAATTTCGTTACGGATAGAAGTGTGAAAAAAATTAATACATAAGGGGTCTATTTGCAGGAATATAACTAGATGAATACTAAATTAAACAATCAATTATATAAGCTATTAATATGCAATTATTTTAATTTTTGTGACGGTGGAGGCGTGTGGATGGGTGGGTGTGCGTATGGGAGGAGGAACACCAAGTGTACGACAAGTCTACTTCTTTTGAACGGTAATAATTGGACAGCTAGAGAAGCAACATATTCACAGAAGGTCAATGAGCAAATTAATTACATGCTCTTCTGCAGGATTTTCGACTCTGAGGACTAGAAAAGCCTTTTTGGAAGTAGATCATATTTGTAAACTTCGGATTACAATCTTGAGAGTTTCATAAATTCAGTAGATTATAATTTACTTTTAATAATAGAAAGTTTGGTAAATAAATGGATAATAATCCCTATCAAAGTAGCAAAAAAACATATCTCAACATTTAAGCTTAATGAGTTGGACAGTAATTAGAGCTTGGGGTGTATAATTTACCAAAAATTAAGTTGGTGTATGCAAGCTGCTCTCCACTTGCCAAATACCTCAAAATGGCTTATAAACAACTATTATGGCTTATAAGGCATCATGACCACTTGCCAAACATGCTCGAAATCAAATCCTTCTCGAAGTCAAATGAACATTTTACATTTAGGTTTGGAACCAAAGTAATCAAAAAGTTAAACGATTAGTTATTTGCCTCCTCTTTCTATTTACTAAATACTAATTATCTGTCTCCTCTGACTATATATGCGTAATAATTAACTTATATGGCACAATAATATTCGTGAAATTAATGCTTGGTCAGGGAATTGTATGAAAATATTATTGCTCTCCCTTTTAGACAGAAAGATCATCATTAAGTTGGCAACAGTATGGGCATTCTGTGTTTTGGTCCACTTGCAAGCGAAAAAATCCTCAGAGTGGCCCGAGAACTATTTATTTCTTTTGGTCAAATAGAAGAAAATGAGGGTTAATTTCTCTCATAGTTTAATTAATTATGTACCACGGGATATTGCAAATTAAGCTAGCTGTATTGATATGAAATAAAAAGCACTGCCTACCTGTGTTCCACAACATCCTGGATGAATTCCATATAAAATACAAAATAGAAGAATGTTTGTATTCTTATGATTTCTAACCAGCAGCCGATATGCTAAAATAATCAACAACCATGCATTGAGTAAGCACATCGTCAAAATGAAATTTGATCTCTCATAGAGACTGAATAATGACAAAAATAAAGGGCTTAAGCCACATTTTTACTACAGACAACTCTTAACTTAAGTCCCTCTAACCACGACATCAAAAGTTTGAAGTTATAGCGAGGGTCGAGCATTATGGTGAGGATTATGAATTTATACTAATTCCAACAACTTTGTATATCATGTCTGTATGTGTATGTGTTGGAGAGCAGGGAAGAGGTGTGAGGGAGGTGTTCTAGCTAGGTTTAATTCTCGCATTTCGTATCCCCCCCCCCCCCCCACCCCCCCCACCCCCCCGCGGGGGGGAAATAGGGTAACATCTATCTTGGTCTGAATATACAAGCGTCATAAGTCAATTAGACCTTTTAGGCTGTGAGTCACGTACATATATATATGCATAATAGAACTCTCTTGGTTGAACAATGTTTTTCTCTTTCCAAGTCCATCATATAGATGTTGTTGGATGTTATAAAAGATCAAGTATTTTACTTATGGGGGTCCTTGGGATATATAGCCTAGTCACAATTTTACTACTAATCAATCAAGAACACTATTAATTGCTCAAACCCTAGTTTCACCTCCCAGTCGTCTTAAATCTTCCCTCTTCTGGATACCAAAAATTATAGGCTGCTGAGGTTACATATGTACGACATAAGGTTTTGTCTATGCATAGAGCGGAGAATACATGATCCTGTTCCGACAAATATAGAGAAACCCGTGCTGCACATTACAGCTATATTAATTTGAGGTTCAGGTTTCAATCGTGTTTAAGCAAAATATTTAAAGTTGATTGGCGTCTTCTTCATAAATTTCTCTTTAATTTGCAATTGTGGTTCAACACAACTTTAACTGGAACAGAAAGGGACAACAATTGATCACTATTATCTGCACAGTAAAACAATCTTATACGTGCGTGCCTTGAATTATGGCATGCAGTTGGTGTTTTTTCTCTTTGATTAGAACGGGTAGATACGTAGACTTATGTCTGGATGCCTCATGAACCCTCGCCTACTTGTCTTTTCCTACTTATGCGAAAAGCTTGGTGCTTATGATTGCAGCATGGGCCCACTTATATGATGGTTAAATGGCCATCAAACAATACTACCAAGTTTTACTGCAGAGCATCATCCCGTGGGGCCCTTAATTGGTACGGTGTACTACCAACTCCCTTCCTCTTGTTTCACTCTTTAGCACAGAGTTTTAAAGAGTAAAGTGCTGGCTATAAAGAGCAAAAGAGACTTAAACCTAAAGGGTTGGAGGCCCCGCCACCGTCTGATCTCTATTTGACCGTCATCGTCATTGAACATGATGAAAATTCCATGGTAAAGTTCAGAGCATCATGATGACACGAAATATACATATATATCCTCTTACGATTAATGTTGGTCTAATAGAAGAATGAAATTTGGATCATTAAATACATCCTCAAAACTCTTTTGACGACAAATGTACAAGTAGACAAATCTTATACCATCAATCATCTGACATTGTGAATATTAATCCACTCGATATATACTTCTTTGTGATGCGGACTATAGCCCTTTAGCTCTATTTGTTTCTTTTCAGAACAGTGAACTTGCTTGACAGATTCCGTTATGATATGACTTGATTCGATCATGATGAAAAGAAAATGTTAAGAGTGCAGCCTTAGTACGAGACAGTCTCCTTTTATTTTATAACTTGTTTAAAGAATGGAAGAAAGGTTCTTAGGGCAGACTCAATCTAACGTGACACCTCTTAATATATAAATTAGACTATTCTGATGGATGGTCCGCTCTACTTATCGTGACACAAATGTCTCGAGGCATCCACAAAATAAAAATCATGATGTTTCAATACCTGTAACACATATTTTTCATCGTCACTTTAGTTGTGTTGCCGTACAACCGTTAGTTTTACAATTGTTTGATGCATGTGTAACTATAACTCAATATGACTATTTTTTATTTATATATCATTCAAAACATACAGATCGAAATGAACAGAATAGATTGGATCAAATAAATTGATTACACATAACTTATTCTTGAAAGTGCTACCTTAGCTTAAATATAATGTGGCACCTTAGGAATCTACTTCCTTTAGAAAATATACATAAGATTATTTAATTTTACATAATCTTGTTAGTGAAATCAAACTGTATAACAAAAAAAAAATTTGTTTGAATCTTGACCATTTTAAGGTTACCTTTTCATTGAAGATATTCCTCGGATGAGTAATGAGAATCAAGAAATTTCTAGAAACTACACCCCTCATTCAACTCATTACTTACATTCAAATAATAAATAAACATGCATACTCGTACAAGTATTGTTTAAATCATGGCACGTTGTATGGTATACGACTTATTATACTTGCACATAGTATATTCGGACGAATTCAATATAGTTTGTCAAGTATTTGAAATCTAGGATAGCTTCCTACCGTTGAATTTATAAAGAATATTTTAATGGATGAATAGATTGTACAGCCATGTGATCTAAATCGGACGCTGCCCCTGAGTTGCACTATTCTTCTTTTTGAAAAAAGAAAAAAGTAAAAGGAAAAGGAAAAAACCGTTAGCTAAATCTGCTGTGACGGACCAAGACAACTTTCGCAGTTTTGCTGCTTGTAGTTGCCTGCTCCGCTGCTCGTGACTGCCAACGGCAGCGTCACCTTCTGCAGCGCGTTAAGCAGAGGTGAGCTTAACACAGGCGGTGAACGGACCGCGTACTGGCGACCATAAGAGCGGCGGGCATTGCGCGCCACGTGTCCTTCATTGTTCGGGCAATCTAGGCGGCAATGTGGAGCGTAGATTCGCAGCAAACGCCTCGCCCTCCCTTTGGTTACTCGTGTCCCCTTCCCTCCCCGCTTGCCTCCCCTACCCTATACTCTCGCTTCCTCTACCCCTCACGCTCAACCCATCTTAACCTGATCCAAGAAAAATCTAACTGTGGGTACGTTTTGTCTTATTCCCCATTTCAGGCGATAAACTGTTCCTGCGGGACAGTAGACCGCGCTCGCTAGATTGCTTTCTCTGCGGTCAAGCAGACCGCCCAGTTGGCCCGTGAAAAGCTTCCACTTGCCCCCTCCCTTTTTTTTTATTTTCAAAAATCCATCCTCTCGCCATATTATCTCCCTAACGCATTACATAAAACGAATTTAATTTTTAATTTAATATCGCCTCGTGTAGTGTGCCCTCTCTCTCTCTCTCTCTCTCTCTCTAAACGCAACTTAGTTTTCTCTCTCTCTTTATTTCTTTCTTCTCCTTTCTTCATTCTTCTTCGTCTACATTTGTGAAGTGCTTCCTTCATCGTCCTCATCTCCCAACTTCCCTATTTCCCAAAATACCCCTATCATTAGTTCTCGATCTATGGACATGGACACTTCCCAGAACTGGCTCGCTTTTTCACTCGCAAACCCTAACCCTTACCTCCTCCAGCACTATTCCTCTGTTCCCCAACACGGTAATTCACAAACAACCCCCTCTCCCATTTCTCAATTTTTTCGGGCCTTCCAAAAGTGACCTGTATTGATTTTTATGTTGCAGGGGCAGTTGATGCATCGGATGATGGCATGGGGCCAAAACTGGAAGATTTTTTAGGCGGCGGCGGTGGGCCGTTGAGGTACACCGGCGGAGAAGAGGAACCTAATGGGATCTACGTTGATTCTGATCTTAAATCAATCGCTGCTGGGTTCTTACGCGGCGCTCCTGCCGCGGAGCAGGAAGCTGACGTGGCGAAAGCGGTGGTGCCGGCGACGGAGCAGAGAAAGGCTGTGGATACCTTCGGTCAGCGGACTTCCATTTACCGAGGCGTCACTAGGTCAATAAATCGATTGTAAATAAAATATTGGGATGGGGTTTTAATGGGAAGAATAATAATTAACGGAGAGGGGTATTTTGGGCAGGCACCGGTGGACCGGGAGGTACGAGGCGCACCTCTGGGATAACAGTTGTCGGAGGGAGGGGCAGAGCCGGAAAGGACGCCAAGGTACGTGCGCCGGTTCCGCTATTTTACGCCTTAGGCTGACTATTTTTTCTCGGTCCTTAGACTGACTGAGTATTTTCTGATCGCGTGGCACCTTATGATTGGATTCGTGATTTTCGTGCTGCTGCTCTTCAGTCTATCTCGGTACTGTTCTTATACTCTCTCATATCGTTCTCGTTAATTTATCAAGGTGTGATTAGTTATGATGGAAACCTGATTAGTATTAATTAATCTTAATCAGGTGGCTATGATAAGGAGGAGAAAGCAGCGAGAGCGTACGATCTTGCGGCGCTCAAATACTGGGGACCGACTACAACGACGAATTTCCCGGTGGGTAGGCGGTCATTTTTATTACAAGTTGAGGGCATAAATGGAATTTAGAGAAATACCTGAATGCGTATATGCGTATGTTTGTAGGTATCTAACTATGAGAAGGAGCTGGAGGAGATGAAGAACATGACTCGCCAGGAGTTCGTCGCTTCTCTCAGAAGGTGAAGACAAGGTCACGTGACTCTAATCACATGCATGCAGAGGCTTATATACGTATATTCTAATATGCGTATAATTTTTGTACAGGAAAAGTAGTGGGTTTTCTCGGGGAGCTTCTATTTATAGAGGAGTTACTAGGTATAATAATGATAAGCACAATCTGCCTCGTTTTTTAATTATGTAGAAAATTTTTATAGAGTTCAGATTAGGGTTAAACTTAGTTTATTGTAGCTCACGTTCTGGGGGACATTTTGTAGACATCATCAACATGGTCGATGGCAAGCAAGGATTGGGAGAGTGGCTGGCAATAAAGATCTCTATCTTGGAACCTTCAGTAAGCTTTCAGATTCATTATAATTTGTATGGTCAATAAATAGATTTATAGCTTAACTTTATAAATCCCTCCAAAAAGAAAAAGAATGATTTAATTAGCTCTACTCAGTCTGAAACCTTGCTTGCACTAGTCTACTATCTATATGTGAAAAATAATGGATTAGATTCTATCACATAGTGCAGAAAGATTATTTCAAGCATAAATAGCTATTATTTAATGAAGCCATATGTATTGCCTTAAATATAAATTGAACATATATCACTTTGATAAATCACGATATTGTGGATACTATTTGATAATGTGATATTGTTTAATGATTGTGATTGAGAACATATATAGTATTAATACAATAGTGATGATCTAAATCCTAAAGTAAAAAGTAACTCAACATGACAATAAATTAAATAGGCAACCCAGCGGTGTTAGATATCATTGGACGCTATGCGGCAACTGAAACTAAATTGATTTTTCAGCTGATTAAGAGTGCTAATACAACTGCTGCTTCTCCTTAGGCACACAAGAAGAAGCGGCAGAGGCCTACGACATAGCCGCCATAAAATTCCGAGGCCTGAACGCCGTAACAAACTTTGACATGAGCCGTTACGATGTCAAGAGCATCGCCAGCAGCAGCCTCCCGATTGGCGGCATGTCAGGCCGAAACACCAAGTCCTCGGCCGACACGAACACCTCCTCCTGCTCCTCCTCCGACCACGAATCCACTTTGGCCTTCTCCGTCCTCCCTCTCAAATCCCCGTCTGAACAAGATTACTGGTCCCTCCTCGCGCTCCAACAACAGCAACAAAATAATCAGCAGCATCAAGGGTTAGGGTTTGGCTTGTTTTCGTCGGGGGTTAATATGGACTTTGGTTCTAATGGCGTTAGCATGGGCAATGGGCTTGTTTGGAGCAATGGAGTGCTTCAACAGCAAGAGCAGGAGCAGAGTAATAATGGCAGTGATCACTGTGGTGTTGCTTCTTCTTCTTCTTCAATCCCTTATGCTACTCCTATTAATGGGTTTGAGGGGCAGAATGGTAATTATGGGTGGGTTACAGCACCATCTGGTTATTATGCTCAGCAATCTGCAAAGCATAATGTGGCATTGTTTCAGACTCCTATTTTTGGGATAGAATGAGATGATGAAATTAAGGGGGAAAAAAGTTAGGGTTAGAGTGATGTGGACTTGAGAACTGACAGACTAACAAGAGATCCAAAGTTTTGGTCATCACGGTCAGGTTCAACTCTCTTTTGCTTTTGTTTTCCTTTCCTTTAGGTTTGTAGTTTAAAAAAAAATGAAATGCCTGTTACTTACATGATTCTATATTGTTATCATGATGGTGTAATGGAAACAAAAAGCCTTTTGTAGCTCTCTCTCTTTTCTTTTTTTTTTTTGGAAGTTTATTTTTCTTGTATTGTGCTTAGGATGTATCATATGCTTGAATTTGAGCGTATCTTGGATCTTTTGCCTAGTGTTCTCAGTGGTTGCATGACAAATAATGACCAAAAGTAAAGAATGTACATAAAGTTGAAGTGAACAGTAAAGTGTAATGATGCTTTAACTTGGTTGTGTTACTTTTTCTAGCTCATCCTTATCCGTTCTATTGGTC
>JBAKGM010000233.1:31380629-31391923 GCA_037177215.1 Asparagus racemosus
CTTGGCTCCTCCCTTGCCCAGCCCCTTTCCTCCCTTTCCTCGGCCCGACATTTTTGGTGAATTCTTTTGATTTTTTTGGAGATTTCTATTTCGGGGATTCTGTGAGTTGGTGATTGATGTAGGCGAGGTGGGTTTGGGTTTTATAGGGATTATTGGGTTGGGGGTTGGTTTCGGTGGAGTGTGTTTCTTTGTGGAACGTTGGATGAGGGGTCGATCCGTGGGACGTGAGGGGGAGTTTTATAGGCTGTTGGATTGTGGAGCGTTGCGTTTTTATTGGAGGACGTGAGTGAGAGTGGATCGTGGTTTTGTTCGGGGAGGGAAATGGGGGAAAGAACAGAAGGATGCGGTTAGCCTAGCTCGATTGATCCAGGCTCTAGTCACAACGATGGTCAAACCAAATACCATAATACTAGGAATTTCGAACCATTTTTCCATTTAAAAAATGGATTTTGGTATCTGAAAATTCTAGATTTTTTAATCATTTTAAATTTTGAAAAAAAAAGTACAATGTGTACAGTGTGGAAAATGATTTTTTTTCCTTTTATTTTTTTAATTTTTCTGCAAGTTCGTAACAAGCAACTAGAAGAGTAAATAAAAAGATGCAAATATCTTTTTTTTTTTTTTTGAGGAATCAAGGATTCTATTGCAAAGCATCAAGCATAATATCAATACAGATATGGTCTGGACCATCACTATTATCCGAGAATGAGCTATGTTTATATCTGTAGGCAAATTGGGCTAACTTATGAGCACAAATGTTACCTGTACGACGAACATGGCAAACCTGAGAATAGTAGAAGCATTTGAAAAGGGACCAACATTCGCCAAGGATGTCATCCAGATGTTGAGGGTGAGGCAATCGCTCCATGAATCATAAGCACAAGCTCAAGGCATTCCGACTCGAGAATTATTTTATTCCATCCATGAGATTGAGCCAGACGAAGCCCTTCTAAACAAGCTTTTGCTTCAGCATCAAGAATGGTAGAAGGAGGGCCGAAAGTACAAAAAGAGCAAATGTGATGGCCTGAGTGGTTTCGAGCAATGGCCCCCAGAGCTGAGCAGTCAAAATATGCAGAAGTGTCGACATTGATTTTTACTGTTCCTATGGGAGGAGCAAACCAAGAGTATGATGAGGTGACCTTGAAAAAGGGTCCAGAATCTGTCATACTTGAAAATTGTAGTTTAGTGTAGACTTTAGCTAATGTTAGTGTTGCAGCTGGAGTCGCAATTTTCCCCTTGAAGATAGCTCATCACATCTAGCTTTCCAAATGAACCAACTTACAGTGGCAACAAAAGCTATAGCTGGAGCTTTATGGATAGAAGAGTTGAAGGGGGGTTTCATTCAGTGATTAAACCAGGTGACAAAAATTGTATGAGGTGGAGTCACAAGATTGGTCAGAGACCAAACGTCACAGTTGAATTGGCAATAGATGAACAAGTGATCCAATGATTCAATTCCAACCCCACAAAGAGTGCAAATGGAGTCAGTTGAGACATTAAGCTTCACCAAGGTCTCCTTTGAAGGCAAGCCATTGTTGAGGGCTCGCCAAATAAACAATCTCACATGAGGGGGCAAGGATTTGAGCTTGAGGAGATTCAAACAAACCATCGAAACAGAAGCAGAGGAGTTGTCTAATGGTTGAGAGTGCATCCAGAGGAGGTTGTAAATTGCTTTGGTGGAGAAGGATCGGGTGAAAAGTCCCTTCCAGCAAAGGGAATCTGCAGAGTTGCCGAGAGTTGGAGGACTGTGGTGAATAGGGGTGCGGAGGATATTATCCATAGTATTGTGATCAAGAATTGCATAAATTACTATCGTCAGCTCTTTAACTCATTTCACCTTTAAATTGTGAATGAATTAGATGGGAAAAATTAATATTATACTTTCTCATCCAATACTCTACACTTTACATTATCCAATGCCAATGCAACCAAATAGTACATAACGAAATTGGATATGATACCAATTACTATCCCACCTTTTAATTTTTCCACCATCTAAACAAAGTTTGCAACTAAGGGGTTGTTTGGCAACCTAGTCAATAGGGCTAGTTATAAACTTGACCTAGTTTTTATCTATTTTGTCTTCGAGAAAAGCTAGTCCAATTCTGCTCCTACTTTTCTTAGGTCATTTTAGCTACAAAACCAGACCGGAGTACGTCTACCCCCTGCCCTGAACAGCTAAACCAATATGGTCTTGTTTTTGTTAGGTTGTCACTTGCCAAACAAAGCCAAGTTACATTGCTTTTTTACTTTCTACATTCCATTTAGTTTTTTTATTGTTAAATAGCCCCAGGTTCAAAAAGAAAATTTTTAAAGTAGAATAAAGTATTCAATTGGAACTTAAAAATGATGCATTCTTTTCAATTTTTTTAAGGCAAATGTCTCTATCTTCTCTTTTTTTAATACATTTTCCAATTAGTTATTGTAGTAATCTAGTCTAATGATGGTTAGTATTAATAATAACAATTTACTTTTACACCTTGTTTGGATTGGGTGAATGAAGGAAAGGGGAAGGAAGGGAAACATCTTCACTTTGTTTGGGAGTTTTCTTAAGGCTTCGGATTTCATTGGGTGGAGGGGGAGTTAAGGTAAGGGAGAGGAGAAGAAAAGATAGGGGAATTCCCTTCTTCTATATTTCACCTTTTTTTGTTGGGTGGTTGTTTTTGTTTGGGGGGGGGGGGGTTTGCGGTGGGGACTTTTATTGATTTTGGAGTAATCAAGAAGAATGAGGGGAACACTTTCACTCATATAAACTTCTCAAATGAGGTGAATAGATCTTCTCTTTTCTCCTATTTCGCTCTATCCAAACAGGCCCTAAGAGAATGGAGGAGAAGGAAGGGGACAAAATTCTCTTTTTATAATCTTCCATTCTATATAATTTGATTCTACCTAAAATTGAGGTGTAATGGGAGAGAAATTTTTTGAACCATAACGATATAATTCCAACAATTAAGAAATGATTCTCCTCCATTTATTTTACTAAACTCTCAAGTATGATAGTATATTTTCCATTTCTTTTACTAAACTCTCAAGTATGATAGTATATTTTCCATTTCCTTTCTTTTCGTGCCCTGTCCCATTCTCCCTTTTCTTAAATGAGGATAGGGGGTTTTTTGGCAAATTGAAAGTGAATTGAAAAAGTGTAAGTTATTATTGTTGTTGTTGTTGTTATTGCAAATGACTTTTACATTCATGTCAGTATGTAAGTGATATAATGTTTGTTTGAAAAATAAAATTATTGTTGAAAGTGCAATATGAAGATGATGTTGCAAAATATAATTAATTAGGAGATGTAGTTAAATTTAATTAAAATTGGTTACCATTTTTGCCACTTTCATACCACTTCACCATTTTCCTTTGGGGAAGTCAAAATTGCATTAAATCATGTGTTATAACTTTCTTGCATTTTATTTTTATCATCGCTTACATGCAAACAAACACCTAGAATATTGAAAACAAGTCTCATTCTCACTTTCATCTTTCACTTACATGCAAACAAACACCCCCTAGATGATATCAATTACTAAAAAATTTAACTAAAAAGAGGGTCCAAGTGGCTGGTTACAGTTAAAAACTATTTAAAGGTCGTTGTTATAGCCCTTCAATTGTCAAGTCACAATCATCTCAATTAGCAGACAAGTATCCCGCATTAAAATTATCAGATCAGTACACTACCCTGAGGCGACGCGAACACCTAACTCAGACGACTCGAGGAGCCGACATCTAGCATGGCCGACACAAGGCGGTACTAGTCGAACTCCTCGCAGAGCCGACCTGATAGACGACCCGCATGATGAGTTGGTCGACACCTCGTTGAGCCGACACAAAAGGCAGAACGTCTCGACATTCCACCTAAGATAGGGAGACGACAACATTCCTCAAGCCCCTCGCTGTCATTTTGCATTAACGCTGAGATGACTTCCACGATACTTGATGGCCGACACATGTAAAGCATATGCTGACTCAGCCGCCAGCTCTCACTCGGCAGGATTACCAAACTACCCCCTATTACTACTATAAATAGGGGGACTGTTTTCAATATCAGGTAAGCAATTTCTAAGCAACTTTCTGCCTACAAAAACCCTAAACAGTCATATTTACTTCCCCACTCAAGATTACCAACTAACTTGATCGTCGGAGGAACCACCGGGGAACCCAACCCCAACCTCTTATGGTTTGTTATATGTGCAACACACCAGGGAACAATCAGAACTGGACATCAGGAGGAGTTAGCGGTCCCTAATTACTTTTTGACACTCAACTAATTGAGTGTGTGATCTGTGGCATCAACAGTTGTTTATATATAAATTTACAATGAAATGTAATTTCTATAGAATGACCCTATTTTAATGGTGGTTTGTATTGAGAAAAAAAAATACAATAGTAATACTTAAATATCTCCATACGTTCAACTTGTATATGATGGCTGAAAAGTACAACAAAAGGACCACTCAAGACGATGGTTGTGATTAGAAATCATGAAGGAAATAGAAGGAACAACACGGAACATACCGCTATGGCACTATCATTCACGTTTTCTGTGGATAGTAGAAGAACGAGTCAAGGGTAATAATAAAAACTCGAGAAGAGCACGTTTTTATTATCGCTAATTCCATTTTTACATAGCTCTTTTTATTTCGTAAAAGAGAACACAAATACAATAAAAAAAAGGTATTAAAAAAAAAAAAAAAGAAATCAAAGATAACCGAACACGAACTGTACATAAATGTGAATTTTCTTCTTCCTATTTTGAAGCTTCTTCTTTTCTTTTTGTTATAGCATTCCCATTTATTCATTAGTTTCTGTTGAAATGATCAAACAGTGTAATTTTGCTGGATGGTGCCGATGTCAAGACCTTTTAGCTTGACCACAGACTCGACATGACCTTTCAACGTGGTGAGCTCCCGTAGCCTGTAAAACCATCAAAATATTCTTATTAATGCGATGATCCTCGATCATTTGATATGTGCAAAAAGAAAAAAGAAAAAAGGAATTGCGAGACTAAAAAAAAATCTTAAGATGCTACAGGTCCCATAAACTAAAGATCAAGGACAAAAAATTGGATAAGCTAGTTAATCATTTTGAGCAAAGAAGGGTTAAATGGGTCAACCCGATCGTTAAGATTTATATTCTTCTGCAGTGCTTATTTCTTAAGCCACTTAAAGAGATGAACAAGTACAAACACCTTACTTTAAGGGATCTAGTATTTTGAACCTTTTGTAATGTACGTCTTCAACAAAGTTGAGACTGTTTAATTCAGTATATGATAGCTCAAGATAGCAAAATTAACATGCAACACCATAAGGGAGTGTTAAGAATGAAATCACAAACCTCGCAACCTCTGCTCTCCTTTTAGCTTGCTCCGCAATTTCCGATAGCTCAAGAAAGCTACTTTTATCCGAGAAGAGGTGGCTAGTTTCAACAGGCTGAAGCCCATGAAGCGTTCTTTGTGCTGTAGCCCACTGGGCTTCTCTTTCTTCTCTACCATAATCCTTCTTACTGCTGAATGCAATCTGCGAAGAAACATGCAAGCAAATTATTTCTAGTATACAAGAGGCAAAACAGTGAGATTATTGGGAGTAAAGTTTCTAAGGAGGGCAAACCTTATTTTGGAGGAGATTATCCCAAGCCTTCCCACTTAGAATGTAGCGGATCAAAAATTTGAAGAAGTCGAGGGGGACGAAGAACACAATGCTGTAGAGCCAAATAACTCCGGCCCAGCCCCATCCGATGCCTTTGATTTTGGCAAAGCGCCAGTCAGCATAAACTGCTATCAGAGTTGCAACCTGCAAAAAAAATATCAGTTTCAAGTCTTAAAATCTCTAAATCATTAGAGAAATGAGGAGGATAACATAGGGATTTATATATGAATATAGTCCAACATCGAGATGAAATGGACTTAAGCAGGAAGTAGAAGCTGCTACAAAATAATTTAAGTTTAAAAAAAAAATTAATTTGGTTATGGACCTCTTTTTAGGGTCCATCTTGATTTAGTTTCATAAATAGCTCTGAACCTAGAGACCTCCCATCATAAACGATTACTCAACCAACAGGCCTGATTCCTCTTCAAATATTAAATATTTACTTCTATGATGACAATAAAATGATACACTGCAGTGAAAGCCAATTAAAGAATAGTCTGTGGCTATTTGGCTGCTTTGAATTTGATAAATAGATAAATGAATCTCCATAGAATTTAGAAAATTAAGAAAAGAGGATCATATGGATGAGGGTCTTACAAGCTGTGCGACAAAGAAGGCAGTGACTAAGAGAAGCCCTGGGCGTTCAACGAAGAACCAGCTGCGAGACCGAGTCACAAATATGAGGGCCTGGCTCACAATACTAACTTGCAAGTATAGAGCAGCCATCATCTCATGATCGTTGTGCCTCAGTGATCTAACACTGAACTTGTCCTGCATCGGGACATAAAACATATCTAGTTAGTTTATGATAGAAGAATGATGAATCCTACAAACAATACAGAGGTTACTGAGATAATCTTTCAACATGCAGTAGAAAGGCTCAAAGAGCTTACCGAGAAGAAGTCAGTATCCCTCATAGCCCAAAAGAAGATGACAGTCATCAAAGCGAGATAGCTTCCTAGAACTACGCCGGTGGCAAAAATTTCCCTGAGCTTCCAACTGTCAGGCACTGGAGATGGCTTCACCCTATCCTTCGAGATTGTCATAATTGTTCCTGAAATTATCATATACGTAGGACCAACAACTCAAGTGTCACCACAAGCACATTATTGACGGGACTTTGAATGTTTAAATAAAAAAAATAAAAAAAAAGACAGCTTCTAGATTAACAAAGCTAAAGCTCACCGTCGTTAAGAATTGCAATAATCAAAACCATAAAAGGCGAGAAGTCGAATTTCCATATTAGCGCAATGAGCATAAACCCAAGCTGCAATAAATTGGTAGAGGAAAATGAATAAGAATCACATATAGACAATAATATATATCGCGAATTGGTAAGGCTGTGATTTTAGTTTAGTACTCACCACAATCCGGATAGTAATGGAAACTGCATAAATCTGTGGAGTGATGAAACAAAGAAATAATTATTCACAGATCACTAAAGTGATTGGAGAAATTGAGCAAACTAAAAACATTGTCCATAGAACTGACTGTGTAGTTCTTCATCCTCTGGAAAATGGCTCTACTAGTAAGAACAGCACTGATGATGACACTTAGTCCAGGCTCAGTGAGCACAATGTCAGAAGCACTTCTCGCTGCATCAGTAGCATCAGCAACTGCAATCCCAATATCAGCCTTCTTTAAAGCCGGTGCATCATTAACACCATCTCCAGTCATTCCGCATATGTGTTTCTTCTCCTGTAACTTCTTCACTATTTCATACTTATGTTCTGTTCCGAAGAAAGGGAAAAAGAAACAGATCAACATCACAAAAACTCACAAGGAATTCAAATTAGCAAGTATGTGTATGATGATAAAGTCTCCCACCTGGGAAAACTCCTGCAAACCCATCAGCAGTTTCGATCAATTCATCCACAGGAAGATTAGCAATGGATGCATCCTTGTTCTGGCCAAGTAATGAAGAAGAAGGGTACATGTTTGACCCCATTCCAAGCCGACGACCTGTCTCTTTAGCAATGGCAAGCTGATCCCCTGATGTTGCAAAAAATCATAGGTTATCTTGGAGTATATAATACCAAATTCATAAGTTCATATTACCACTTACCGGTAATCATCTTCACATTAACACCAAGATTGAGAGCCCTGCGAATAGTTTCAGCACTGTCATGCCTTGGAGGATCAAAGAGAGGTAACAAGCCGACAAATTGCCATGGTGCCCCTAGACTTTCTTTAGTTCTCTCTGGGACTTCCTGCAAATTAAACAAAATGTGTTAGCTCAAATACGGGGAATTTAACTGAAAACATTCGAAATGTTTGCTTACCTGTCTTGCAACAGCCAGTGACCGAAGCCCGCGTTCAGCAAACTTGTCGATTACACCATGAACCTTATGCCTAACATCTTGCTTGCAGTTGCAAAGGCTTAATATCTGTCGCAAATAAATAAACCAAGCATTAAGCATACATATAATGCCATATGTTTGTGGTTAACAAACATTACAGATGATCTCAAGTTTACACACCTGCTCAGGGGCACCTTTACTTACACGATGCCACTTTCCCTCAGCATCAACGTAGGTTAGAGCAGTTCGTTTGTCAACTGGATTGAATGGGAGAAAGTGGACTTCAGTGATACCAGCTCTTGCCTGTGAATTTCATAAGAAGAAAGCTAAGGACGAGTATTTTCTTGTTTCAATGAAGGAAGTGGATAAAGTTCTTTTTATGGGTTCTCCAAAATAATCTCAGTAGTCTATTAAACCGTACCTCTTTAGGGTCCGAGAGCATTCCAACCATGGCTGCATCAATAGCATCCTGGTTCTCAGTCCTTGATGCCCTAGCAGCCAAAAGCATGACATAATTTTTCTCTACATTTTTTGCAAACACCTCGATAAGGTTTTTATCAATGCTGAGTTTATTAAGGGTAAGTGTTCCCGTCTTATCACTACAGAGCACATCCATGCCAGCCATCTCCTCTATTGCCGTCATTCTCTTAGTAATTGCTCCTTGCTGAGATAATCGGTGGGAACCAATAGCCATAGTCACAGAAAGAACAGTTGGCATAGCAATTGGTATACCTCCAATCAATAGCACCAAAAGATTGTCAATCCCATCTCTATACTTCCTCTTTTGAATTGGGTACATGACGATGATTTCCACAATAATTCCAACAGCAATGGAGCAGATACAGAAATTACCGATGGCAGTGAGAACCTTCTGGAAGTGGCCAACTTGATTAGTGCTATCAACCAAATGAGCTGCCTTTCCGAAGAAAGTGTGGACTCCGGTGGCAATAACAACTGCTTCGATCTCACCCTGCTTGCAGGTGGAACCAGAGAAAACCTCATCACCGGGGTTTTTTGACACAGGAAGGGATTCTCCAGTGAGTGCAGATTGATCAATCTTTAAAGGATCACCTTCAAGAAGTCGAGCATCAGCAGGAATGATATCGCCCAATTTGACACTAATGACATCTCCTGGAACTAGGATAGATGCATCTTGCTCGCTCCATTGGCCATCTCTGAGGACCTTCAGTGACAAAACAAGAGAAGTAAAAAATGATTATAACAGATAAACCTATTTAAGCCAATTTTAGGAGCATATATGAGTAGAAATAAGCGTATTGGTTGAGAGAAGAGATACTAACATAGTTAATGAAACAATAAAGGCTAGAGGTAGCTCTAATTTAACATACATGGATGAAATTATAAACGTACATGATAGGTTTTCTTTTAAGAGAATTTTTATTTTTAGAGAAAGTAAAGTGTGCTACTCAGGAGATAAACCTGTAAAAGAGCTCATGAAAGAAAATGATTCAAGTAATTTATCTCAAGAGTTTGGCATAATTGCTTGTTTGTTGTCATTTTGTTGGGAATTGGTAAAACGATTAGTAGGTATTGTATTTCTAGTTTCTTTGGGTGGAGATTTATTAGTTAACGCTAGATTACGAGGGGAAAAAACAGGACACTAGAGGTAGAACTTCGTAGGGAGAGGAGGGAACCTCTTACTTTCGGGACCAGCTTCTATCATGAGGTGCTGTTTTGAATGAAAAAAGTGAGCAACGGTTTTTGAATGTCGATTCAGTATACTTATCAATGAGATTACATTGAAGGTTTCTTAGCAATGATGGTGCTCGTCGTAGTCTATCCAATATTCTATTGTATGATAAAAAAGGTTTGATTTTATCTGGATCCAATTGAAACCAGCCGATATCTCCATCATTGTCTACTAAAGATTAATGTATATCTAAAATTGACTAATAACCACTAATACACAAGGAGATCTAAGCTATGAAGTACAAATATTATTTTATAATGCATTTTAAAAAAAATCAATACTAGAAAACTTGTTGATGCAAGTTACTTTAGCATGATATTTAGCAAAAATGAAAGAAAAGGGAAATTTTCCTACTTAAATTATAAGTTGGTGTTTCATTCACACTTCATTGGATTATCATCTCGAATAATTCCAAGCAAAACTTCAAACCCAATTCCTTAGGATATAACAATAATAATTTTATCAGAAAAACTTGACCATTAAATAATAGTCGCATCTGAAATGATATGAACCATGTCTCTTACTTCTACGTCGTACTACAAATCTACAATGTGCGTATCCTAATTCTAAACTATAGCCTTTGCAATGCATATTTTACATTCAAAAGTGCAGAAATTTATCGCAAAAAAACACTACAAAAATTTGCGTACCTTGGTTTTGGGAGCAAGGCCAGCCATGAGAGCAGCTGCTGCATTACCAGCATTGTTCTCTTCAATGAAAGAGATGGTTGAGTTAACCACAAGAAGCACAATAATACCCACAAAATCTTGCCAATCTGGTTTCCTTCCTCCGCCATTGGCCAACGCAATGGCCATGATTGCGGCCATCTCCATGACCCACGACAGTGGGTTCCACATAAACCCCAGAAATTTTAGGACTTTGCTTTCCTGTTCATAAAATTAATCATTAATTAAGAAACTAATCGTTATATCTTTATAAATTGAAATGGGTATTTTCTGATACTGAAAAAGATTGTACCTTTTTCTCTTCGAGCTTGTTGGGTCCAAAGATTTGAAGCCTGTTGGCTCCCTCCTCTGAGGAGAGACCTTCTTTCGTGCATTTCAGCTGCTCGAACACTTCCTCTACTGGGATTCGCTCCTAAAACAAATCACAATTCCCCAAAATTAAAAACCAAATTAATCAGGATGAATTACTGTACAATTAGACTCAGTTAATACCTATTGCTTCTTATAATCGATTTATAAAATTCTTATTTTGGGGAGAAAAGAGTTCTGCGGTGCATCATTTCGATTGGTAATCTAGAACTGAATCGGGTTATGACCCGATCATACTGATGGACGTGGCCCGGCCCAGCAGATAACGAATTGCTTTTTGATTTATTTATTACAAAAGGCTAAAATACAAGTTAACGAGCATGGAAATTTTCACTCGAATGTTCTTGTATAACACTCAAATGTTGATTCTGTATTTTGGATACTAGTAAATTCAGAAATCAGAATCTTCCTGGATCTAATGCTCTCATCAAAACAACATAATACTTTGTTAAAAATTGCATCATACGAAGGCACATCACTCAGCTTTTAAAGCTACTTTATCTATATAAAATAACTATAAAAACGACTATAGAAACAATAGTTAGAGATGACGCGAAATTAATGAAACGAGATGGAAAATGTGCTT
>JBAKGM010000233.1:31403249-31421556 GCA_037177215.1 Asparagus racemosus
ATTGTTGACATTAATAATATTATGGTCCTGGACATTTTTTCACTGTTAACCCTTGAATTTCGTGGGGAATTCCAATGCTTAAGATAAGAAAGCGAACTTAGGCCGCACTAACCAAAATCCCGTGGACGACTCGGAAGTTGATACCAGTCATCCCCACAGTCGACTACCTTCGTGGACGACGCGAAGGGCGGTGCTAGCCGTTCTCTTCGACTTTTCAGTCGACTACCCCGCAGGACGACCCGAAAGTCGAGACCATTTGTCCTCTCACCCGACTACCTTCGCGGACGACGCGAATGGCGGTGCTAGCCGTTCTCTTCAACTCTCCAATCGACTACCCCCATGGAGCGACTCGGAAGTCGATACCAGTCATCCCCCTAGTCGACTACCTTCATGGACGATGAGAATGGCGATGTTAGCCAGTCTCTAGGATGGCACACCATTCCCCACTCGACCTACTCAAGCTCTCATCCCCAGACGATGGTTGTAAGAAGTTTAGGTCCGACAACACGTCGATATCGTATTAAAAGCGTGATCTTGTATCCCGTTGACGATCCGACCATCCAGGCTTGTGGAACAACGTTGAAAAGAACTCGCAGAGCAAGTTTAGAACTCTAACGAGTTTGACCGATCCAAAGAAGACTTCTTTCTTCGTGGAAGTCCTCTTCGTGCCCCTTTTCAAGTGGAGGTTGAAGATCCAAAAACCTCTCTCTTTTCTCTCCCTTTTTCAAGTGGAGGCCCCCTCTTTTCCAACTGATTTTTCAGCTATTTATAGGGGTTTAAGGGGTATAACTGACCCCTTAAAACTCTCCTTGATGAGGGTTTACTGCCCCCAGATCGTGCAAAACGGTTTTGGAACCGTTTAGATCGTGTTTGAACGAGTCAAATGCGAATTTCGTGTCTTAGAGCGACCCTCGCATCTTCAGCTCAAAACTGGAATACGGGGTTGTGACCCTCGCGTTTTGGATTTGAGCGTGAGGGTGTCTTTCGCATTCTTGACTTCAGATGCGAGGATGAGCCCCTCGTTTTGAACTTTGAACGCGACAGTGAGCCATGCGTTTTGAGCTTGGAACGCGATGGTGAGCCACACGTTTTGAGCTTGAAAACGTGGTGGCGAGCCACGCGTTTTGAGCATGGAAACGCGGTGGTGAGCCATGCGTTTTGAGCTTAGAAACGCGGTGGTGAGCACCGCGTTTTGAGCTTGGAGACGCGGTGATGAGCACCACGTTTTGAGCTCGGAGACGTGGTGGTGAGCCACGTGTTTCGAGCTCGGAGACGCGGTGGTGAGCCACGTGTTTCGAGCTCGGAGACGCGGTGGTGAGCCCCGCGTTTTGAGCTTGGAGCCGCGGTGGTGAGCCCCACTTTTTTAATCAAAGAGACCATCACTTTGTAATCTCTTTTCAAAGATCATCATCTTGTGATTTTTGCCGTGTTTTCTTGAAGACTGGGAGTCATTGATTGTAACTCCTGTTGGTGCTCGTGAAGACCGTTGAAATTGGGATTCCCATTGGCTAGCGTGAAGGTTGTTGGATTGTATCCTTCATTGATTGTTGTAGAAAATCCTCAAATTGCGGTCTCCTGAAAGTTGTTTTGTCGTGACTTTCATTGTTTGTATTTAGTGAGGACGGACTAGCTGCAGTGATTTTTTAGACAGCTAACACTTTGGAACCCATAAGCAACACGAATGCTTGAATTGAAACCAAAATTCCCGTCCAAGTTTTGAATGAACCAATCCAAGACTCACCATACTCACCCTCAACAACAGCAAAGGCAACAAGACACAAAACCAAAATTCTCATCCAAGGTAGTGGCGATCAAGAGGGTACCAATACATATTGACTGTAAATGACAACCATCAAGGCCTAAAGGTTATGTAGGGGTTGAAGAAGTTGAGGGCCTTGACGGTGCTGTCGAAGAAGTCGTTGATGACGCGGTCAATGGGGTTTGGAGAGGAGGGGCTTAGAGTTGAAGAAAATGACACAAAACTCTACTTGGCAGAAGAGGAATGCGTTGAGGACGCGACGGATCCGGTAGAGGGAGAGGAGGTCATCGGCGGAGGAGGAGGAGAGGCTAGAGAAGAGGTCGGCGGCGTGCTTCTAGAATAAATCGAGTTCATGATTCTGCTGCTCGTGGTGTTGAGCTGGTTGCGGCGGATGGAGAGGACGGAGCCGCCGATAGAGCCAAAAGAGACGAAGAAGATTTAATAGTCTATAGCTAGCATTCAAATCCCTCTAACCCTAACCCTAATCTTATGAATTTTTGGGGGAAATTTTGGTTTTGGATGAATTGGGGGAAAGAAGTAGAGGGGATTTGGGGGTAGTTAAGTAATTATCCACCTAGAGTTAGTACTAACCTAGCCACAATTTACCATTTTTAACCATGATATTTACGGAAGGACCATTATCAACAACTAAAGGGTAATTGAGTGACTGATGCAAATTATGAAGATTTAGAGGACTAATATCAAATTCGCTATAATTTAAGGGACCAATATAAACAAAACCCAAAAAAGGTTTTTTAAGATATTAGCCCCTTATGTTATAAGTAATTTTCTATTAGCCCTCAAATATTCATATTTTGTGAATATTTTGATATCAGCCCCTCAAATAGGAAATATCTATGATATGTTGTTTGAGCCCCTGTGGTTAGGTTCATATTTTGATATTAACCCCTCAAATAGCCATGATGTGTTACTTGAGGGGCTAATATCAAAATATAGAGATTTAAGGGGCTAATATCAGATTACCTTCAATTAAGGGGATAATATCTAAAAAAAGGGGGTGTTAAGTGCAAGTGCAAATAATTACAAAGGGGTTAAGAAATCACACTGGAGATCCAAGTTGGGTGGCGGGGGCGCGAGTCTTCCTCTCGTCCTGAGCTCGCTAGAGTCTATCCCCAGAAACATCCTCTCTCCCACCATTCTCGTCTTCTCTCGATTCTTCTCCTATCCGTTTCGGATGCATTATTTCCTTATCGGATCCCAATGTCGGCTCCCGATTCACCTACCCCCACCCTCCATATTTCCGCAGTCCGACGTCGACAATGTCATCGGATTAGGGTTAGGGCTCGGGTTCCGATTCTCTCTGATGGATCCGGATCCGATCCCGATGCCCTGATGGAGCCCATCTGAAGCTGTTGATGGTTCCCAACCCGAATCACGATGATCCAGCGAAGGCGCTGAGGGTTTATTGTTCCTTGTCTTTCAAAGTACTTGGTCGGCGACAGCAAAAGGTGAGTTATAAATATTGTACAGTAATTATTATGTTTTAATTGTTTTTTTGGTTGTCATGTTTCATTGGAATTTGGAGAGGTATAGTGAAATTAAGTAGAATGTCAATACACTTTGGCAAAAAAAGGAACGAACGGGGTAAATATTGGTTTATAACTTAGGTTTTTTTGGGTGCCATGTTGCTTATTTAAAAGAAGAGGGGGAAAACTTTCAATCAGTGTTCATGCATTTTAGTTTGACACCGTTGACCTATGCATTAACGGCCATTATTGCAATAAGAAGGCAGGAAAGCAGAGAGCTAAAGATCCTCTTGATGCCGCACGCAATAGGAAGTTTGGAGGTTATTATTCACGGATCCCTCCTTAAGATATTGCTCAAGGGAATTGTATACTTCAGACTGCATTCTTATGTGCATACCTCGTTATGTGTTTGTTTTAGGTTTCGATACCTCTTTCCTCCGTGAAGGTCCCTTTTGTGATTCCAGTTGGGTTGTGTTCCTATCAGTCAAAAGCTAACCATGTCCTCTTGCAGGGATATTCATGTGTGAGAATAGTCCTACGTTGGAAAGTATAAGAAAGAGAAGTTTAAATAGGAGTTGGGGTCAATACCGAGTAGATTAAGCTTATGAGTTAAAATTGGTTTCTATTCTCTGTTTAAGGCCCATTAACTCTAGTTTGGGCATGATTACTCCCCAACAAATGATATCAGATATAAGGTTGTGGCATAATAAAGATGAAGTATAATGTGAAGCCCAAAGGCATCGGGAGAATGACTAAGGTCAAGAAGATCAAAGTTAGACCAAGTCAAGTTAACCCACAGATGCTCGTAGATGTGGAATGGTATGGTTAGCCTACAAGTGGTGGAAGATCTTACATATGTTATATATCCATGGTTGCCAGTTGAGACCAAGTGAATCCCATGGAAGATTGAACTATACTCACAGATGATGGAGGGAGATTTGCAAGGAGATTCATGTGTGAGTATAGTCCCTCATTTGAAAGGATAAGATAGAGTGATGAGTTTAAATAGAAGTTAGGGCCAATACCTAGTAGCTTAAGCTTTTGGGTTAAAATTGGTTCGTAGTCTCTGTTTAAGGCCCATTAACACTAGTTTGGGCCTGCTTACTTCCCAACATCCCTTGCATATATAACAGCGACAACAATAGAGAATGGGATTGAGCATTTATTGGATGGCAAATATGATACTACTGGATTTTAGCTTTAGGAAATTCTCCGACCTTCACTCAGCCTATCTGTCTTCTACCCAAGTTGCAAAGGACTTGCTGTATGCTGCAAGTGAACTGGGTGGTTCCTGTCACATTTAGGTTGTTGGAGGCTTTCCACATCAAAATGCAATAATTCATCTTAAATGTTGGCACATTACACAAACTTCATAAATACATTTACGTTTGTAAAGTATTTGGTAACCATAATGACTACAAGAGTACAACGATTAAAGTGGAGAAACAACACTAAAATACCCTGTAAGTTGAAGAGAAATTTAGAAAGAGATGTAGAACAAGCGATGGTTTATGGATTTGACTATGAGGCAATTAAGAAGAAAGATGCACAATATTTTATGAGAAGCTAGAGATAGCTTATAGCGGAATTGTCATTGGAATAGCTTAGAACATATAAACCCATAATGAAGAATAAGAAATAATTTTTTGTAGAGTTGTTTGTGAGGTCTATATGTATACCTGTTTGCTTCTAATCCTGATTATTAAGTAGTGATGAGCATGGAAAATGCTCTATTTATTTAAACTTGAGGATTTGGCGGGATCTTTTAATGGGACGAGCAAAATAAAATATAAAATTTAGAAGTTTTGCATCTAACATTGAATTTTTAGTTTAACATGTGAATTTATGTGAGTTTATTATTTTTTTCTGGGTTTTTTTGAGTGGGGGTGTTTTTTTGGTGGTGGGGGGGGGGGGGGTGCTTTGGAGCTAGTTGCTTTGATAAAGTTGGAGCTACATTTTACCTCCGATTTCATGCAACTTTCTGTTTTTACGTCTGTTTCTATTTGGGTTGATGTAGCTAACCTATACTTTTGATCTGTATCAATGAAAAGTTGTTGTTTAATTTATGGTATATTGTAGCTGATATGACGACCTTTGTACTTAATTCTTATCCTATTTCTGCAATCAAATTGTTCACAACAATTATTACAGAAAAAATGACCCTGACTATGCTATCCCAATTATGTTAAACAAAGATTTTGGCTTACGCTAGACCTAGCAAGTCCCTCATTGGTAAGATTGAGTAGCTTTAGGCTGCGGAATTTGTTGTCTCATTGACAAGCTATTAGCAATGAGGTATAAGTATTGGGCCATCCTTGTGAAAAAATATGGCGGTGTTGATTTTATTAGTGATTTAAATATTCATGTGCTAGAATTAACATCACTAAAGGGTTTTGTATATTAAGAATTAAAACAAAAAACTTGCCAAATGAAATATTAACATTTTGAGGAGGCTCTGAGTGGAGGGAAATTTTAAGTTCACATTCAAGTCCCTATTAAACATCATTTTAAAAAGTGGGCTAGAAGATGTGCCCAGATTGTTCAAGGGGCAGCTAAGGAGGTGCATGATACTTAAATATTCCACACACACAAAATGTTATGTGGTCTAATTACTTAGTAATGGATTATGGTAGCGAATTGGGTCAAATAGATCATGTCAAAGTACAAATTCTAAATCCAATTATCCAAGAAACTAGGGTTTTAATTTGTGGAAAAACCCTTTCCGTCTTCTCACCATGTCTTCCGCGTCATGTGTCATGAGTCTATCCTCTGTCGAACAAGTGTAATTGTCCTCGAGTCCTGACCATTGCCAGACTCACTTTTGACCATTGTCGAGACTTCCAAAAAGAGAAATTTGTCTTTGATTAAAATTAAAAAATAGGTTTGTTTACAAATTACATCATTTTTGCAAACTTATCTTGACCTTAACAAACTTCTTTGTATTTCCCTCCTCTCTTCCTCTTCTCATTCTCTCTTCCTCTCTCTTAATCTAATTTTAAATTTTTTTTTTTATTTTTTGAAAAAAATTATGTAATTATATTTGAAAAATAAAGGGTTTTTGAGATATTGGTCCTCCAAATCTCATCTATTAGGATACAAGCCCCCCAATCACCATATTTGGATACAAGTCCCCCTAATCTCATATATTTGGATATATGTCCCCTTAAACTCCTATATTTGGATACAAGACACCCAAATTATCATAATTGGTTACAAGTCCTCCAAAACTATTAAGTTCTTTGAAACAAGTCCCCATGATTAATTATTATCCACTTAACAGAACTTAATTAATGGGATTGTTAATTTTCTTGTTTCATTTTTGTCTCTGTTTTTAACCTACCCTCTTGCACAGTCAAAAATTAAGCCAATGTATCCTTTGAACCCATTGGAAACCAACTCTACCTTGCTAAACTTTCTTAAATCTTAGAGCTAATTTCTAACAACTTGTTAGTTTAGTTGGGTTAAGCAGGTGGGAATTAATCAGGGTACTTGTTTCAAAGAACTTAATAGTTTTGAGGGACTTGTATCCAAATATGATGATTTAGGTGGATTTATATCTAAATAGATGAGATTAGAGGGACTTGTATCCAAATATGATGATTTGGGGGACGTGTTCAAATTGATGAGATTTGGGGGACCAATATTTAAAAAACCAAAAAGTAAATTCTTACAAAATGTTTAAGCAGATGCCTAAATGAGGTATTGGGCACCAGGTCTGGGTGCTTTTGTTGTAAGTATCTCCATGTCTTTATTTTAAAAGGCATGACCATGGAGGCACTACAATAGGTTACAAAGTGAAAAGTTTGGTTATGATTGATATGCCAAGTTTCGTATTTCTAAGGTTGTATGTTTCATGTTTGATTGCATTAGAATTGGCTGGAAACTTATTCTATTGTTGTTGCATTTATCACTTACCAAGGGTATGCTGGTTACTATCTCTATAGATTAACACGTCCATGTCAGACAACACATATACACCTTTTGGTGTGTCGTGTACTTTTTTGTACATTAAAATGCTCCATCTCCCTTTTCTTAAAGGAATTTGCATCGGACGAAATGTGTGCGCGTTCTTTTTTATAGTAATAATACAACAAATTGGTTTCTTGGTACATTATCTTAGTAAATACATCAATAATCAAAACAAATCTAGATTTATATGTACTATGTTTTTGTCTCACACATAAAATCAGGCCCCTTTGTCGAAATCTTGGAGAAATATTCCACACGTGCTCGTATTTTACTCTAAATGTTAAACTTTTTATTTTTTTTCTCAAATCCTTATCAGCCTAACTATTTCCCCTTCTTTATTTGTATCCCCCCTTCCGTGTGGAAAAGGAAGACAGAAAAGGAAAAAGAGGTTTACTAGTAGTTAAAATCTGAATATAAAGATGACCAGGTTCTTTTCCCTTTCCATTAATAACTAAATGGTTGGGAACTTGTTGCTTATAACGTGCGGTTGAAAAATATAAGTTGTAAAATATTTACAATATTAAGCATACAAATTGAGAATTTAAACTTTTGTTCTTTATCAAACCATTTAAAACCCTTAGAGAAAATCTTTGTTTGGTTTAACATTCTAAACTTTGTTAGAACAACTTACAATTTTTAGTAGTCCAATCTTGTTGATACTTAACGTAAGAAGATACAAAATCATTTCACAAGTGACACGTTATTTATGAACAAAGGCTGCAAACACGATTTTGAACCAGGAACATCCCATAGGCAAACCCCTTGCTTTACCCTTGCTAGATCTTTGTGCTTCATGAATGAAAATAGGCACTTTAATATTTCAGATCAACTTCATTCCTTGAACACAGTAGATTATTCAACAGTTTGAGTAGCATATTGTAAGATCTGTACACGAAGGCTTCGCTCAGAAACACACTCCCTTCCTCACCACCCCTCCCCCCCCCCCCCCCACACGAAAAAAAGTGTTTGTAAGCATGCTTACCTGTGCACACATTTCATTTTTCTTTGTGTTCACTTTAATTAAGCACCTAAATCTACAAAGCATGATTCCTATCAGGTTCTGCCCTTGAAAGTGAGTCTTATGATATGACACCTTGCCCACTATGCTAGCATCCTCTCGAATTCTGTACATACTGCTTTGTGCCATATCCATCTGGGTATGGTTGCACCATTTCTTTCTTCCTTGTATTTCTCTCTACAAGAGATGCACCATTATCTTCCCAAGAAGTGAATCTCACTAGTACTCTTAGTTGAGTAAGCTTATTTCAAACAGTTTTTTCTACAACTTCCGTTTGGTTTTAAGTAATGCTTAATTGATAATTGGGCCTATTTCAAGGCTTGAGAAATACTATTTCTTGAAAGAAGCCAAAGGTGGAACGGATGAGTTGTCTGCTTCTGCTTTACTCAAGCTTATGTTTGTTTAATTTGTTATTCTAGCCCCATGTTTCTGTAACGCTTCAGATATTTCTTCCAGAAAATGGAGAACTGGATAAACATTGTTGCATAGAGAAACCTGACCGTTGAAATTGAAAATAACATGTAGGTTGGTTGGTGACAGTTAGACAATCTTCTAGTGTTCTCCTGTATTTCATATTGGTTTAATGAAAACCGGTATAGAGAAGTTCAAGCTGGACCTGGTTTGACTTTTCTCTTTCCGTCACTCCATTGTTACAAATTGGTCTTTGTTTTTCTTTTCGTATTGAGTTATTTGATTTTCTTAAAGGGTTCTTATTCTAGTTATTGAGCTCATTATTTGCTTCATTTTTTTAGTGATGTAATGAATATGTTTCAAACATCAGACATTATCATCGGCCATAATTTTCACCCAACTCTTATTACTATTTGATATTATGTAGGAATTATCTATTTTATTTATATTTGTAAGTATTTACTATTATTTGCATGTATCCTTTTATTTGATATGCTCATTAAACATGTAACTAAGAAAGAAAGATTCTCTGGATGATAAATTGGGTGATATGGATTAATTCTCTGGCCCCCTAATCTCTCTTAATGTGCTACTTATTTTCTGCATTCCCTATATTCCTCTTCCCTTTCCCTGTCCACCTACGTTACATAGCTGTGCGCCAAGGGATCGGAGTCTGTGTACGCTGTTTGCTTTGCTATTGTGCTTAATAGTTGTTTACCATTATATATACTTGTTACTAAGTTTGGTTTGAAATTTTGTGCATGTGCTAATACTAGCTTTCCTGCTTAATCAATCTAGTGCCAGGTATTTTCTGTTGCCTTTGCTGTCTTTGCTGCTGGAACTATCATTCTGAAGCTAAATCCCCTGCTTCTGGGTGGAAACATATTCTTCTTCGAGAGCTCAGTCTTCTTGGATTCTACATGTTCCCTTTTAGATGTTGTTGCACTTATCTGCAGGGTGAAAGACTGTTATAACAGTACTTGGGTGACAGTTATATTGGCTTGGTTTCATGGGCAGCTTATCCTTTAATGACTAGAGCTGTTGTTCCAGGGCGGAAGCCAAGCACTACATCTGGTGTTCCTCATGTTCACTTCTGTTGGATTCTTCATCGTGGTCATCCTTTAAGGCGCAGGGACTGACCGTATTTGCGTCTCTTTTGATTGAATATGAAGTCACATACAGGTATAGGCTGAGGCTACATGTAGTTAGATTTTATTTGTTCATTATTCTTGGATTTGTTTTGCTTTGCATATTTATTCAGTTGTATAAGTTTCTTCTTCATTTCTGACACATATTGGTCATCCCAAAACTTTTATGAACTAAAGTTTTTTTTTTTGGAGAAAGTATATGCTTTTGATAGGAAATGAGTGCGTTAATTGGAAGTTAGAGCTTGCTCCTACGGAAGATAAAATTAGAGAGAATTGACTTAGATAGTTTGAGCGCCTGCAACAATGATCACTAAATGCACTAGGTTGAGGCAGTGGCGGAGCCAGAAATTCGTAGTAGTGGTGTCACAATATATACATAAAGTTGATATAACTATTCCCATATTCAATATATAATGAACTTTAATGAGATACAAAAGCGATATTTACCTAATAAAATTACAATTGACACCTACGTGTCTTCATGTTTTGAAATTGTTGCATTATAGTCTCATTCAAAACACCACTAAATACATCATTTTCAATGTAAATTACTAAGTTGTCGATCAACCATCCATTGATCTTCCATTCTATTTCGTAGATGATTCTTCACAATTTTCATAGTATAAAATGATATCTCCGCGAAATTCGTTATAATTGGTTATATCAATGCTAATTTAATAAGCAAATATAGCAATGGATATACACTTTTTCTTTTTGTCTCAACTAATGTCTCATCAATTATATTATCACTACAACATGCTTTACATAGTTTTTTTAAAAAAAAATTGTCAAACAAATAAAGTTACATTGAATGACAAACTAAATTGTAAATTAAAAAAATTGATTTTTCTTACCTTTACAATGAAATTGTATGGTGATCCAAACTAAATTGCAAAATAGAAAGTCCTTTGGATTTCACACCATAATCTATATCCTTTCTGAAAGTATTGTCTTTTTCTACATTTTAAACCCTAACTTTCCCCCTTCCTTTGCTTTGTAGAATTTGGGTTGGGTGGGGTGGCGCTGATCTTTTACTTTACCCTCCAAAGATTCATTTTGAGGGTGGGACCCACGTGACCACATCCACTTGTTTATTTTTCCAATGTTTAGTGGGGATTTTGGGTTTGGGCTATATTTAACTTGGCCCATTAGAAACAAATGGGCTTAGCTTTGTGGGTTCACTACTATATAATGTTACTATATACTTGAACAAAAAATTTGCTAGAGGGTGGTGTCACGTGACACCACCCTAAGTGAGCTGCCTCCGCCCTAGGTTGAGGTGTGATAAAATTATAGTTAATGCGACAAGGAGAATTAAAGGTAGGTCTAAGAAGTTGGTTGGAAACGATTAAGAAGGATAAGATAATGGTTAATGTAACGAAATTAATAACTCTTAATGGAACCAAATGGAAGAATAAGATTCATGTAGCCGATTACAAAAACTTGAGAAGAAAGGCTTTTTTTGTGCATAGTTGCTTCTCCAAATTTTATTTTCTTGATTACACCCTTGTACAACATGTTGGAATGAATTATAAACACCTGGATTATTAAATCAATACCTGTCTGTTACTTGTCATTTCTTGAATGCACCTTAGATCATCTGTTGAGGGGGACAACTTTATAATGAAGATGATACACCTCTTCAATTCTTGTTGATCACATTATTGAGAAATGTTGAATACTTCCACATACATTGCTGCATACAGTGACTTCTTCCCTTCTAATTCTAATGTAGATTTATATATTACAATAACAGAATGTGAGAATAGTCGCTTGTACTTACGTTTAATAATCTATGGCTTTTTATAGAAAAGACGAGAGATATTAAGCAACTTTGTGCCACAATGAATGTGAAAAATTACATGGCAAAATATGTAGTGAAAATATTTTAATTGTTCTCCTTCTCTTGCCATATCATGTCCTGGATTTTAGCTTTTACCACAATGACATCTCATGTGTGTCATATTCCTTCTTATATGAACACATGTTTTCAAATTTTACCACATCTGCATAATATCGGTGTTCAGTAGTTTTCTCAAATTTGTTGTGTATGCATATTCATGTTGTATCATCAAATATTTTCTTGCTTCCTTTGCTATTAGCGTCCTTCCCACATAAGTTCTTTCATCTCTAACATTGTTTGTGTGTGTGCATAAAGAGAGGAAGGTTTACCTGGTCCTGAATTAAGGTTAACAGGTTTTAAAATCTTACAGCCATATTGGTATTTGGAGGCTGTTGGCCAGTTGAGATGCCATTTGCAATGTAAATTGATCATTTGATGGAATTATCAGGATTCGAACACGGTAAGTAAATTGGCTCTTGAATTAGAATCTTGGTGACTGCACAATGTCAGTTGTTTTCTGCTACAGGTAACATCATTTAGATTAAGTTATTGGTGTTTAGAATCTAAGAAATTAACACCAGTTTCACAATGTACTTGCTTATTCCCACTCTCTTGTGGGCGGAGCTTAGCTTAAGTAAGATTGGCTCTCAGCTGGAATCAACGGTAGAGTTGCTGATAACCTTTGTTGATGTGGATGTACATATTGAGGCAGTGCATGTGGGTGGTTCTTAGTAGTCCAAAGTTTAAAAACCTAAGACACATAGTATGCGCTTGGAGAGTTTGGACGGTTGTAATCCTGCCTGCTGGATTTTTGGCAGTATGCAGTAATTACAGGGCGGTGAAGAATCACATATGCTGTTTTTAAAACGAGAAAAGGAATATATGCCTTCAAATCTCAGAAGCTTTCAGAACACATGTGAGGTTTAGAGCCTTTCTAGCTTTGTATTTTACTTGTCTTTTTTTTTTGTTTGGTCGGTACTTCGTATATTAGTAGTCAGTTCTCCGACCTTTTCACTCTTTTCTCAGGAGATTAGATTCTCTTTTATGAGAAATCACTAAAGTATGAACTGGGAGTACGTGCACGATCAGAAATTAGATTTTCTTTTTCTTGAGCCAAGTTGCTTAAAGTTTGATATATACATAATTATTTTTAGTGAGGCAGTTAAGTGCATGATCCGGTGGATGGTAGAGAGATTACGGTGTGTTTGGCAAACTACACAAAACTGGGCCAGGACCGGTCCTAGGCTAGTTTAACATGGTCCCGATCCAATTTTATAAGGTTGCGAAACACACCCTCGGATATTGTATGGAGAAGGGGAATAGGCATTACCGTATCAGTCCTCAAGCAGCCAATTCCTAGTTTCACTCACTTTTGTTTTCTGATGGGCTCCCAAAACTTTGGGAACTGAGTCAATGCAATTCCTACTGAGAGGTGGGATTAGTTGATTTGTGGAGGTAGGTTCCTTTGTAAAAATGCCGTCTAGTTCCATCCTCGGTTCTTGAGCCCCCATTAAACTTTTAAGGATCTGCTGGGATGAAGCACTGCCCCTTGTTTATAGAAGTGTTTATTATTCTACCTACCCTCTTCTGTGCCAAAATAATCTCTCTCTCTCTCTCTCTCTCTCTCTCTCTGTGCTGAGTTTACTTGTGGACTGAGGTTTACTTGCATTGCTTGTTCTTGCATGGGGTTTTACTTTGCATGGGGACGATGATGAGTGGAGTCAGAAAAAGGGCCCTACAAAGATACTGATGATATGGATAGACTCAGAGCCTATAGAGGCATTGCCGCATCGGATGGGGAGCCTTGGATTGGATGGGAGAGATGATGGAGATGATCTTAGCTCCTTTGCTTGATTTGAAAGCCTCGTTGGCGACAGCTAAGATATGTGTTTATTAACCTTGATATTCTTTTTGATTAACTTATTATAAAATTATTTATTATTATTATTATTATTATTATTATTTGATAAATACTGTCTGGGACCCAACAATGCAGTAGTAAACAAAGAGGAATAGGCAGATCCCTGCACTTGGTTTGAATACACATTGTATACGTGCGGTCTGAGATTTGAGCTGCCTTATCTATTGGATCACTAAAACCTACATCATTAGTTTAATTGATTTTTTAATCTCATGCTAATGTCTGTTGTATGAAGATCTGACACCGCTCCTCTTTCTCTCTCTTACTGATTAAGACTAACATCAACAACTATCTTTGTTTAATACATTGAAATACATTAAAATAAAAAATAATCATGAAAACCAGGGCTAGCAGATCTGTGGTTAAATTAAATTGTAAAGAAATAATTCCTGTACACTGACTTTCGCACAAATGGAGACAGAAGTTATCCGTCTGAGACCCCAGAGCATGGAGAGAGAAGGCGCACATCTCATTTGACACCTGTAAAAATAGAAGGGGCCCCCTTAAACATCCCCAACAAATTTCTCAGCCTCAAGACCAATGAAGGGCGAAGGGTAGCGCAGGCTGAAGGGCGATAAATGTGAGGGAGCAATCAACAGATTTACTGAATCTTTTTGAATTATCTCTCTCTCTCTCTCTCTCTCACGCTCTATTTAGGGCCTAAGGGCCTTACAAGAATCAAAGGCAGAGGAATCCGGGGGACTGGGGCAGAGGTGAGAAAAAAAACAGAGCACAGCCTCTGCTTTCTCTGCTGCATGCTTATATTCCCTGTCTTCAATTGTTCAGTGTATATTTGCTGTGCATCTCTCTTCAAAGCTCACATGCACACATCTCTTTCAAGCTCCTCCCTGCATCGCTCACCTCAAGCTCTATTTCCACCCTACCTATTTTGGTGAAAGAGTTCATCATTTCTAATTTCGCTGATTGTTTGTTGCTTATTACTTACAGGTACGGGCCTACAAATCTCCAACTCATCTCTTGTCTTTTTCCACCGAAATCTTTGAACCCATCATTCGAAATCTCTGTCCAAGTTGATCGCCATCTATAAATCAAGAAGCCCCATCATCCCTCCTCTTACCCCAAAAATTATCTAAAATTCACCGACCATGAAGGAGTTTTGGACATCGCTAGCTTCTCTGATGGGCGTTTTCGCCTTCTGTCAAAGCCTCCTCCACGCTGTCTTCCCTCCCGATCTCCGCTTCGCAACCGCCAAGCTCTTCAACCGTCTCTTTCGCTCCTTCTCCGCTTACTGCTACTTCGACATCACCGAGATCGACGGAGTTAACACCAACGAGCTCTACAACGCTGTTCAGCTCTACCTCAGCTCCTCCGCCTCCGTTGCTGGCTCCCGCCTCTCCCTCACCCGCGCCCTCAACTCCTCCGTCTTCACCTTCGGCCTCTCCAACAACGATTGCCTCATCGACACATTCCAAGGCGCAACCGCCATTTGGGAGCACGTCGTCACCCAGAGACAGTCCCAAACGTTCTCCTGGCGCCCGCTGCCCGAAGAGAAGCGGGGCTTCACCCTCAAAATCAAGAAGAAGGACAAGCCCCTCATTCTCGAGACCTATCTCGATCACATTATGGAGAAAGCCGCGGATATTCGAAGAAAGAATCAAGATAGACTTCTGTATACGAATTCTCGCGGCGGAGCTATGGATACGAGAGGGCACCCTTGGGAGTCTGTTCCTTTCAAGCATCCGAGCACATTTGACACATTGGCTATGGATCCTTTGAGGAAGAAGGAGATAATGGAGGATTTGATGGATTTTGCGGAGGGGAAAGCTTTTTATGAGAGGACTGGTAGAGCTTGGAAGAGGGGTTATCTTCTTTATGGCCCTCCGGGTACTGGAAAGTCGAGTATGATCGCTGCAATGGCTAATTTCTTGAGATATGATATTTACGATCTTGAGCTTACTGAGGTTCATACTAACTCTGAGCTCAGAAAGCTTTTGATGAAGACTACTTCGAAGTCTATCATTGTCATTGAGGACATTGATTGTTCGATTAATCTTACTAACAGGCTCTCCGGCAATGGGGGCAAGAACCACGGGCTGTCGTCTAGTGATCCAATGGGGTCTGGTGAGGAATCAAGCTCGGGTACTAAGTCTATTACTCTCTCTGGTTTGTTGAATTTTACCGATGGGTTGTGGTCGTGTTGTGGGAGCGAGAGGATATTTGTGTTCACCACGAACCACATTGAGAAACTTGACCCGGCATTGCTTAGGTCAGGGAGGATGGACATGCGTATATTCATGAGCTATTGCTCGTTCTCGGCGTTGAAGATTTTGTTGAAGAATTATTTGGGGTTGGAGGATGGAGACGTTGAGGAGGGGATGATGAAGGAATTGGAGGAGGTGATTGATGATGCTGAGATGACGCCGGCGGATATTAGTGAAGTTTTGATCAAGAATAGGAGGCACGAGAAGGAGAGAGCAGTGAGAGTATTGTTGGGGGTTTTGAAAGGGAGATTAGAGGGGAGGAGGAGGAAGGAGAACAAGAATGTAGTTGGAGGAGAAGAGGGGTTGAAGGAGAGAACTGGGGGAGAGTTGGAGGAAGAAGAAGAGCAAGAGAAGAGGGCATTAGAGAGCCCAAAAGAAGGGGTTAAGGGATTGACGCTGTGCAATGGGAAGCTAGAAGAGAGGATACATTGATGTAATTTGGTTAAGTTAGATGGAGTATTTTTAGTTTTTGGGAGTTACTATGGATGGTTATGTTGTGAGAATGAGGGTCGAAAGGAGAGGAGGAGGGGGACCTTGAGGGTGTTTTCTTTGGTTCTGCAACTTTTTGTTTGTTGGTGGGCTTTTGGGATTCGAAGCCAGAACCTTCTCTCTTTTCTTTTGAGCTTGTTTTGTCCTCTTTCTCTTCTACTTTTGGGAAAAATAATGGAGTAGTACTAAGTAGGAATATATATGAGCTTATATGCATGTGGGTCTTTTGTTGTTTGCTTTCTGCTTTTCTTTGTGTGCGCTCTCGATCTTCTTTGCCAGTGATTTAGGTAGACGAGCAGACTGCGCATGTATCAAACACTATTAAGCACTTTCTTGTTGAAATTGGCATGGAGACTATAGCAGATCTTTCTTCAGGAATGCTCTTTTATAAGAAGGAAATAGTGCGATCTCCTTCAAATGATTGGCCAATGGTATTATGGTATGTTATTGTACAAGTTTCTCTTGATGAGAACTATCCCTTTGGACTCTACATACACTGGATAGTTAATGGTGTAAGACCTGTCTTTCCTTAAATCAATGCAAGATGGAGATGCTTGGGAAATTTGTTCGGGGAATATAGTCTATTGAATATAAAACGAAACAAAACTAAACAGAAAGATATGGAAAATTTGCCTAGAAAGTATAGTCTGTTGAATATAAAACGAAACAAAACCAAACGGAGAGATTTGGGAAATTTGTCAGTAAATACGGTCTATTGGATAACTTTTCCTGCTTGCCTAAGATATTCGTCAATAGCGATCAAATGTACCGAGCTGACGTCTCATCCAAATAATGAAAATGTCATTGATCAAGCTCTTCTGCAAATTGTTAGAATTTGCATTGTGTCTGCCTGTTGAAAGTGACTTAATCTTTCTTTGGGGAGTGTATTTGTTCTGCACTCGTGCATTGTGTAAGGAAGAAAACTTTGCTTTGGGCTGCTGCATACGAGTTTAGCCAAAATCACAAGGCATGGGATAAGCTTTGTATTCTTTTTCACCCATCAACTTATTATAGGTGTATGGGGTCGAATTTTCCCACTTGCATGTCTTTGTTTTACACGGTAGACAATTGTCTTTATCCTTAATTAACTTTCTTTTGCACGGTAGCCTAAGCTAATGATATGCATGGTAATTACCGTTTGGAATAAGTTAGAGGTATGCGCAAGTTGAGCAAGCGAACAAAATTTCTCTATTGCATGCAAAAGGCTATTGAAATGTCTAACATTTGGATTAGTAAATTGTAATATTTATAGTATTTTCTTTGACCTATTAATCCAATGTTATCAATAGATTGTATCCCTTTCTAATTTATTTTTCCTTCTCTTCTTTGATCAAAGGCCATAAATGTTTGTCGGAGATGTATTGTAGCCCTAACTATTGGCTGGTTACAAAAATTCCATATGAAAAACTTGTATACGTGCCTTTTTGATCGCTTTAATTAAAAAAAAAAAGTCTTCAAAAGCAAAAAAGAAAGCACTTGAAACTTAAACGCAAAAATATCCATAGACAATGACATTGTCTTGTAGAAGAATGGGATCTAAAGGCTTACGGCTATAATACAGTGAAGTATCACAATCAATTAGAGAGAGAATTCTTGCCTTTTCTGACTTCTTTTTACGCATTTCTTAAAGGTTCAGACGCATTTCTTAGAGGTTCAGACGCATTTCTTAAAGGTTCAGACGCATTTCTTAGTTAGTTGATAGGGATAGTTGCAAATTTGGGGTTCAGACACGTAGCTCACTAATTTAGGACAAACTTATAGCTGAGATGGGGATGCTTGACTGGTTGAACTATTTGCATTTAGGGTTAATTGCTAATAGTAATAGACCCCCTTGTAGTATCACCCATTTGAAAATAGACCAAATCTACTTCTATTTGTGAGAATAGACTCATTGTAGTATGAGCCCAAGTGCGAATAGAGCCCCAGTTTATTCGACTCCTCAAAATCTTTACTAGTTTTAAGAGTTAAAAACAAATTCACTCGGGGTCTATTTGAACAAATAGAACTACATGAAGTTTATTCGCAAAGGAGTGATACTCG
>JBAKGM010000233.1:31421656-31433440 GCA_037177215.1 Asparagus racemosus
CCCCCCCCCCCCCCCCCCCCCCCCCCCCCCCCCCCCCCCCCCCCCCCCCCCCCCCCCCCCCCCCCCCCCCCCCTAACCTCAATTAACCCCTGCATCTTTTAGCGGTTGGGTTGACATTACCATTTTCATCAATTGCCAACATCAATAGTACTTTTCTTCTTTAGTTGCGCTTGGTTCGTTTATAGTGGGCGTCCTAATGCTAGAAGGGATAAATAATCACAGTATTCTTTCGCTCTACGGAAAAATACGAAGAAGGAATGATTCGAGAAATTGCTAGCATATACTTTTTGTTGAATTTAAAACATAAGGAATTTATTTGTTGTTAATACTTATGGTGCAGAGTTTGCTGAGTGAGCTAGTCTTTGTTAATAACGAAAAGATCACTGGCTGCATAGAAAGATCTTGTGCTGTTACACGCTAAGAATATTTAGTCAGTGAACAAAGTTAAACAAGATATGTAACATGGTAAACTCAGCATGTATTTCAAGTTTTCCAACAGATAATTGAGTCTCTCATCTTGTTTAATTACCATCTAATTAAATGTAGACTTAGTTAATGAATTATCATTGTTGTTCTCGTGAACGGCTCAGTCTGTTTTCTGCAACCATTACCATGATATGGAACACCATAGGGCAATCATTTGAGGAAGAAAGTGGATCAACTGATGAAAAAGGGTGTATAAAAGGGTAAAGGGTGGGGGGAGGGCGAGATGGAGAGAGTTATGATGGAGTGAATAATGATGGATATCTGTATTGGAGAAAGGGAATCCCTGCAAAGCCAAGACAAACAAGTCCTTGATCATGAGAGATTCTTCTGTCCTCTACTCGTCTAGAAAGAGAGAGAGATGATGTGATGTGAGCAGATCAATCCTCTTCTTAAATAATGTAAGGGAAGTTATTGTACTTTCAGCAGCCGATTTAATTATTATCTGATCTGCACTTAAACCTGATTGTTTCACCAAGAATTATTCTAAACTCTATCATTCATCATGAAGCACTTCTGAAAATTGTTCTTAACAGTCGATGCATAATGTTGCCCAACCCTTAATTAAGGCTTGGTTTGGTAAGGGGGAGGGGAGAGGTGCTAAAACTAAATTGCCATTGGATTTTTGAAAGGGAAGGTAGAGTAAAGTGAGGTGAGGTAATATGAGATAAAACTCAAAATGAACTCAAATGAGAGGAGAGAAGATGAACTACTCCTCCAACCAAACAAGAAGCAGGGAAATCATGTCCTTCGCTATACCTCATTGCACCTCACCTCACTCCGCATTCTCTCTTCATATCTCTTACCAAACTATGCATTAGATTAGGTTCTTTAGCAAATAATAGACAAGAAGTTCATCAAGTAGAGTTGGTTGTGGATGTGTCTTAAATCTCGGTCAATTTGGGATAGATCCTTATCAAACTAAAGTCTATTTTACGTCATAGAACTATTAGAAATAAAAAAAAAGATCAAAGATGCACAAGAATTAAATTGTCTTTTTTTAGTAAAATGGTGAGTGACTATCCCCGCCTTCTGGTAATAAGAGTTTAACAAAATAACTCATGAGATTATAAGAAAAGAAAGTCACGAACAAACGAAGTCAAAGCTAAATCATGACAAAACTATAACTAAATTGTCTGTTACAGCGCAGACTAACACAGAATTCACGATCTTTGGCTTTTAGACCAAATCACGCTAAAGGAACCATCGTAAAAGTGTAGAAGCCCTCTCTTCTTAGAGATAAAGATATGCATGACTAAGGGTGTGTTTGACAGCTCCACCAAAGTTCTTCTAGTTGATACAAACTTGGTCCAAAGTGTTATTTTTAGTTTGATAGAAACTAAATCAAAATTGCATGATTTTTTGTCTAGTTTAAATTATAGCCCTTAAATTAGTTCTTTTTAGGACCGATCTCCATCTGAGATAACTTTAGCCTAGTTAGGAAAAAAACTAGCTTTATTTTGGAGTTTTAAAACACACCCTAAGTTTTATTAGATCCGAATGCTCACCTTCACGATAATAACCGTATTGTTTATGATTGCCCATGTTTTCTTGGATACTAGTATGCCACACGTGCATTGCGCGTGGCGTACTTGGTTTCAGAAGTTATTAGTAAATAATATATTCTACACTATTAATTCTTAAATATGTACTTACGATATAATATTTACTTATGGTATATTGATTCTCAATATATCAAGCACGAAAGTTACAAAGGCCACTAAATAAAAAATTAACATTAAATGGCTAGTATCTTCTTGGAATAGTAAAAATTATTATTAGATGCAAAATTACAAAAGCTATGATAGCAAGATGGAATCACAACCGATATATTGTTTGAATAGCTCAGTTTATGGGAATTGTATCGGTCAATTTTTTAATCTAAATTAAAAAATCTCAATCAAGAGACAAATTAATCTCAATTTCATACAAAAAATCAAAATTTTTATGCAATTCAATCAATTATATTATATATAAGTTTGTGTATTCTAATTTACTTAATGATTAGAAGATAGATAGCCAATATGTTTTATTGGTTAATCTTTGAAGCCTAAAATTAATAGGAACAAAGAATTTATTGGTGATTAATCAAAATGAAGATAAACAAAATTTTATGATACAACATAATTATTAATGAAAGAACACAAAAGATGTTTAATAGAGGTAAGAAAATCAAAAGAACGAGAAACATTGAAAGCGTTGGATAAGTTGATAGCACCTCTAAACTTGAAATGTACATGAACTAAGTAATTAGTTAAGAATTAAACCATGAATACATCTAATGAATAAGAAAGTACAACTTATGACCTTATTCAAAAGAAAAAGCACAACTTATGATAAATAGCACAAAAAGCTATTACAACATTGTGCAAGGAGGAAACTCATTAAATAGCTTTGCATAACCTCTGAAAATAAGATCATACATTCTTTCTAAGTATTAAAAGATCAATAAGAATCTTACCCAATCCACAGCAAAAAAAAAAAGCACACACTAAAACAATCTTTGGTTCCCAAATCAGACTTATACATACTCGTAGATATCAAAACTTCCAAATAATAATCTTCTTATAATCTATTATCCTTCTCTTTTTCAAGGATTCAAAAGACAAAACACAAATCAAGAGCTACAAATTGAACATGAGATATAGTCTTCAACTCCATAAAAAAATATTTAAGTCTACGAATCATTTGACAAATATTATCCAATGTATGCACGTGCACATATATATACAAGCCACGTACACTATAAACCAGTTGACAAACTTTTCATATAACATATTTCATAAACCATTGTGTTGGTGTAGAAATTTAGCTTAGTAGGTGATGTGGTGAGCTGAAGAGAATGGATGACCCTAATTTATAGTGTAAAGATGAAAAAATGTTATGTAAAGGGAAAATGAAAGAATGGTTAGTTAATTGGATCCATAACATATGCATTTAATTATATAAGTTATGAAATCTTTAAGAGCCTAAGAAATTAATTAAATCTTATCGTTATGATGATTTGTAATTAATTTAATTTAATTTAATTTAAGACTCATTGAATGAGACTTCGATATAAATCAAATAAAGAAAATAATTAAAGTAAAGTTAAAATTATCAAATTTGAGAGGGTTAAAAGGGGCAATCAAAAGTTTTAGCAGCTCAATCCTCTTTTATATGTAATATGTATATATATGACAAAATGTAGGAACTTGGTACCAAGCATAAATTTTGTGCTTGGTGGTGAGGTGTCTCATTTTCATCCACTCTCCAACCCATATGAATATAGTCCTTCATTTGAATGAGTGGATGAGAATGAACCAGCTCATTATTAAACACAAAAATTTGTGTTTGATACCAAGTTCCTCCATATTGCTACACACACACACACTAGTATAGAGCTCGTGCGTTGCACATGAATTTACGTCTATATTATTTGAATTTTTTAACAGAAAATGGTGAAGTGACTTATGGAAAGTAAAGACTTAGAATAAAGCAGTGGTAATATTTTTTTAAAGAATAATTAATATTGTGGATAACTCTAACCTACATTATAGAATCTACAAACATTGAACTTGCGACATCTCCTATCATTGTTAAATAATGAATTTAGGCTATCTTGCGTTGCTTTATTATACTCCTATATTGTTTAGGATTCTAGAACATCTCTTTGCTATTGTACTTACGCACTTCAATATAATGAATAAAATAATCTCTTTTCTTCCCAAAAGCTCTATTCTTATCATGATATTGTAGCTTCTCTATTAGCCTAGAGAGATCACTTTCTTCTTCCTCGATCTCGAGTCGTCAAGGGAATTTTGACGCAAACTCCACGCTTCCCCTCAGCGGCCTCAACGCCAACTTCAACTCCTTTCCTTCAGTGCGATCTTACTCACACCCAAACATCTAGTGAAACCTTAATCCTCGACGATGCCTCTGCCCTCTCGGCATATATGCATTTGCTTCTCCCTACACAGTCATTGGTCAACCCACTTCATTGGCTATCTCGACGATGTCCGCGTCCTCGACCACTAAGACAACCATTTGCAGTGCTCTCAATCACCACTAACCCACAATCATGACCTCCGCTGCCTTTACTCCACAACTTGACATCACCGTCATTGATCCAGACAAGATCATCAACACCCAACTCTCCTTGCCAGTGACCGCCACAAATACTAACATCGTCATGCCATCCGATCATTGCCTCGCCTTTGATCAGCCCACCTCAACATCATCTACAACCTCAATCGCTTCCAACTCTTGTAAGCTACAGCAAGCCCCCATATTCCCCTGCAACACCCACAACCCCAGGGCCTTATAGGTCCCCCCACAAGCACCAAACACTCACCTTCCTCCAATGCACACTCACCAAGTTCTCCTTTGCCATCAATTAAGAAATAAAACCCAACACATTCCTGCCACAAGCTTTACTTAACTCCCCTCCTGCAATCATTAACATTTCTCCTTACACGATGCCATGCGCACACGGTGTTTGACAGAATGTCTCAGGGAATTCCACCTCTAGGATGAGCTCCGTCTCTCATCCACCACCACGATACGAATCCTCTCCACGGCCGACATCACAACTATCTTTGTCTTTAGATCATTCAATACAACAACAACCAATCACAATGCACACAAACTGTTTGATGTAATGCCTAAACACAATGCTCAAACCTTGCACGCCTAATCCTCTTAGCAACAACCACCACTTATTCAGCTTAATGTCCTAGCTGCCATGCCCAATTGCAATGGCCATGGCAACAACACCGCTAGATTCTCTCTATCTGTAGCGCCCACGACAGTGACACCGTCGGACTATCTCAATCTGCGGACCACAGTACACCATGACATCATCGCCTCAGTCCAAGCCCTCACTGGATAGCACTAGGATTTTGATGTCTGCAATTCAAGCAACCGATGTGCTCCAATTCAATCACCTCTTGTCGAGCCACGCCAACAACAATCTACGTAAATTTAGCTCATCTTATCCAAACTCTCAGTTCTCTACCCACTGTGAGTTTGACGGGAGGTGTTAAATAATATATTCAGGCTATCTTGCTTTGCTTTATGTTAGTCCCATATCGCTTAGGATTTTAGAACATCTCTCCTTGTTATTGTATTTATGCACTTCAATATAATGAATAAAATAGTTTCTTTTTTCCCCAAAAGTTCTATTCTTATCAATCATAAGCAAGTGCTCTTTCACATTCCAAGTTCATCTATAAGTGACTTGATCTATTAGCAATGGTGCAAGTATTCTACCACCTTCCAGGTTCATCAATAACTAAAGTGATCCATTAGCAATAGTGTTCGTCCCTTGTAGCCTTACAATCCTTCCTGCTATCTTAGAATGTCGAGTATCGTCAGGAGCACCCATTGGTTGAGGAGGGAAAAAAATCAATTAATGGATAAATTAAGCTTTAGTAGCTAGATCTAGTGACCCAGAAATTAGACCATGTACAACCCATGCTTGAGACCACAACTACAAAAAAAGTTAGAAATTAGGTTCTAAAGACATCTCACTAGTACATAGGACTAATTGGGACTACTATGACATTGAGATTAGGGACTCGCTCCAGAAGTTCTAACGAATACATACAGAACCCTATCCACTTCCAAATACATAGGCCACTTATTTAAAAATGAATTATGAAAAATGGCTGTCTCCAACCACTATACCCCTTTGAGGAGATAATTGATGCTTTGATATAGTCATCCATTTAATGTACAAATTGAATATGCAAAAAATAACAAATTGAACATCACACCTATGGAGGCAAACATAGATAACAGGAAGGATCCTTAAAGTATTATTGAACTCTATACTTCCGTCCTAAGGGATTAATTTTTTATTATCCCCCTTATGCTCTGTGTAATTACTAATATTGCCATTTTATGAGTCTATAGTCAAATATTTAATAGATTGATGGTGTGACAATGTTTTATTTATTTATTTATTTATTTATTTGCATTTTCCCTAGATTTTATCAGACCATCACTTTTTCCTCCAAACAGAAAAAGAATTCCAGTACTATCCTTCTAAAAAAATGTCCTTTAATCTTTTTTAGAATTAGAAAATTAATTTTAGAATTGTACAAAATAGAAGGAACAAAACAATGGCACATTATTGATCCGTTAAATATTTGACAGTAGGCTCATGTAATTACCACATTTAGCTCATACTCATTGTAGAAGTAGACTAATAAGTAAATTTATACTTTAGAGGAAAATCGGGAATTCAATAATTTAAGGAGAAGCTAATAATTTTGTCCCGAGGGAAAAAATAAATTAGAAGAAAATGACGCTATAGTTGTTTGATACTGAACATTTTCCATCAGTAGGGGTTTTTTTTTTCCTCCAAATGTTTGGTATCTTTGTTAGGTTGGAAAGAATGAATTTTTATGGTAAATTTCACAAAGCCTCTTGAAGTTTGGGCATTTCTCAGATAACCCCCTTAGTTCTTAAAATATCACAAAAGCCCTGCTGAGTTTTTGGTTTCTTAGAAAACTCCTTTCAACTTTGAACGTTTTTAAAAAAAACTCCTCAAAAAGCATGAACCGGATTTCTCATTGAGAAACCCCTACATAATTTTTTCCCCACCCATGTGAAAATTGCGATTACTGTTGTTAGTTTTTCTTTGTTTTTGGAAAAATATTGAAAGTTGAGGTGTTTTTTGTGTGGGGGGGGGGGGGGGGGGGAGGGGGGATGGGATCTAAGACCCTAAAAAATTGAGGGTTGTGATCTTTTGAATGTTAAGGAGGCTAAATTGAGAAACGCCCAAACTTAAGGGTAGTTTTTAAAAAATTGCCTAGTTTTTAAATATACAATAGTAAAGGAGGGGTTTATGTTGGTGGGGAAGTAAGAGGGATGAATGATTTAACTGTACCTAGCTTATTATGGAAAAGAAAAGTGTGTAAATTATGATGGAAAAGAAAAATGTGTGAGTTTTATGTAATTATAGAAACAATATATTTTATCAAAGTGAACAAAGTTCTAAATCTTGAATTAAAAAAAATCTAAATCTAACCATAACTGTAGGAATATGTGCTTCACAAATTTTTATTACTGAAAATTTATGGATACAATTAATCTTCATTGATCTGTACAAATAACCCATTGACAAGGGAGATGGAATCAAAAGATGAGCAAGAAAAGATTATGATCAGGTACAGAATAGAATTATCATCAAGGATCATTATTAAACCTCTACTTAATAATATCATAATATGAGTATATATCCTCCGCTACTCTTCTGCCTCTTTCAATAGCGACCGTGAATGCTTAGTATATTATTTATACTGGCCTTGCTCCCTGAGATCCTCAAAATATTCTCATGGCTCTCTCCATCACCTTATAAAAATTTACTGCATTTTCAGAACCATAATCATCGTAAACATATAAATATACCATACATGAGTACCTTTCCCAATGTGTACAATGCCTGAGGACCTCCTAATTCATTCAGACATCATAGGAGCTTCTGCATGAGAAAATAATGAAAGTCACATTTGAGTATAGATGTTAACTGCATCGAGTATGGAGCATATTTATGCTGTGTGTTTTTGTTGGCTATTGGCATATTCGTCATCTTGCGTAGAACCACTTTAAGAAGGACAGTCAATGATATACGTAACTATTTTAAGGTGCATTTCTAACTAAATGCATGTGCAATGTTCTCTTAAAAATATTTGCTTGTTCATGTTCTTTTTTGTAGCATCTATGTATTCTTTGTTCTTATAAAAGGAATATATGAAAATGAGTAAATTTTTTAGCTAAATGCTAACATACCAAAGTATATTTTTCTCCTTTTCACCGAGTTGTCCAGGGCCTTTGTGGTGTTAGCATTTAATTAAAATTTTACTCATTTTCATAATATTCCTCTTCTGAGAATAATTTTTATGTATCATGTACAACTTCTCTCTCTATTTATATCTATATTTGAGGAATTGCTCCATGTACTTAAAAGTCTATAAATTCACAAACTATGCATGCTCTATTCTCGCTTAACAACATGAATTTGAAAAAAAAATAGTTATGATGTACCTCTTGTTCCGTATTAACAAGTCATATTTTCATTGAGAAAAAAAATTCAATATGATCTGTAAAGGCCTGTTAATGGCTTCTCCCTCTCTTTCATTCTCTTCTTTGCAACTTCCTTAACCTTGAAAAAGTTTTGTATCGGATTTGGTGCTGGCGATTATTTTATGGATCATGTGTGATTGGATTTGTTAGAAAATAGATGTGTGAGGGATGGAGTATATATATATATGTAAGAGAGGAAGGATGTTATGAAATGAGACATGAGTGGTCTTATGATTAATAAAAATTAGGATTAATAAGTGATAATGTTAATGAGAGTTATGAAATTGAGGTTATTAATTAAATGGAGAGGTTATAGACTTTGAATAGATTGATGATTAATGAAAAGTGGTTATTACAAAGGACTTACATAATTTGTGTAATATATGTATATGTGTCTCATGTATATGGTTCCATGTATGTCATAAGAACTAAAATTACGTGGATACCATAACAATGCATGAGTTTAATGAGACACCTTTCATATTTTGGATAAAAATTAGAGGATTTTAGAAAAAAAAGTTTTAACAACTTTCACACTTTTAGAATAGTAATAATAGTAATAGTAATAGTAAATTAAATGCTTGGTAATGTTGTACTCTAATGTAAAAGTTAGTGCCTTAAGGTGGAACGTTTTAAATGAGTTCCACTTTGCCAGCCAACACTTAACTCTCTAAACCCCACACACACTAGGGAAAGCGCCTAATCATAAATGCTAGAAGAAAAGTAAGCAATGGATTTCTAATCATTCAAAAGCCTTCGCCTTTTTGTAGCCGTAATTTTTTTTGCTTTCACGAGAGCTTCTCATCATTCCTCAGAGATTCTCTTTTTCCCCTTCACAATTATCAAGATAACAATGAGTAGCAACTCAGAGTCTCAGAGGATCCAAAGATTGATTTTTTTTAATACCCTTTCTCTTTCTCTTTCCCTTTTATTTATTTTTTTGTCTTTTAGAATTTGTTTTGAACTTTTGAGTTTTGATGCATATTCCTGTACCACTGGAGCATTATACAATGAGAATTGAGTAGCACCATTGTTTTGTGCTCCTCAAGCTTCTATCCAATCAGTACACAGAGTTCATTGACCCTCATAGTTTATTTTCACAATAGACCCGGTCCACGGCAATAAATGTTCATTGATCAACAAAGTTTATTGTCGCAATAGATCTAGTCTAGGCGATAAATGTACAGCAAAGTTCAGTGATCCAAGAATTAATACATCTTTAATGCATACTTAAGGCCATGAATCATCTTCACTAGATAATCTCTCAATAAGTGGATACTCAACAACAAATGCTGATTGAGAGAACTAGACCCATAATCATCTTTGTGTCTTGGCTAAATTTTTATTGGGGCTGGGCTTTACCATGCCTTTCTTATTGAGGCTTGATCCAAATTCTTTGTCTCTCCACTACTATATTATAAATATTAATCCGTTAATGGATGGTTGTGAGTTGTCTTTAAATATAAATTAGAAAAATAGTCATAAGGATATGATAAATACTATATTTGAAATAAATAAAATTACAATCACCTAATTTTATGTAGCGGTCTCTCTACTATTTTTTTCAGTGGAGAGATCATAATCCGTAGTACGCCATAGAAGTTTCTTTGAGTTAGGTTCTTCCTCATATTGTTCAATCATGTTCAACTTAACGTTGCAGTGCACACAATTTTTCAAAATCTGTCCTTTTAGGATGGTTTTTGCCTTTGAGCAGGCCTAAATTTGCAAAAGTACTTGGGCCCAACTTTGGTCTCGGCGGAGTCGCGCTACTTAGCCTATAACGTAAATTTGCTTTTGTTGTTAGGGGAGTTTTCTGTAATTGACGCAATTTTTTCTAGAAAAAAAAGAGATATTAACGCCACATTTGTATCCTAATTTCCGTGTAAGTTTGTTGCAAATATATAAAATTTTAATAAGAAATTTCAAGACCCGAAATTATCAATATATGAAAACTCTTATTAGACAAATTATTCGATGGAAAAATTATCAATAAAGAAAACTAGTGTCACACGATCTAAAGCCCCAATAATTACTTAAATCTTAAATGTCATAAACATATGATTTAAATTATTATCACCATAGAGACATCTAATTTTACCAATAAGAAATATGGTAAAATGGGAGGAAATAGAAAGTCATGTATATAAATAACCTTGGGAAAATTGTGTCAAGGCCCAAAAACATGAAGTTCATGTGACCCCCCCCCCCAATATTTTCCCCATGTGGATCAGCCCTATATACACGCTGTACTTGCGTTCAGGCCCCAAACCTGCTGAAATAGTGAAAACCCCACTTGAAGTTACAAAGCTACCCTTTGATATGACTGAACTCGATAACCGCGCTCTCTCCCACTCAAGTACTGCCTCTCTCCCTCCCTCTTCTCCACTGTTGTTTATCCGCCGGAAATTCCTAAATTCAGCCATTTCTAATTGTAATCGCCGGAAATTCTGAAATTCCCAAATTCACTATGAAAAATGTCGTCAAAAGAAGCATCCATTAACGATTTCGAAGTCGTGCACTGTGGTGGACGGCAGGAGGGAAAGGCAGCGAAATCACAGTCCTCGGCCGCACTCCGTGAATCATCTGGGATTGGAAGCACGGAGGAAGCGTCCAAGACCCTCTTGGTCATGCGAAGGGGTGAAGTACGTGGTCAAGGCAAAAAGAAAAGACCATCAAGTGATCGTTCAAACGAATCCAACTCCAAAAAGAAGTAAGTAAGATCTAGGGTTTTTACTTAATGAAAGAACTTAACCGCATTTAAATGTTAAGTCTAAACTAATTTCCATGTTATCTAAAGTGAGGTTAAACTCAGTTCTAAAATATTTCATGTTAGGTCTATTTTTAGTTCATGTTAGGTCTATTTCTAGTTAATGTTAATTCTAGGAACAGTTATGTTAAGTCTAAAAGCTATAGTCATATTAAGTCTATGAACAGTAGTCCAAAAGCAATAGTTCGTGTTAAGCCTAAGAATAGTGCTTTTATGTTAAGTCTAGTAAGAGTTATGTTAAGTCTAAAAGCAACAGTTCATATTAATTCTAGGTAAAGCCTAGTAACAGTGTATGTTAAGTTTAGTAACAATGCATGTTAGTTCTAGTTTCATGTTAAGTCTATTCCAGTTCTTGTTAATTCTGTACAGTTTAAAGTTAAGTCTCCAAAACAGTGCATGTTAAGTCTAGTAACAGTGCATGTTAGTTCTAGTTTCATGTTAAGTCTATTCCAGTTCTTGTTAAT
>JBAKGM010000233.1:31433540-31450102 GCA_037177215.1 Asparagus racemosus
GTAAGTCTCATAAAGAGGCGACTCTGTTTTCGATTTGCTCTGTAAGCCCATAAAGGCGTTTGTAAGTTCGAAAACAATCAATGGAACGTTCAGGACCGATTTCCGGCGGAAACAGGCGGGTCACATGAACTTCATGCTTTTGGGGCATTGACACAATTTTCCCAATAACCTTTGTCAAAAGTACCTGATTAGGGATGGACCAGAGCACGTGATTTTCCCAATATTTCTTGAAAGATGTTATTGGTCTCGAAGTAGTTCTGATCAATTACATTAAAATTCAAAATTTATGGTAAGAAAATTATTTGTATACTCTTGCATGTTCCAGTAGTCGGCTGATCGCTCTATCTATGAATCGAAATTTAGACTATTTTAGATAACATACATTTTCTTTTTATATCCACTAACACGTGCATTCAATGAGGTTTTAATTTGAATTGTGCTCGTGTCACTTTAGAGTCATTTTTGTTACACCCAAAACTCCTAAGATTTTGGTCGGAATTAAAAATTCCAACTTCATGCTTTAAAATTTGGAAAATTACGACTACGACATAGAATAAAAGACTCAAAAGCAACTCAACGTTTCTCAACAGCCAATTTACAACACCAAACAATCTGCTCTTTCAAATATTCTTGCAAATCAATTTACACCGATATCTTATTGCTCCGGACTTCTCTCCATTCGTACATTATTCAACACGATATTTACAAAATTACAACTTCTATACAGAATGTGCAAAAATGAAATAATAGAAAAAATTGTCACCGGTCCCTTAATCAAATACCCAATCGATAAAAACCAAAATTAGTGGACCTCCATAATTCAAGATCGAGTTCTCTCCAACTCCTTCCCTTTACAGTATCTTAGCTCAAGAGAAACCTGCCTCTCCATTTGTATATGCCTGTAAAAATTCCGAATAAATTCCTCGGCTCTCTGATCAATATCATCGGTCGACGACGCACTGCTCGTTGACCTCGAGACCTCCGAGCCTGGGCTCGTCGATCTCGACCGATCAGTCACCGAACTCGTCGACCTCGACAGCACAAACGGCGAGCCTGAAGCTTCGAAGAATTCATCGTTACTGGTGCAGTCTAGTAGACCCGAAGGCTGGCTTCTTAAGCTAAGCCTTCGATGTTTTTTATCGGAAGAAGAGCCGAGGATTGATGAGAAAATCCACTTCGTTGCGTTGAAGGAGAGCAGGAATTTTACCTTTCGGATTGCTCTGTGGAGCTTGGTGAAGAGAGGGGATTTCTTTGTTGTCATATGCTTTAATGAGAATAATTGAGGGTTAGTTAGGTTTTAAGGTTTTGGGGGGTTTATAAAGAGAGTTGTTTATAAAGAGACGTTACACGTTTTGTTCGAAGTTTCAAGGAAAGGAGAGATTATATGAGAGATGTGACCAATTATTACTTCGAAAGCAAGTTGCCTTTGTTTTGTGTTGTATACTTTTTCTTAACTGTTTGTTGACTGGGCCACGTTTTAAAACTTTTTCCCCCTCTCTCTTAAGTCTTAAGTATTCAGATCCTCTTTACCATGAAAAGAATAATCAAAGTTGTCTATTATTTAGTTGGCGATTATGAATTTTCTTGAAAGTAAAATGTCACAAAATGCTATTCAAGTAATGATGATTATATTAAGGATAAATTATAAACATCCTAAAATTTTATGAAATGTTATGATGCTTTACGCCAAATTCTTTTCTTTTATGTGAAATAGAGTTAATTTGCTACATGAGACCCACTCATTTTCTAAAGAAAAAATAGAATTAATTTTCTTTATTTCGGTACGTAATTTAATATCAAACTATGAATAATGGTGAGAGTCAAAGAGGTCCAAATCAAACCGAGGGAGCATTGTTTAATATTTTATTAGAAATAAATTTCATGGGAAAAAACTTGATAGGCTCTTATATATTACTTTCTTCTTCTTCTTCTTCTTTTTTTTCTTCAAATTATTGGTAGGTTGTTATATGTTTCTAGCTAACGTTATATGCACTAACATATTTTGTTTTATCTTCTTCTCTAATATGCAATTTGTTATTTCTTTGCTTCCACTAATCCACTCCCTCAAGCTTTCCCGTATTCGAACCTCGAAGGAATCAATCCACGACAAAGTCTCAATAAAAAAACGTCCATATCTGGTTATACGACTGACTGAGTTTTTTTTTCAAAAAAATTGAGGAAAGGAACTTTGGGCAATTAAAAACACAAACAATGGTACTATAGTTTAATATAATTGTAGGATGTAAATACTACAATGCATCCTTAATTTTATACAGTTCAGTCAATTTTCAAACTTATGACGTGCCAAATACAAAACGTGCAATTTGCGATAACCTGATTATCTAGGATGTAATTACTTTATCCCCAAGGTTTTAACAGGTGTATACTGTACAAACTAGTAATACTTTGGGCAAACAGTGCTTGGGCCCCAATTTGTTTCCGCTATCAGGTCCACGACTTGGGCCGAGCACATCTGGATAAACCCAACTCTGTCCTATGTCGACGTCAGGCAAGTTATATTTCGGGGAGCTTTGGTTGCCCCAAAAAATAAAGATAAAGTATTATATGAAAACTTTTTATAATGGAAAATGGAGCAAATTTTATTAAACTGAATAAAAAATTACATACTCCATATCCAAAGCAATAAAAAAAGCCAGAATCTCATTTGACCAATGCATAAAATTAGAAATGTGAAGACCACGCTAAGCTAGATTGTGAGCTACTATATTGCCTATTCTTCCAATGTGACTAAAAGAGAATGATCGAAATGTTTGAGCTAGTTGGACAGCCAGATTCATAAAATTTCCATCATGTTTTGCGTAATTTCCACCTATTCGTAGCTCAACACTGCTTCAAGTGCGTCAGATTGAACTTCAATCACCTCAAGCTCCAAATTTCTTGCTACTTCCGAAACCCTTATAACAGCCATAGTCTCCAACAATTGTGGTGTGCCAAACTCTTGTGCTTTCTTAGACAGAAAATATAAGTTTTCCTCTCACCACCAGACCATAAGCCCGAAAATGATACTTTTGCTTCAGCGCTTCTCATGACTTCAAGTGGAACCCACCACGCTAGTGATAGATGATTGAGTTGCTCTCAACAGCTCATCCACACAAAGTTCAAAGCTTGTTGAGCCACCCAATTATTATAAAAAACATAATCTTTTCATCCCATTTAATTTAAAAATCTTTTTTCTTCGCCGGAACTTCCTGCACGTCCTTGAATAGACCAGTAAATTTTATTAAAATAGATGGAAAAAATAGCTATTATTATATTATAAGGACAAAGTCGCAGAGGATTGTTACTTTTGAGGAATGGGAAAATTTTTTCAAGATATTATATAGACTATACTAGAACAGGATATATGCATACCAACAAAGAAGATTTCGAAGACCCTAAAGACAAACCCAAATATAAAGAATACGACATTATCTTTACAGAATTGACTAAAATTTTCTATAGTTATAAATTCCAAACTTTTCAATGCAAAGGATCTCAAAGCAGACATATGCAATGAGATGGCCTTGCTGAAAGATCATCAAGGAATTAGAGATCTTTTTAAGGGGCCCAACCCTTCACCATTTTATCGGTAAACATACCATTAATTGCTTTCATAATTTGGATAATTACTGATTGTATCCCAATCCAAAATTCAAGGGCTGCACGCGTTAGGCCGTGTTGTGGGCTGGGCCAACCTGTGCCCACGTCGGACGCCGTCCGCCGACTAGACTATGTTTTATGAAACTATTATTAAAAGAAGAAGTCTAAGGCCAGTTGCCCAACATGACTGTCCTTAAAAGACTCTCGCCTAAATTAAACTAGGGAATCATTGGGTTTAGGGTTATTTTAGGATTAATTATATTTTGGGAAAGATGTCCCTCTATAAGAGAGAGTGACGACAACAGTCGCTTTTCACAACTACCGCTAGAACTCCTCTTATTAAGATGCAATCAAAATTCTCAAAATATTGAAAATCGTCTTCTCTATTTATATCTACGTTTCATTTCGTGGAAGGAATTTAAGAAAAGTGGAGAATTTTCATGAAAAAATGAATTTGGATATTCTTCACTAAAAAAATGTGAAGAGACTATTATATTTTTTAGAGCCGTTAATTTATCAAATATAAGTGGTCATGATTCACTTCAAATCTAATACTCACCGAACTCCCGTATTTTGCACACATTTTCTAATCCACACTTAAAAGCAAATTATAACTATTCGTTAAATAAATTAATGATTATGATATAGTGGTGGAATCTCTACAACTTTTTTATTAAAATAGGGAGAGTCTGGATCCTAAATGAATACGGGTCTAGTAGGAAATAGAAACCATCCTTAGGATTAACAAGGAACATCATAAAAACAAAATGATTGATGAGGACATCATAAAAAATTAACATTGATGAACTTATTTTTGAAAATGTTTTAAATAAAATTTCTAGATGTAGGGTTAGAATAAAATTATCGGAGAAATTTTTAGGTGCTCATGAAGCACCTAAGTGCCTACACCCCTTCAATAGGAAGGGGACATGGGGCACTAGAGGGGAGAATGTGATGTCACATTCTTCCCTCTTGTGCCACATGCCCCCTTCCTATTGGAGAGGTGTAGACATCTTGCCTACTCCCTGAGTAGGCAAGAATTTCTCAAGTTGTTGATGAAAACCAAAATGATTGATCACTTATGAGGGTCCAAATATATAAACTAAATAGCAACAAAGTGTTAGAACTGTGTCCATACAATTGACTTTATTTGATGAATAACAAACATTCTTATTAGTCGAATATGTGTTTGAGACGATCTAGTACAATGTTTTAGAGATATGAAACAAGAACGGGGCGACCAGTGTTGAAAATTAGCTCAATAGCTTATTTCAGAACATTGACTATCGATGATCCAATATGAAACACCAATGATCATCTTGGCCACCAATGATTCAAATGTCCAGAGAGGTTCAAATCATCAATGAAGCAAATCAATCGTCAATGATCATCACTTCACCATAGATGATCGATTGCCACCATCGATGGTCGCCCGCCAAAGTTTAGAATTCTGATTCGATTTTAGATTTAATCTGAGACGTTCATTGTTAGAGGTATATAGACTATTTTCTCATATTTTTAATTAGAGATTCCTGACCTAATTGAGAAATAAAATGAAAGAGAAAGATAGAGAGAGCTAGGGTTTCAACATAGATTAATCTTGCTCGGGTATCTCGGAAAGCATCATCGACGTCGTTCTTCAGCATCCGATCATCAACTTTCGAGGAGTGCTAACTTCATCATCATCGCCGTTCTTGTCAAAGCTTCGCTATTATTATCAAGGAGAACAGTTTACATAATCAAAGAGCTGTAAGATCATTTTAGTTGTGCTTATTTGATATTTGATTCTTTCTATTAAACTTATTTTTAGGGTGCACTCAAGCTGGGGCGAATTGAGGGTTTACGGCGTACTCAAGCTAGAGTTAAATGACCATTGGTCACTAGTTAAGTCTAGGGATGTGCATGCGTGAAGAGTTTAGGTTACACGACTAGTTTGGGAGAAACTACGGTTTCGGTCTTGCAAGCCTACTAAATCGAGTTTATGATTCGAGAGAACTTTCACAAAGTGATGAAGCCCTTTTGCAAGAAGGAAGAGTGAATGTTGGATTATTAATCTAGACCACTATAAAATTTTTGTGTGTTCCGACTGTAATTATTTTATGTGTTTTGTGTTGTTTACCATTTTGCTTATTATTATTTTTATGCCGCTACATATTCTTTGATATCTTGAAAACAATAGGTAATCTTAGACTTGCATCTCAGACCCGAACACAAAGGCCAATACGAGACCTAACACATCCAAATGAGCAAATCAATGAGCCCGAATATTTCATAATAATCTCCGTTCTCGTTTGCCATAATTTTGACTCGGTCAACTACATGACCAAAATTTTCTTTAAAAAAGAATAAAATACAAAACGGCTGATCACTTCGGGTACTTGTTTGTTGTTACAACGTCCTGTTCAAGGCATCCCATTTGGAACAAAATAAAAATAAAAGTTCTGAAGAAATAAATCATTTGAACTTATGACTTGGCATTATGTTTACTTGAAAATAATTAGGGAGGGTTGTTGGTGAGGAGAAAGCAACAAGTCTCCAAGACTAGCAATTAATTTTACTTTTCCGGGCATGGAATCTCTAGTCCAGCTCTATAATGTCATTAATCAAGTTGGAGGAAGACATAAGTACTTCGTTTGATAAGAAATATCTTTTTAAGAAAAAAAAAAAATAGTTTTTTTGTTTACAAAGATACTAATTGCAGGAATATCTCATGCATCTAATTAATAAATATTAACTATTTCTAATGATTAGCGACAGCATACAAGCGTGTTTAGGTAATACATATTCATTTAATCATGCAAAGAATAGATATATCTTTTCTTTTATATATGATGGGTCCATTAACTAGTTTCTACATTTCATGTTATCTAAACAACCGAATATTTAGCAATACAACGAGCAACTCGAGATTATAAATATAGTTGTTTAGAGAGTTGTGATATTTTTTTTTCCTTCTTGATAAATTTGTTACTTCTTTGTTTTTTTATGCGCAGATGAACGTTCAATTGTTTATTTTTCTGTAATTTTTCATTCATTAATTTGTTTTTGCTATGATATTAATGCAGTGCGGAAGTAATAAACCTCGGAATCTACCAATGGTTGTTCTCTAAATCTACAGAGAAGAATCTTCGAATCCACGAAGAAAATATAATAAAGAGGAAATTTTATTAATGAAAAGTTATGCATTTAGGGTTTATAATTGTTGATGCTCGGATCACACATTCACTAACCTCTGTTAGATTAGATTTTAGAAGAGTGGGGTCCGCTTCTTCTCCTAATGCCTGGTGGTTGTGCACGTTGGTGGTTTCTTCTGCTCCGGCTGGGGAACCTATGGAAAAGGGGACGGAGTTGGGATCTCTGGTGGTCCCTCCAACGATCAAGTCAGTGTGGATATTAACAAAAGTAGAACAACTAGCAAAGTCGAAGCTTTTTTGGTTTAGGTTGCTTACATTGGTTACTGTTCAGTTCTCTATTTGTATGGAAGTTGGAGGGTATTTAGGTCACTCTAGCTGGTGCTGAGCTAAGGCTTGGGTCAGCCCTATTCTTACGCATGTTAACTCGATGATTTGACAGAGACATGCGAGGGCGGTTGTGTCGGACAGCCTTGACAGGTGTTGCTCTGGGACAGGCGCGGGAGTCAGCGTTGTTCCCTCGGCATTAATGGGGATGTGATTAGTTATACAAGCAGGCAGAGGGGTTCGAGGTGCCTTAATTATCATGTGAGATGGAGGAATCAAGGCACTGGTCGCTCAATTAATGCGATGCCGACGCGCTGTCGGGCCCAAACTTCGTACAACCGTCGCCTGGGGGATGAGAACTTGAGCCGACTGAGCGGGGAACGTTATGCCGTCTAAGGGACCGGCTAACACTGCTTTTCGCGTCGTCCATGAAGATAGTCGACTGATGGGATGACTAGTCCCACCTCTCGAGTCGCTCCGTGAGGATTGGTCGACTTGAAGAGTCGAGGAGGACGGCTAGTACCGCCATTCGCGTCGTTCATGAGGGTAGTCGCCCAGGGGACGGCTAGTCTCGTCTTTCGAGTCGTCCAAGGGATTCGGATTAGGGCGGCCTAAGCTCGTTCCCTTATCTCAAATGTTGGTATTCCTCTCGGAATTCAAGGGCTAATTAGTGAAAAATGTCCAAGACCATAATAACAATCCTCTGCTTAAATAAAAAATAAATAAGACTCCTACTAGAACCCGAACTTTACTAGAAATAGAAATAACAAAGCTCTTCTTAAAAAACTCCTTATGATTGGGGAAACAAATCGGTTAAATTTAGAATCAACCCGGATTTAATTCGTAATTAAAACATACTCCTACAACAGTACCTAAAATAGTAAAAAAACTAACAAAAACTCTGGTATCTCTTAATTCAGAGGGAATTTCGCGAAACAGACGGCGGTAATCTGAACATTGGTGGGTTTGGTTGGCTCCGTCTTAAAAAAATACGTGATTTCCATATATAATTCTTCAAATTCCGATGTACGGTTTGGAATATATAACCTATTCTTCGTTGCAAGTTATTTTCTTCAGTTAGATCCGTATTTAGGCTTTTGACGGTTCGGTTTCTCCATAAATATATCCATAGTGTATTCTACGTAAGACATCAAGGAAAAGGAAAACTTAACCTCCCAAAATGATCACTCAACTGCTTGAAGCCAAGTTAGAAATGTAATCAATATTTGAGGCGTCACGCGCAATACAAGTGCTGCTGAGCAATGCTGACTTTAATTTTTTTGGATCCTTTAGTCTAAAGTAAACTTCATTATAAAAATTGATTGACTTTGATTGAATCCTTTTCATACGCGTATATTGAGATGCCCGAATACGTCCCATTTGAATCTATCGAATAATTTAAATTATCCATACCCAAATGAATATAGATATCTATATTCGTCAAAATAAACCTTGCATAAAATTGTGAATTGGATTAAATCTTCAAGTTATTTTTGAGCTGTAGCTTGTGACTAGGCCTAATTTAGTTACTCGGTGAAGTTAGCAGAGCATGAATATTTAGTCTTTACTCTCTATAGACACTTGGCCAGTTGAACTACAATCACAATTTAAATGCGTGGCTGATGTTTGGTGAAGTTCGGCACCCTTGATTCCCAATATCTACCAAAGATACTTATTGACAGTTTAGTTTTGTTGAGCGGCGCACGTGTGTAATTTGAAATTCCAGCTTGGCATGCTCATAACCAACCTAAGTCAAATTTCTACCGTATCCCTTGAACTTAATTGAATGATGAACCGGCCTGTAGCGAAACAAACATTATTTTTTGACCAAGAAAAATAGTATTCGGTTTGTCCAAATTATACGCATGCATGATTGTAGTTATGCTTTGTAGGAAGACGTTTTATAATTCAATTTCATCTCCTTGACTGGAGCTGTAGTAAATTTAATGGGTGAGGGGTACCTTGTCTAAACTGGTAAATCCAATAGAACATACCAAAATTTGGAAGTAGTGCAAATAAGACTTCTTCCTCTTCCTTTTGTTATTTGTTTCACAAAGTTTTCGAAGAAGAAGAAGAGAGAGAGAGGGTCTTTTTGAGATCTTTTCTAGAGCGAAAGACTACATACGTAATACAAAAGCTAATTTTATTCCTAAATTGATGTAGATTTTAACTACTTCCGAGATACTTCTGAGCTTGGGTGGAAAAAGATTAAGAAATAAGAATGTTACATAAGCATATCATCATTTAAGAATAGGGCTACCATACCAGATTGACCTTAAAATTGATACCACTTTACCATTTAGCCTAAAAACTAACGTCGGCGACACTCTAGCCTAAAAACTTATAAGTATGTCGTCAAATAGGCCTATCCATTGCCGGAGGTAATTTTTTAAGTAAAAAATTAATAGATTTTTTCATATAAACCCACCTCAACCTCTCCTATTTTTCAGATTAACCTCCCAATCCCCTATTTTGAAGTTTATAGAAAGCCCTCCGTTACCACCATCTCCCCCCTCATCCTTTTTATCATCTTCTCCATTCTCTTCTCCTCCATGTTCTCAACTTTCCGTTATCTCTCCCACTCTTTTCCCCTCCTTTTTCATATCCCCACTCTTATCTCCTCCTTTCCAATCTCCTCTATTCTCTTCTCTTCCTCCCAATCTCCAACATCCCTTACTCTCTTTTACTCTCTCTCCCCCTCCTCTTTTTCTCTCCCATTCACTGTTTCTCCTTCCCATTCCCCCTCCTTCATTGCTCCGCCCACTCCGAATTTTCAACATTAAATATTCTACTAAAAATTCAACCTCTTTCTCTCTCAGACTCAACAACAAACATTTTACTTGAAGCACTTGGAGAGAGTGGAGGAAAGAGGAGAGAGAACAAGAGAGGAGAGAGAGTGCAGAAAAAGAGAGAAGTTAAAGAAAATCAAGAAGATGTGGGATTGAAGATTTGGAGGAGCAAGGAGTAAGAGGGGGGGGGGGGGGTAAGGAAGAGGAAGGGATATTGAGGATTGAAAGAAGAAGAGAAAGGAGAAGACGGTGGAAAGGAGAAGGTAAGTGTGAGGATATGATATAGGAGGGAGAAGGAGTGGGAGAGATGAGAGAAAGTTGAGAATATGGATGAGAAAGAGGGAGAGGAGGAGGTAAGGGTGAGATATGACAAAGGAAGGGGGGGGGGGGGGGAGGGGAGGTTGAGGATGGAGAGGAAAAAAGAATGGAGGAGCTGGTGCCAAAGAGGAAGGAGAAGATGGTGAGAAGGGAAGGATAAAAGAGTTTTTTTTAATACAAAACTTAAAACTTGAGGGGGGTAAATCTTAAAAGTATGAGATATTAAGGGCCTATATGAAAAAGTCTCATAATTTTCCACTTAAACTAATAACAAATTTAAGTTTTCAGCCGAATAGGCCTGCTTGTCGCATTGTTTATAAGTTTTTAGGCTAGAGTGTCGCTGGCGTCAGTTTTTATGCTAGAGTGGTAAAGCGGTGTCAGTTTTAAGGTCAATCTCGTATTTTAACCTTTAAGAAAGTAATAAAAGTAGATTTAATTTCAAGAGAAACAAAAAGACTCTTTTACTAGGAAAGAGCGGAAATAGCATATACTTCATTTTCTTTAACTACTTCATGACTATTTGGTGCAAATAGTTTAGCTGCATCACTGCATGGGTCCCTTAGGTAGCATATCTCTCTTTGGGCAACAATACCCAACATGGTCTAGCCGAGTTAGTAAGCTGCAAATAAGTAGTACTCTAAGGTATCGAGTTCGACTCTCCGGGAGAGCACCCACACGAATTTAATTTTATGAAATACCCAAGGCCGTGCGTTGAGAGGTGCCTCTTAGCCACGTCCGAGCGAGCACCTACAATTCAATTTTCAATGTGTACTTGTAAGGAGTTTTCCTTTCCTTTTCTTATCTTTTTTCAAGAAAAAAATAAAATAAAATATCACTTGCAACTTAAATACTGCAACTAGAGGTTCATATTAATTCAGTTAATCAAAACGAAAATAAATATGAAAAATCTGGTAAGATAGATGAGGTGCATTTTCTTAACAAAATAGTAAGAGAATTTTTTTTCATTGTCTTCTTTCCAAATATATTTTCAAAAGGGTTTTAAGATATTAATCTCTTAAATCATAGGTATTTTGATATTAGTATATGAAATCTTTATATTTTGATATTAGCCCCTCAAATACAATTAGTACGTTGATATTAGTCTCTTTGTTAACTTTTCCATTCAAACCCCTTAACCATGGTTAGATTATTGGTAATCATGGATGGTTACTTACCAAATAACCATTGTTTTAATTCCCCTATAAAATAAAAAATAAAAGTTTCTTTCTGTTCCCCATTCCACCACTCTCTTCTCTGCCTCTTAGCCTTTAGCTCTTCTCCCTCTAACCCTAAGCGTGGAGGCTAGAACTCCATGGCTACAACCTCTCAATCTTTTTCTTTTCAAAATACCCAAACTTCTTCTTATCTTTTGCCAGCAATTTGACAAGGCAAATAAGATCTTGTGATTAAATCGAAGGAGGAGCACTCGGATTTAGGAATAGGTCATCATTTGAAACACAAAGGAAATAATAAAGGACTCTCTTCCTCTCATTCCCTTTCACTGCAATAATCACAGTAATGAAAAGATAAAATATAGACAAGTCCATTTCAAAGAAATCGTATAAGAGAACGAATGATCATTGAAATTAAATATCCTTTCTTTACGCACAAGAGAGAGGATTGATCAATAAACTCATGTGTTTGCCTCCTCTGAAAGCTAACAGACCACAACAAAATACAAACTATTCCCTCTCAATTTTCATCTAGGCATTTAAATAAATAAATAATAATACTAATAAAAACAAGGTGCAAAAGAGCATCGAGAAGGGGAAGAGCAAGGAAGAAGACCAGCGGTTGAAATGGGTTTGAGTTTGAGTTTTTTTATTAAACGGGTTTTAGGTTTCTAAACGTGTACGAGTTAAATTAAATAGATAACGAATTTGGGTTTATAAGTCATAAGGGTAAAATGGTTAGTCCATCCAAAAAGTTATAGTTAGTAGAATATTCCTCTAAAGTTATAAGACCAAATAATTACAGGATTAATAACAACACATTAATGGTATTTGAGATATTGATATCAAAATATGAAGATTTGAGGGACTCATATTAAAGTACCTATGATTTAGGGGACTAATATCTAAAACCCAATTTGAAAATTACTTGATTTATTACAGTCCTGTTCCTTTCAGATAACTTGGTAATGCTACAAGTGTGGAAAGTCCCCATCCAAAATTGATTCTCAAACGATTTTATCATTGGGAAATACCTTTGTTACTATTCAAAAGTCTATAGCATGAGCAACACTAGAACAGGCTTTTTCCCCTCAAGCTAATGCCTAATCAGATCTCAACATTACAAAGTTCAAACAATTACAGCAGATCACCAACATCAATGCAGGCGTTGATAGAGGATCAGCGGTGGTGGTGGAAAAGTAGTGGTCGACGGCGGAAGAAAGTAGCAGTCGACAGCGAAATCGGAGACAGGGCCGACAAGGCACCGGAGCAGGACGAGCTATTGCTTGCGGTGAGGAGAGGGGAAAGAAGAAGGCGGGCGGCGGCCAAACAAGAGTAGTTCATTTTCTGATTCTGTTATACCAGAACTAACCCTCTTTCTTGCTTTTAATTGCCAGGTGGAAAGATGCCAACTCATCTGTCCCAAAATTTGGGTCTAAAAACAATTATTCATGCTACAAAGGGCTTCAAGTGTTGGCATGACGTGGCTTTTTCAGGGAATTTTTAAGCTACTTTAAACCTGTTCATATGTATATAGTAAGATCCACGTATACAAGTTTGGGGAATCCTCCATGGAGTCTGATGTGTTTGGCCCCTTGGATACCGAAAGGTGGTGATCAAAAGTGACTCGAAGACCGCCATTGCTATTGTTCACAATAACATTGAAGATGGTTGGAACATGGATATCGCCGTGAGTATAACTGAGGAGTTGGAGAAGAATTGGGAAGTTTAGCTAGCACACATCTTCAGAGAGGGGAAAATGTGTGCAGATGCTATGGTTAAAAGCATTGACTCAAAATAAAGAATTCGTAGTCTGCAATTGCATCTCAGAGTTTTTTCAACCTATTTTAGTGAGTGATATTATGGGGCTCTCATTGGCCCGATATATGTAATTTCTCTTCTAATTTTTCGGGCATATACTCCTCTGCTTTTACCCCAAAACAATAATAAAATCCACGCATACAAGTTAAATAAGTCCGATAAGAGTATGTCAATAAGACTTTTGTGAAATAATAAGACAAATGCACACAATTGGACTTATCTAGTGCTTTTGGCATGCATGTTTAATTTTCGCACTTTGTGCCGGGCATTCTTTGCTTTGCTTGAATGAAGTATCTTCAAAGTATGGGAATCTGTTTAAATAGAATTTTGTTTGGTTTTCACAGGTATTTATCTTCGTGAAAATTTAGCAACTTGTTTTTCTTACTTGGCTTGGACGAGTGCTCCTATGAAAAATTAATTGTTTGATATACAATTGTCAATTTATGAATAGCTGAGCACAAGCTGAATGTGTTAGGATGTAGTCCGTACAATATCTCTTGTTTGAGTAATAATAAATTTTTATTTGATACTGATAATTGTTTGAGATGATATATTACAGGTGAATATTGGTATAAGAAGTGTATGAGGCGAAATGATGCGAAATCAAATCAAAAGTTGATTTCGGTCTTCATGTACCATTGATGGTTAACAGTGATTCATCGATAGTAGGTGAGCTCATTGCTGGCTATAGGGATAAATTAATAATTTTTCAAAGAGATGTTTTCAGATCATTGATGACATGTAGGAACCCATCGATGAGGCCTTGACACCATCGATGGTTGAGAGTCACCATCGATGGTAAAGTCGGCTGATTGCAGATTTTCAGTTTTAATTTCAGCCGTTCGTAGTTTTTTTGAGCTCCAAACTCTACCATGTTTAGGATGTCTTTTCTTGACCTATTGGGGACTATATATTATTAAAAGAGATAGAGAGAAGTGAGTGTTCTGGAGTTTTAAATTGTTAAGAGATTATTGAAGGTTTTGAACCCCGGAGCCTCGACAAGCTCTTTCTCGTCGCGCACAATATCTCTGATCATTTTAGCGATGAGAGTTGCCATTGGATTCATCATTTACACCATTATCAAAAGTGCTATAAGATCTTTCATATATTTTGAGCTTAGTTGTCGTTGTTTAGTTTTATTTTAAACTTGTTTTTATGGCGTACTCAAACTGGTTGCAATTGAGAGTTGAGACTAGCTAGGGTAAGGTATTTACTCATTGTGGAGAGTTAGGTTAGGCAATTAATTTTGGGTAGAGTTTAGGGTGCAGTCTTATAAGCCTATTAAATCCGATTTATGATTTAGGAGAACTCTTAGCATAGTGAGGAAGCTCATTCATAAGAATGATGGGTGGACATGGGATTGTTATTTGAAACACTATAAAATCTTGCATATTCTTGGTTGATTGTTAATTATAATTATTTATCATTAATTATTTTTATTTTATTTATTCCGCTGTATATTCTATATTTTTAGCGAAAAACGATAACAAACCTATTCACCTCCCTCTAGGCTCGCAACTCAAATCTAACAGAATGGTCCCACAAATTTGTTTATACTGAGGAGCTGTGTTCTTTTTATCCGTTTTTTAAAAATTTAGAGGTGGGCTTTCAGCGACTTCAATTTTTTTTTCTTCAATCACACATTTTCCTTTAATGTTTATTTATTTATTGTAGACTTTCTGTGCTTCCATCTACAGCAGGAGTTGCAAAGACGTCTCAAGGAATGATCACAATCTCCGTGTATGTAGTTGTTTGTATCATTAAAAAAAGGGAAAAAAATACAATGACTTTTCATTTTGCTTGAGTTTTCCCCATACCCACCCAGAAATTATCGGTATTTCAAATTGGAAGTCCCAATTATTATAATCCAATTTGACCCCTTATTTATTTACTTCCTTAAATTTCAATCCTAATCTAAATGTAGAGAGTTAATTAGTAGGAATATTATTTATATTTATTACATTATATTTGTATTCTTGTAAATTTTTAAATGACGTTTAATTAACTTAATAAATTAAATAAAAGCCTGGTCGCACCCCCCCTCAACCCCTTATCTTCGCCATCATTGTTCATCTCTTCCCTTCAGCTCTAAAGCTTCTCTAAAATTTTAAATTGACAAGGGTAAGTAAGCTCTTTATACATTAACTGTTAAAATATTGACATTAGTTAGTGTTATGACAAAATCACTAGGAAAAGACTAATATCAATCACACGAAAGCACAGAAAAATATTGATAATACAAATAATTAACAGATATATATAGTTTGGCTTGTAGCCTACAACCACGAGCGAAGGAGGAGAATAACTTTACTAATAATTTGTGAGGAATACAATATGAATATCTCTCAACCACCCAATCCCTAATACACCCCAAAAGTCTAATACAATCTCTTTTAAACAGAGGAACAAAAAGAAATCAAAAATATCTGAAAGACTTCAAAAGGAGAATACTATTATCTGATTTAATAAGATTGGTGTTTGCAGATTGATGGCATAGTTCTCAGATTGCTCCTGTATGCATATTTATACAGGCCCCAAAGACCAATTACTTCAAGCCCACGAACCAATTACTTGAGGCCCACGAAGCAATAACCCCTGGTAAATATAGAAGTCCGCAATAGAAGTCCACTTTGATGATTGAATTCTAATGCACATGAGATTCCTAATATATTAAACTTTCCATATATCTCCAAGCCAATAGGACTTGAATCCTATTACAATTCCAATCAATGAAATTAACTTGCCATCTACTCAAACTGAAAATTGTGACCAAGCCTAAGTATTTGAGGCAAACATCAACAAATCTTTATCTTGACTCAAATATGTAGAAAATTCCTCACTCCAAATTAGCTAACTTACTCCACCTTCTCCAATAGTCCCGCAGGGCATCTAAGTGCGGCACATATCGATCAAGTCCGAGCTCGGCTTGAACTTTTCAACTGAAAGAGGCCTCCTCAATAAATCGACTGAATTGTCCACACGACAACCATAACTCTTAGCAAAGTCATCACCTGAAGTATCTCTTGAATAGCTGAAGGGCACACAATTGTCTACTGACAATGTGTAGGCTATTGTATCTTCATATTGTCACGGTGGTCGAATATATCGTCTAGACCAATTTCTAGCAATAGTGTATTCTCATTTTTCTTGTAGCTGCTGAGATACTTCATTTATTTGAACAAGATCTGGCTGCTAAACTCCGTAGTCCTATCCTACTAAAGAGCTAAATCATAAATTTTTATCTCCACCTTCTATTATCATGTAGTGCACGGCTTATCATCAGCTGAAACTGGTGATTATTTTTTGTGGAACTTAGCTGTTTGGTGTAAAAAAGAAGGAACCTCTTTCTTCTTTATTTGTAGTGTTGATTGTGTACAAATCAAGAATTAGCCCCTTTTTTACAA
>JBAKGM010000233.1:31495811-31518848 GCA_037177215.1 Asparagus racemosus
AAATGTAACTTTACGCATTCTTACATAGTCTTTACAACTAGTAGAATAACCTTTAAATATCCTAGACAATTGTGCATTCCTGTACCTTTCATTCGCTATTTTTTCTAATCTAGGTACATGAGTGATACGCCTTCGTCTTGACTGTAATCTCTTTAGAAATGTAACCATCATCAACAACACTGTCATAGCACCCCCAGAAACAATCCTCATCATCATCTCCTCCTCAACATTATCCATCTACAATACCGTACATGCAAATAGAAGATTACATACATAAGCATATATGCTTTAATAACATTCCAAGCTGAGTTTAACTTAAAAATAATTATAGAAAACAAGTTCATACTTATCTAGGTCATTTGGTAAATTGAGAACATCACACATTAAAACATATGAACAACCAAAAATTTCAGATACTATACAAGAACCCTTACATGAAGGAAACATGTGTCACAAAAGTAACAAAACATACGCGCATAAATGGATGCTTAGCTGCTATTCTATGCCCAAGGTGTAATAAGCTAATGTCTTCTTATTTCAATGAACAAGTATTATTCTCCAGATGAGACAATCAAAGGATTCAAATTGCTCTCATGATCACAAGCTTGCTTGTTTATTTCATGACTAAAATGATCAGCTTATACAATGCGTCTTGTACGAATCCTTTCAATAAAAAAGATAAGCTTGAAACTGATGTGAGCGTACGCAACTTAACTATAGTATTTATTTATTTTAAAGCCATAACAACAAAGTTCATACAAAAACTTTAGACTTAAACTTCTTCATGACAAACAATACAACAATGTATGTTTTCTGTACCTGTTTATTTCCACAATAATTCTGTGGAAGCTTGAGAAACTACCCGAACATCTATAACTTGCATTTTTCTTGAAACATATGAAGGCAAGAAATTGATAGGCCACAAATTTTGAAAGATTATGATAAACTAACAAAAGACAACAAACTTCAATAGCAAGTCAACAAGGAGTTGCCAATATATCTAGAAATTTGGCAATATTTGAGACTGAAATTGAACCATAGTATTCTTTAATTAGCCAATCACAACATTCAGCTAAGTTCGAGGCTATTTGAAGGAAAAAATTGATATTTGCAAAAAAATTTTGAATTTTTACCTTCCTATTTACTTGATTTCAACGGCAGGAACCACCGGGGTCGGAAAAAGATCCGAGCACCGAATCGCTGGAAATGAGAGATCTTGAGGAAGATGTGGAGACCGAGTTTGTTCCCCAAATCTTAAGATGAGCTGCAAGAGGGAGAGGGATCAGCAGCGATCTCGAAGGATCGTCAACTTTTTTCCAACGATTCGGCGAGAGAGACGGAGGAGCAGTAAACTAGGGTTTTTTCGCTTCTCTTCGAGAACAACAAGAAATGGTGATCCGAGCTGATGAACACGAGAAGTTTTACCGCTAAAATCAGCTTTAATATATTATTTCACAACCCGTTTCCAAGCTTTCGCCCCTAATTCCTCTCCTTCGACTGGGATTTTTTTTCCAGCACCATGCTTTCCCCTCTTTCTAAGAAAATTTTTCCATTTTTTCTTTTTTGAAACAAACACAAAACATGCGAGTGGATCCTTTACAAAATTGTTTTTAGTGATAGCAACAGTTTCTTTCCACTCCTTTCCAACCTTTTTTTTTTTTAAAACAAACACACTAGTTTCCCTCCTCTCTTTCTTCCGATCTCTCTCTCTCCTCCAAATCTCTTGCCGCCGGCAAATCCTCAACCGGCCGGCAGAAATTCCCTCGCCGACAGCAAATCTTTCGCCTAAGGTCACCGTTGCCGCCATCAACTCCTCCTCCTCCTCCTCCGACACCATCCTTCACCTCCATTGCTAAAACCCTAACCCTAATTTCAGCTACTCTCACTCGCCGCCATCAACTCCTCCTCCGTCCCGTCGCCGCCTCCTTTCACGGTGCCGTTTACATGTAAGTACTGTGTTCTCTTTCTTAAAACCCTAACCCTAATTTCAACTTCTAATCCTAATTTCTCTTCCTTTACAGCAAATTATCTGCCACCTCCCCTCCTCCTCTTCAGTCATCCGCGACCGCTGATTCCTCCAGCCGACAAATTTAGGGTAATTTCTGTAAATTATTATAAATTGGATTCGACCATTAACACTCTCCATTATTGACATCCATTTCCCAGCACTACTAGTACCATCGCTGCTTCCCATCCTTTTCAGGCACCTGAAGAACAGAAGGTAACAATTTCCTTATTCCTCAAAATTCCAGCATTGTGAGATTTATTTGCTTGAGTTAGTAGTTACCGGGGTAATTCATTTATTGATGCAAACTGCAATTTGAACATAGCTCTGATCTTATAATATCAAAACAATAATGCAAATATCAGCCAGGACTTGATCAATATATATTAGATGAAATATCATTAGACATGTCCTACATATGAAATGCACTTAAATAAAAAACAAATGTGCGCGCACATGTACAGAAGAAAAGGCTCATCAACTATGCATAAAGTTAAAAAAGAAGAAACAATTAGATGAGTTTTTGAGTTTAAGCTATTAATACTTACCATAATTTGGGACATTAATGTTGGGATGGGCATTGAGCTTGGTGCTGTCATTGTCGATAATATTGTTGTTGTTATTGTTGTGAGTAATTATTATTATTATTATTCATGATGAGCTTTATGCTTGTTACTGTCATTTGTATGTACCCGCAAAATTTGTATGAGCAGTATGTGGAGTTGGATTCAGAATTGAAGGGGAATCTGATACTGCCTCGACTTGATATGCACCTGAGATTATCAACTGTTGATAACTCGAACAATGGAGAAGTTCTAACAAAAATAATGAAAGAATCAATCAACCTTTATCAGAGCAGAGGGAGATGGAGTACAGCTGCTCAATGATACATATAATTCCATATGCAAGTATCAGGGGTGGGTTTTAAGTCTACTTGTTTATCATTTCGATTGAAGTTAGCGGAAAAGACAAATAGGTACTATGTTTAGATTCATGACTTCAATTGATCCATGTGATTTCCTTGGTTTCAATATAAATTAGTTACAAGTTGTAGTTGTATGCGTAGCTAAAGCCATAGAAGAGGAATTTGGCCATAGAGCTTGACCGTAGGTGTGTGAGAAATTAACTATATACGTAACCCTTTTGCTAGCTATATACTAATTGATCATCAATAAGACAAATTGCCAAGCCTTTCAATTAGGAGTAACTGAATATGGGAATTAAGCTCTAGGAAAAAAAAACTAGGTATAAACTTTAACTTGTAGCTTCAAATTCGTTTATAATATCTACATAAAAGAAACAAAATCGGGTTACCACAATATTGGAATACATGGGGATTTATTTCGTCAAACTGAAATCTAGACATAAACTACTCACACAAATACACATGTCATCTTCTTCTTGCGCTAATACAATTAACGCAACTAGAATTGCTTGTTTTCCAATTTCCTCCGTTGTGATTTAACCATGCTTTTTAGTGGGCGTCAAAGTAGAAATACTAATTTCAACTTCAGCAAAGGTAAATTCAAGAAGGGTATGAAGAACATGATCTTGATCCGCCTTTTTCCTTGTAGGTTGATCATGAATGCCACTGCAAGCTTTCGTGAAACTTGTAGAAGAAACAGAATGAGAGAGGTGTTTTTAGAGCTTTTCACATTTTGTAGTTGACCTTGCAATCTTATATGTGATTACTTATCAAGTTACCAAGTGAAGATTTTCCTCTTTTTAGGATTCGCATGTTAATTAGAAGATTGGGTCCTACATCTTGTTTTCTCAATATCTCTTTCGGGGCTAGTTGGTTCATCAAAAATTTTAGCATTTGGGATGGATTGCAAATTCTAGGAGCAAAGTGTCATTTTTTTGGTTTTTTGGATTCCATACTTGGTGTTTGTTTCAATAAAAATTTAGGAATGTTGAACCCCGCAAAAAGCAAGCATTTTTTTTAGAATTTGCCAAATCCTATGAATTGAAGAGGATTTGTCAAATCCTATTAATGGGTATGGTTACCCCAATTGCTATGTCATTGTTCTCTGTGGGAAGGTAAGCTCACGAAGGTAAGCATATTCACCTCTTTTTTTTTACAATTGATACAAATAATAAATTACAAATTCTAGAATTTGTTATTCTACAATTTAGGTTTGAACCAAATAAGAGATTGCAAATTTTAGGATTTTCTTTCCTATAATAATGTTGAACCAAAAAAATATTAGAGATCCTAAGGCATGTATAAAGCCCTATGGATTTGAAACTCCTTATGAGATTACAAACACTAAACTTTTAGGATTTCATCGAAACACCCCTTAGCCTTTTGTAAAAGGACTTGATGATTATGAGATGATAGCTCATTTAGCAAAATGAGCTACCAATTGATAAAGTTGTGATGTCCATGATTTTTGATGTAACTAGCAGATGGGTCTCACTATATTGGTATATCTCGGTAGCTCATTTAGCAAAATAAGTCGTTATATTATACCCATTTTACCTTTCTAAGTTACAATATATGTTGAAGCCCTTTTCTTTTATGTTGGACCTAATTAGACTCTTTAGATGTTCATTCGGGTAGACTCGAACCATTGCCATTTCAATTCTTTTATTTGTCCTCCATAGAAGAGGAATTAGTTCCTGGCTTCGCTTCTTCAAAGGCTATATCATTTGCTTCCTCCGATACTATTGCTGGCCGTCACATGGCTGAACCTAAAATAAGTGGTAAATGATTGCCACGCGGTTGCTTTCAGTGGCAACTGTATTAGTAGTATAACATGGATATAATTTGAAGTGGATATACATAAGAAAACCTATAAAAATATAGGGGAAATATTGAGATTATAAGCGACCTAGGTGATTCAAATGCTAGCTCCGCCTCCTCGTCTCCGCCTTTGCATCCTTGTCAGTTTGTCGAGGTAAGTTCTGCTTTCTTTTCAATTTTTTCATTTTTTGCTTTTTTGCTTTTTCTTTTTTTTTCTCTTCTTTCATTTTTCTTTTCTTTTTCTGTCCTCTCATCCTCTGTCTCCTATAGGGTATTAGTTTACTGATCGGTGAAATTTCATTTAGGGTTTAATGTTGATTTGTCCTTAATTAGGGTTTTTATTTTATTAAACCAAGGTGTTAAGTGAGCATTTTGGACCTAAATGTTACAAATGCTTACTCTTTTAACATTTTGTCAGGTCTGTCCCGCCTTCAATTCTTACAGAGATATGGCTAAAGATGAGATCGATGCTGAGCTCGAAGAATCTCCTTCATCGGCGATCCCTTTTCAACTCCAGTTCGAAAAGTCAATCCCTTCCCAGGTTCTAATTGCTAAAACCGTAAACCTCTTTTTCCGGGCTAAATTTAAAATCTTCTTTTGATCTTTTTTTCCTTTTTTTCTTATTAGATTAAGATTGCGGAATGGAATCCAGAGAAGGATTTGCTTGCTATGGTCACTGAAGAATCCAAGGTCCTCCTCCATCGATTCAACTGGCAAAGGCTCTGGACGATCTCTCCAGGTTCGTCATTATTAACTTTTTTCTTGTTGTTTCAAGCTTTTGCAGCTTGATCGATACTATTACTATTAAGTACTAGTAATGCAACACATTATTCTGTCAGATGCAATTCGAATATCAATCTAAAAACTGATATTGGTAAGGTTTGAGATATATTCTTAACATATAATGCTGAGATTTTATCTGATTTATTGTGATTTTAAGAGGAGATGGATGATGTTAGTAACTATACATTTAATAGAAGTATCCCTTTTAGCGTTCGCACCACATGCATAATTTTTTTAGAAATTTCAGATATACTCTCGCACTTTGGGAAAACAAAGGAAACACCCTCACACTTGTAGGAAATGCCCTTATTATTGGTAAAATCAAATGGAAATGCCCTCACTTGAAAAAATTAAATGCCCTCAAACTTGGAAAACTCCACCAAAAAGAAAAAAAGTAAAAAAAAAAAGAAAAAGAAAAAGAAAAAGCCTAACCATTCGCTCGCTTGATAATTCGACTTACCCCTTGTGTTTCATGCGCGCATCACGTGCTTTGTAATACTAGTACTTAATAAATGGAAATATAATGATGATGTCACTCATAAGAAACGGCGTAGGAGGAGAATACTGTAGAACTAATTTTTGAGTTATATGAATGGTCTTGCTCGTTCAACTCGAAAGAGAGTCACCTCCCTTTTTTAGTTAGCAACTTACTAAATGACCTTGTGAAGTGTCTATATGCATCTACTTAAACACACTTGTTTGGCTATTATTCTATCATTATTCTTTGACAAGGGCACCTACCAGTCAGCATTCACATGCCTTGACTATCTTGGCGTATTCTTTATATTATTCTTTATTTAAGTTACCTCTTGCTTCATAAAATAAACTCATCTCCTATCCTAATTTAGTATCTGCACATCCATATCAACATTTCTCAACTAGCTATATTCTTTTCTGTATGTCTTTTTCGCATTGCTATTGTATGACCTATCGATTTTAGTGTTAGTGTATCCTATGGAAAGATAGCACATGGAAGTGCATCCGTACACAAAAGAACCCAACAAATTACTAATGTGCCTTTCATGATTTTATTTTTGTAGTTTAAGGATATTTTCCCAACAGAAATAATTGCTAGAAGATCTGTTCAAGTACAAGAAGGAAATGGATGGAATATTTGCCGTGAGGCATTTTTAAGAGATCATTCCAATCATGTGGTTTACATAGGCAAATGCATCTTTTTAAAAGGCAACACCAAGTATTCATATATCTTCTTTCTCCTTTCTCATTGTAACCGGCCATACAAAGTAACCTTAGTCTTTAGTTTTGCAACCTCTCACTCCATTTTTCCTCTATTCTTTAAAGATATACATAGAAGAAAACAAATATTCTTAATTAAGTTAGTTTGAGATGTTATTTGACTCCCAACTATTAAATAGAAGGACTTGAACCTGTCCGCAGTAAGTCTCAACATTAATATGAAATGTTTAAACTTTATACTATGCATGCTAAAATTTTGTGGGCTTGACATTTGCCTTGTGCATCTTTGAGGAGTTCATGAGACAACATAAACTTGTGAAAATTTTATTTTATATAGAAGTCCTTTTTTCACCAAATAGATGCAAGCCTTGTAGCATGTTTGTGAAGGTCATATGGTAAAGTAAGATTGAATTGTAGAATGTATTATTCTAGGTTGCCATGAGAATAGAAGATATATTCTATTATTTTGAAAATTTGATGTTTAAATGGAGCAGTTGGAGATGAAAAGTGTTATTTTATTACTCTATTCTTTTGGACATGCTCTTTAATTTGGAGGGACAATATTATCTATATTTGGATGCTATATTTTCTCTTTTCTAGTTTAAGAAATGTATATATGCTTCTCTAGTGATATGAATGACACTTTTGAATACCTATGCTTCACGGACCTGCAAGATGTCTTCTGAGGTCCTCTAGGAATCATTTAAGATTCTTCTTTATTTCCCAAGTGTTGATCATTTTAACCTTGTTGTGTTAAAGTCTTGACGTTCTTGTTCCTCCAACTATCACTATAATACCCAACTCTATATTTTTGTGACCATAAAACCATGGAAGCAAAGTTGTGACCCATTATATCTCATTGGGATTCCATATAGTTCATAGCTTGATTGACTGAGGTCTCCCGACACGACTAGGTTTATTATTTGAGAAAATTAGTCTTGTTATTATCAAGTCTAGCACGGTTTAAACTCGTTCCGAATGATTTTTTGATGAACCTAGCAGTAACTTAGTCAAGTCAGTAATTAGATGCTTTTTAAGACATGTAATGCTTTGTTTTAACGAATTACTTCTTTGACACCTAGTTTTCCAATGAAAAGGAAAGGGATTACATGTTGAAGGACTAAGCAAAGAGGTGCAAATGAGATAATGCTCACTCTTTGATAAAATGGGCTATCTTGGTTCACTTTATTCCACAATCCTATCCCTTTAAGATCATTTAGTCTACATATTGGTTGAACATTTTATACTCTTATGTTCCCCTACGTGAAGTAATACTTCCTAAATCAAATCCACTTTGTAAAATTCTTTACGAAATAAGTTGATATGCTAATTGGCCCAGATTAGGTCTAAGTGATTCTTGATTCCACTTTTGTTAGATTTGGGTGCAAGCCTCTTTTGGATGCTTTAAGGATTTCTAATGAATCACATAGAACCATTATTTGTTATGCACACTTTAGAGCGAATTTCACCTTGTAAAATTTAGATAGTGATTCAAATATTTGGAAGTGTTAATGGTGCATCTAGAAGGAGGGGTATGCATGTTGATTTTACCAACTACTATCTTGTTTGGCAAATATAGTTAGTGATTAAAGTCTCTTTCATCTTAGGAGTTTTTTATGCGTGATGCTTGCAGTTGTTATTAGCATTCTCATTGGACTCATTGTGTAATGATTTACCTATGGAAGTGTTAATCTTGTTAGCAGGCTCTCCCTTTAGTGTTCACTTATGGAGGAGTTACAGTTGTAAGAGTCTGGCAATAGTTTTTGAGTGTTATAGCACTTTATGTTATTCTCTGTCAGGAAAATGTGTTACATCTCTTTGTTGGCGTCCTGATGGCAAAGCACTAGCTATTGGACTGGAAGATGGGTTGATCTCACTGCATGATGTTGAGGTAGATTCTCCAAATATTTCAAGATACAGAAGCTGAAGTTAATTATTATGGGTTCAAATGTTGATGCCTTTCATAAGTTATAGTTGCTTGACTTATCCATATAACTAGCAAGTGGCGGTTTTAAAAAACTTTTCTTGGGGGACGGAAAAAATATCTATTTATCTTAAAATAAAAGCATAAAATGTATTATTATAAAACTATAGTATCTGTTGGAGATGCACTCGTCACATTTTGTCAGCTCCATTGGGCCTATTTGATGATTCAAAAGTTAAATAGACTTTTACTTTGCAATAGACTAATTTAATTTGCTACTAACGTATTTAGTGTTTTTAGCAGGTTGGGATGCAGTTTTTAACATTTTTTGGGGGCATGTTGTAAATGTTACAAGGATTTATATGCAAATTATAAATGTTCAAGGGTGTGCACCACTACACCTATTTAAATCTACCTTTATGGCTAGGCATGTTATTTCCACTTGATTCTTTGAGGAAAAAGTGAGTATATGGTGGCAACTCGTTTTACTAAATGAGCTATCAATACATAGATAAGTGGTAAGGTCTATCCTGGTAGTGACATCAGAGGTTGATCTTACCACTTTCTTTTCTTGGTAATTCATTTTACTAAATTAGGTGATAACACATATTCAATCTTCCCCTTTAATTTCGAGCTCATTTTTTTTAATTGCATTAAAAGATCTAATGGTTTTTTTCATTGACTAGTCAACAATTTATCTGCTCATTAATCAAACATTTTTCTTCTAGATTGAAAGTATTCTTTGCACTTCATTTTAGAATTATGATCTAACTCCATGACGTTTTTGTTATTTTGCTTTTCTCAATAAAGTACTGCCTAAATAACTTATATGTTCTCGTCGTTGCTGCTGCAAAAAGCCCCACAAAGTCTTGCTGAAGTCGAATGCGTCTAATGAGCATTTAACTCCTTACGAAAGTTGATGCACACCCTAGGCAGCTTTAAAAGCTTAGAACCCGCTTGGTTTTTTTTGGGGGGGGGGGTTGGGGGGAAGGGTTCACCAATCAGCTTTACGATGAGCGAAAGTGGGATAAGATCCTATTTTGCTTTATTTTGTGAAATCCAGTCATAGTATAAACAACTTCCTTTTCATTTGTAATGGTAGTACACCCCAGTTTCTACCATTGCCACCTCTCTGTAGTTTAACCATACATGGTTATTCTCTTATACTAAACACAACGTGAGCAACTTTGTCATCTTCACTTTTTTTATTTGTTTGATAGTTGATTCCTTGACTTCGTACGAGTGTAGTATTTGTTGTCTATGAAATGAAGCGTTTTTGGTTTTATGGTTTTATGGCTTCTGCTAGTATAACTTTTAATTTTTTTGTTAAATATATCTTGCTATTTTTACTGGTTGAGTTGTCTTATGACTCTTACCTTCTTTTACTCACATATTTGTCTTGCTTGTTATACATTTTGGTATTTAGATGCATCTTAGTTCTTATATTGGTGTTCGTCTCTTTCTACAAACAAAAGGTTTCTAGTTTCGGACATCTTGTATGAATTCATAAATTATCATATTGAATAATGAATCATTAAAACTTAAGAAACCAATTTTTGTCTTTAATCTGTAAAATTACGTTGTGAGACTACATGTTATTAACACAGTTACTATATTTATCTAAGATGCTTACATTTTTTAGTATTGCATGTAAACTTTGAAACACATAAGTTGTTGGCACCTTCACTTTCAGCTTTCTGCCTCTCATTTTAGTTAATATGTTTGATTAATTTTAAAACCGTCTATTAGTTCTGTTGCCTGTTAAAGCCCTTAAATTCTACCTTTAGCTTTCCACAATAATGTTGGGTGTATGTGCAACATTTAAGCATAGTTGTCATATGGGTAATGATTATTATAATATGGTGGATATCTCATGTTATGGATGAGTATTACTTGAGGACTCCATGATGCTATAAATAGTGACATAATTTAGATTTCTCCAGGTAGAAGTATTCTAAAGGCACACTTCTACATTGTTGGATGCTAAAAAGAACCATAACCTACTGGCTGAGCAACCATTTTTGACCTTTATCTTCCTTTTCGTTACTGGAGATGTCTATGTTGGTAAATTAACCATTCTGTCTCGTTAAAATTCTCGATTTTCTCTTTCAAGTCTTTATTAAGTGCATCACCAAAGGAGAAAAAAATCAAACATTTTCCAAATGGTATTTAGATTGATTTCAGGAGAAGTTTGCCAATCTTGTGATGTGCAACATTGCTTGTCGTTTCTTCCTTTCTCAAAATCTCCATGTATACCATACTTTAGCTGCCTATTATTTGTATATTCTTCAATAAAAATGTAGGCATTTCCTGCAAGGTATTTTGATTTGTTACTTAATCTACCATGTCTGTTGCTGTTATTTCCAAACTTCTTTACAATACTTGTTCCTCATCCTACACTTACTAGGCCTATCACCTCCAGCTCTATTGTAACATCTTTAAGATATTCACCTTGTTTTCTATGTTTCTATTATAGTTTGCGCCATATAGAATTGTGTATTCTTGGTTTGCTTTTTTATTAGATGTCTTGAACTTCTAGGGCTCGCACTAGACATCACTTCTTAGGAAGCATTTTCCATTACCCTATGTCACTTAACCTATATTACTTGTAAGTTTGTAATATTAAATTTGATCTCATAAAATAACAACTATCGAGTATCAGCGTATGGACAGAAATGATGTTGCGTTCTATGTGTGGTGAATCTGAGATTTTAATAACAGTTATTTTTCTCTAATGCCTGCCACATCAATTTTTTGTCAGGTGCATATTTTATAATTTACCTGCTAAGCTAAACCTACCGACTTGACCAATAAACTTCATGGCTGGCAGTTTCCCAAGTGAAGTGTATGATCCCCTTTTCTGTATGTTCAAGGAGCATATTAATTATATCGGAGCATTAATTTTTCATTATAGAAAAACATTACTAGTATTATATTGATGCTATATAGAAGATGTCAATCTCTTCATTATCCTTCTTAGTTCTCCCATGGATCAATATCCATTTTCATATTGAACTTCATCACACTTTTACTTGTGTAAGTAATTGTGCCTTTTCTTTTATCTTTTACCTTGTCGTTGACTGTGTATAATACAAATATAGTTTACTGCTTTAACTATTATTACAGTGAGTATACTTGATAAACTAAGTAGTCTTCCTTGAGATTTTATGTTTGCTACTGATCTATATTGCAGAATGGAAAGTTGTTACGGAGCATCAAGCTACACAATGTGGCTGTAACCTGTCTTAATTGGGAGGAAGACGGGGAATTGATGAAGGTTTGCTTGCTGAAGCTGTTTGTGCTGTTTTGATTTGTGAACAAATAATTCATAATTAATAATTTAATATAGAGTAAATAGATGGACACTAATCACAAAATTTTGATAGGGTCTAGTTATGTGCTTTTTCCTTACTATTTTGTGAATTTATTGATTAATCTTTGTGCAATTAATGTTGAATGAAAACTTTTATTAAACTGTACACACACAAATATATAAAAAACATGGTGAGGGTAGTAAAAGTTGGATAAATGGAGGACATTTTCCTCCTTCCTATTGTAATTTAGAGGGTAAAATGGTAATTTCACAAGTAGATTTTTCCCACTTCTTTGTTTCATTTCTTATTTGTAGAGAATATGACTTGAACTTACACAATCAAAATTTTTATTTTCATAGAAATTTTTATTTTCATAGAAATTTTTATTTTCTTTCTTTTCTTTTTTCCTTTTTTAATTCTAGAATGTTCTAACTCATGACATGAGAATACTCATATAATTAAATTGCGATATCCTAATGTTTCATTTTTGTTTTAATCACTTACTCCAATTACATTATCCTCATTAATAAAACTACTCAACAAAATTGTGTTAACAATATATTTAATTGCTAAATAATAGTTTATGATACATTTTCTATGTCGAACTCTATAATTAAATTACATAAATTATATCTCCACCAAACTATTAATATTTATAATAATATAAGATAGCTTCATAATAAAGGAAATTAAGGCCTATGAATTATTAAAAAAAAAGAAAAGAAAAAGTGTATTATATAAGATAGTTGTATAAGTATTTAATATTACTATTACTGCTATCAGTGAAGAAATGATGGACTTGATGTCCTCAAGCAACCTATTTCAGTAAAGGGATTTAGTAAACCAAAAAGATGTCATATAAATATCAAAATCACATATCTTTTCTTAAGCCTAACTTTGCATTTTCAACCAATTGAAGGCACATGCTCCATGGGAACTTTATCTTCTATAGTGCAATTCTATCAATTACATACACCACCCATGGTTAATTGATCTGCAGAAGGATTTGGCTGCCTTTTATTACATCCAAATCCAGACATTTGTTGCTTATTTCATACCCTGCAAGTCTCCAAGACTTTATGCACATCAAATCTTCCTTTCCTTCCTTCGGCTGTGGATGAATGGTTATTCTGAATCTTGGTCCTCAAACATTATGATGTCATTGATGTTGCTACCGAATTATCTTCATTATGCACTTTTTTAATACTGTGTTGAAGCCTTGTTATCAATATCAAATGCATGGTTCATTTTTTCATCACATGTTTTGCTTGGCAAAGCCCTTAAATATAATGACCATTCTGCTTGCAAGGTCAATGAAGTTGGCTCTCAACATAGTATAATCTTAAAGATTTATATTGTAGTTTTGCCCTTTAGTTTTGCCGGCTTTGTATATTACTTGCATGAAGTCAACCATTTAATTAACCTGGCAGATAATTTTGCCTTAATCCAACCTGACTAATATCCTTTTATCAATGGGATGAGTAAAATTTGAAATGGGCATATCAAAGGTGACAAATACCGAAGTCCTGAATGACTGAATCAGATTTTCGATTCAATTAGGATTCTGTGAAAAGGAGGATAGAGCTTCCAACAATCGAATATCAAATATGATGCAATAACTAATATAGCAAAAATGCTCTCTTTATACATTTACACAATGAAACCATTTATGACCTGCAACCAAATTTATTCAAAATATACTATCCAATTCTTAGCTGTCACTTAAGTCTGACCTCAGCATGCTAACTTTTACTTGATCTTTGGTCACATCAAATTTGGACCCTTATGTCTGTTAATTAAGACAGCCTCGGACGCGTGATTCCTGAATTTCTGAAAGAATTCATTTGTAGGCAACACCTTTGAATCAGAGAAAGTGCATTACTATTGTGCTATCATGATTTCATGTAATATACGAATATGTACAAAATTTAGGAATTTAAATGGACCCCAATTATCCTATACAGCCTGAAAATCATAGGTTAACCATCCAATCATCCTCTGATAAAGTTGACAGCCTTGGCTACTGAAAAAACTAAACTTCAAATCCAAGTCTCCTTCCTGTTTCCGTCACATGGTATCACACACTATTTTCAACATGTCCTATTTAAATATCATTTTGGATTTAAAAGTATCTCCTTCGCTAATGAATGGCACCTACTTGGGAGGCCTGAAGGCTCACGTGAGTGGGAATATTTATTTTTATGTTTGCTTTGTGTACATCGTTAGCTCACAATCCATGTGCTTTTACTGATTCCTGAAAAGATTTATTACTGAAGTGTCAAGTTTTCCTGTGAAAGTTTGACTCTTTTACTTGTAAGAATCGATTGGTAGATTAGGTAGTGTAACTGATAAGGTTGCCATATTAATGTTCAATGATTTTTCCTTGAACCACTGACATGTTATACGTAACTGGTTTAGTAAAGATCTGAAAGTTTTCATTGAGTTGAAAGCAAAGTAGGAGATAAACTTTGTGGGATCTAGCCTCACTGTCATGTACATATATGGTTGCTGTTGAGTTCTATTTCACTTTTACCTGCATGGATTTTCTTATCATTAATCGAGTTGAATTTTTATATCCAGGAAATTAGTCTGATCCTAATTTATATTCAACTTTAGTTCCAACTCATCCTTGAACATATTACATCTGGTCTATGAACAATATTTACACTGGCAAAGTATTTTAGCAATTCTATCTCCTTTTGAGGGAGCCTGAGAAGAATAATTCAGTGCGAATAGGTCATTCATACTTAAAGCATTTTCTTTGATACCCCTAGAAGATTCTAGGTAAATATCAAAAACCATATATCTGTGGACAATTCTACTTGAAGGATAAGATAATTTGTTTCTCACCATCACAGTTCAATTTTAAAGGTTTTATAATGTAATACACCATGCTTTGCTCATATCAGTTCAGTTTTGATATCCTACTTCTATGGTCATATGTTTACTGCTCTCCATTTCAAAGTTAACACTACTTATTTATATACTTGGAGCTTTTGCGTGCAGGTAGACCGCACGATGCGCTTCTTTCCACCCTCTCCTAGGATCCCTCGGTTGCCTGGAGTGGTTTCTGGAGACAATGGACTTATGGATGATCCAGAAGATCTATTTCAAGATCTTTTAGATTCTTCACATCAACATTTTAACATCCTTTGTAGTGGAGATAAGGATGGCTTCATTTGCTTCAGCATATTCGGAATTTTTCCAATTGGGAAGATTGTAAGTTGACACATAAATTTGTTTGAACTTTTTTTTTTTTTTTGGCTCCCTTTGTATATATGGCTGATGTATGACTCATGGTCTCCCTGGATTAAAAAAAAGGCTCTATAATTAGTGTCAGATTAAAATATTTCATGCATGTTCAGGCATGGAATATGGCATAACTAACCCTTAATTTTTAATGTTTTGCCTTAGATGGCATACCATAACCTTGCTTACTGGTGTCTTTGAGACTCCACTTACCCATTTCTTTTTCCTATTAAAGGTGGTCCAACCTAAGTAAGTGACTAACTGGTAAAATTGGAAATATTTTTGTCACCACAACTAAGGAAAACCAAAGGCCCTTTTAGACAATTTGACATGAATATAACAACATTTAGAAGTCTTGAATTATTGGTGTTTCTAGGGAACTTAAAGTTTATTTAATCTAGCTATCTTTCAACCAGCCTGAAAAAAAAAATATTTTCTAGAATTTTTATGGTTATGTGCTTTCTACCGTCTCTGGTCCTCTTCTTGTGCATAGTTTAGAAGAAAAGATTTAAGGTCTTTTATGTTAGAAAGCTATGCCAGTAGTCTGGATCACTTTGTCCAAACCTCAATAAAAAATATGGGCGCAAAAGTAGTTTTTAGTTTCAAAGGTCCCTTCCACAAATGCACCAAAACTCCAAAGTTATGGTGAGAGTGGAGGGTTATAATTTTGTACTCTTTAACTTCCCCCTCAGGTTGAGGGCCCATTTGTGGGCTGAATCCTGGACTCATAGAGAGGATTTTTGTGGCCAATAAGATTCAAACCCGGCTTGCTCTTTTACCATGTCAAAAGGTCTTTGCTACTGCACTAAAACTCCGAAGTTGTGGTGAGAGCTAAGGGTTATAGTTTTATACTCAAGTCATAATTGGTGGACTTTCCCCTGTGTCTCCTGATGAACTCAAGAAACTTTATTGGACAGTTGAAAACCTCTTGCTTTGTTTTATGGATATTGGAGTTCACTGGCAGATCGTTTGTGTGTATCAACTGGTATGGAAGAAGCAGTGATATTATTTACAGCGATTTAGAAATGCTCCTACTGGAGGTGTATTGTTTGCAAATTGCAGAATACTGAATCACATATGCCAGAAACTTGCCTTCTTTAGATTATCTTTTAATAGCTAAGTCACACTTAAATATCTTATAGTTTTCCCTACTTTGAACATATACCCTCATTTGTTTTTAGTAGCACTTATGTACCCTAAAGTTTTTAAAACTAACACCTGATAGATTTCCCTACTTTGCACTTGTATACCCTTATTTGTTTTTGGTAGCACTTTTATACCTAGTGAGGATATTCCCCCGAATATTCCTCTGTGACACTCACATGCTAAGTTTATGACTTTTTAACCTTTAATGTTTGTTGAAATTACTGTTTAATCTAACTTAATACTAGTTTGAACATACCCGAGTTCTGTTTTATAATAGAATGGGTATTGGTATGAGTTTAACAATACTGGTAAGAGAGTTCTAAAATTAGCATGTGAGTGTCAAATGAGAATATTCCTACAAATGAGAATATTTGTAGGAATATTCTCTCATTTTGCAGAAAATGTCAATTTTAACAACTCCAGAGTACATAAGTGCTGCGAAAAACTAGTGAAGGCATAGAAGTGCAAGGTAGGCTAAAGTGTAAGGTATCTAAGTGGTAATTAGCCTTTTTCAATATACTATTTTAACTCCTGTGCAGCTAACCTAAAGAATATACTACTGTTATACACCTACCTCCCTCCCCTTCTCTCTCAAACCAACCCCCCCCCCCACCCCCCACAACACACACACACAGAAGATGAACAAGAAGAGACGAAGGAAAAAGAATGTACCTTGTTTTGTCAATTTTTCTTCTGAGAGATGAGTGAAGTAAATTCCTCATATAAGCATTATAACTTACGTATCCTAGTGATGTAATTTATTGAGCTCAGCAGGAGAAGAAAGATGTCTATGCCAACTGTAAAGTTTGCTGTTTTTTTATATTTTATATAAATCACTTTTGATGATCTTTATGCTCATGTGACCTGACATGTTGCTTCAATTTTTCTTGTTTGGCAACTCTTGAACCTGTGGAACTCAGAACATTCATTCGCTCAAGCTCTTTTTTCAAAATCATTTTCTTGATCAGTCTACATACAAATTGGCAAATGCTTCTATTCAGAAGGTATTTCATTTACAAATGGTTAGAATACTTACTATCATTTTAGATTTCATATTTTACATCCATGATCCATTGCTGCAACTATGTACCACATCTATTACTAATTTGTTCTAATTGTGTATATAGCGAAATGATAGGCGGCATGCCTTTGGGATTGACATTTATATTTCTTTTACTATTGGACAGTATCCCTAAGCTGTTTTGTTTTTCTTAACATTTTATGATTCGTCTTCTGCTTAGTGTTGCAAGTGAGTTGATGACAAGCAATGAATAAATATGTCTTTTGGACATGTGTTAATGCCACTTAAGGTTCGAACTTCTGTTGACTTTCACTAAATTGTCGTAAATGTAAATTCTTGATTTTACTGGAGGCATCCCCTGATCCTTTTGAGAAAAACAAAAGAATCTCATTGTCTACCTTTTCTGCATGATTTGAAGAATGTAGGGAAAATATCGGCGGCTAGCCTTTTGTGTTGACATTTATAATCTTTAACTATGGATCCATATCTCTAAATTATTTTATCTTATCATTTTCTTTTCTTCATCTTCTGTTTAGTACATTTATAATCTTTAACTATGGGTCCATATCTCTGAACTGTTTTGATCTTAATCATTTTCTTTCATCATGTTCTGTTTAGTGTTGCTAAAGGGTCCAGTGCGAACAATGTTTGGTATGCCTTTTGGACATGTGTACTTGCTGACTTCCACTGGATTGATTGTAATTGAAAATAAATGATTCCTTCTTTTATCTTTTATAAATTGTAAACTTCCAAAGATTATTGTCCTCACTCTTTTGTTTTGATTGTAGCTTCTTATTTACTAGCACATTTTATTGCCTACAAGAATAAACTTAATAAAATCACACGGCTTAATTGCACTTTGGCACCTCTAAATTTCATCCATTTTGAACTTATACACCAAAGTTTTCCCCCCCTATTTGATACCCTAGTGTGTCAGCCTATGTTACTTAGGTACTTCTATTCGGAAGCCGTACCCGTACCGGACACATACTCGTAGCCGTACCTGTACCCAAACTTCTTGGACACTTCTTGAATATATGCACACGTCTGTTCAAGCTTATATAGCTTATATTCAATTAAAACACTCATACACTTCTTGGATGTATAGTCTACACTTCAAATATATTTCTAATATATTGATCTTATGTAAATGAAAAATATAATATTGGTCTTATGTAAATTATTAATTTTAATATACATAAATATACATAACATACATATTTATAACCGTGTCCTTGTACCCTACCTTTTACAAATTTGCCGTTCCCGCACCTGTACCAACACCCATGCCTGTACCCATGCTACTTAGTTTCAGCAAATTGGACTTTGGTATTCCACAACTTAGTTTTTTTCTTAAAATTAGATTATGTGCTTAAGACTATGTTTTGGACATTTATACCGATGTAGTCATTGTAAACGTTTCCCCACCCATCTTCTTCTTGATAGACTTGTTTTCACCCAAAGACATTAGCTCCATAGCCCCACCTTAACTCCATAGCCCTACCCTACTTCTAATCCTTACTTCTCTCGGAAAAGTGAAATTTGGTCAATGTATACTTGAGTGGAAGAAGAGACAGAGGTTGTTTATAATGACTAGAGGATATAAATGTCAAAATTAGTTGGTCTTACAGATATTATGTAAGGTCCTTTGTTCCCAAATTTGAACGTGCATATTTAAGATGCATTCTTAAATGCTCTCATTTCTGATGGATTATTCATGGTCAACAAATAAATTAAGATTTAAATTTTACATCTTGAGTCTTGCTATTGAAGGTTAAAAACAGAAAACTCTGTTGTGGGATATCAGACATGTATTTGTATCATTTTGTAATATTGCTCTCTATCCCACCATTTCTCTCAGTCTATGATGTCAAATGTTATATTTAGTTTTTATTATGAGTCTCTTGAGGGAACATTACAGAACATGTGATATTGGTTCCTGGAACTAATCCAAGTCAACTGTATACTGGTTCAAGCGTGTCAGTAAATATTGTGTTGTTTATAGCGTAGCTGCTCACTTGCTCATTTTTCACTGTTTTTGCTTATTTTACAACCTCATGTTTATAGAGGGTCTTTTTTATCATGCCAAACACACATTTGTTTCTTTTATTTTTCTTTTTTTTAAAGAAAAGCTGGACAATTCTTAACGGGGTTTATCTGTGATGACTATGACTGTAATCAGGTTGCCTTTTCAAAAAATCTTCGTGAGCTGGTTGTTGTCAGCTTTGGAGAATTGTCTAAGGAAATCTGTACAGGAAAAAACAAGCGTACAGTCACACATGAAACAGCTCAACTTGAGAAATCCACATTCAGCAATGCCCCTTTGGTTGGATTGCACTGTTTTCTTCTAGATACTTCTATATTTTCCAGTAGGTAATCAGGAATTAACTTTTGATTAATAATGCAATAACTTTTCCACATGTAAACCGCTTGATTTTTGTATAGGTTTAAAAATGCAAGCACTTAACGAGTGTGCACTTCTTTTGTTGAAAGACAAATGCTAGCCATTTTGTCTCTCAATTTATTTATTTGTTGATATCTAAGGCGAATCCTGTGTTGCTATCTATAATAGGTTTCTTTTCACCTTTTGATTTTATCTTGTGTCTTACGTATATATGTACAATTATGAACTTTCATATACTTTTGGTTGAGAATTAAATGTTAACTGTTGTTATGGTATATTTTGTATCATTCTCAATGCTAAGAATTTTGTTCTCCTATAATCTAATTGTAGCATTTTTCCAACATGCAATCATCTGTTTGTGACATAGCACACTTAACTTTGGGCTATGTTTTTGCTTTCCCGTTAAGAGTTTAAGTTTTGTTTTTACAGGAAAACTGAGCTTCATAAGGTGGCCCTGCAGGGTTCAAATATTGAAAATTTATTGGAGGTCGTCCGTACATCCCTATCAGTGATGTCCAAGCACTGGTCTGGTGCCATGAATTCATTTCATGACAAGTTTGACTCCTTGGCTACTTTGATCGAAAGCCACGGTAATAGTTTTGTATGGAATTAAAGTCATACTTGATGTTCTTGGAGTAATATTTCTTGTACCGTTTCATTTTGTTTATATTTATTTTTTGTAGGGCTGGAATCAAGTCCACAGGATGAGTTTTTAAGCCTTTTATTTGGTGCACGAACAAGTCCCCCGCTTCATCAGTTTCTTGTTAACTCACTTGGTGAACCGGTATCTCCCTATTAAAAAGTACTGTTAGATTAGTTTTTCTTATTTCAACAATCACTGGATGTGGTTCCTTCTAGACAGGGTCTAAAGCGTGTGGCTAAGGCTCTTGATGGGGCTGGGAAGGAGTTGCATCTGATTGTACGTGAACATCTTCAGGTACATTTTCAGCCTCCATTTGTTTTGATCTTCTTTTGCGCGCGCGCATTCCCACACACACACGCAGGCACGCACGTGTGCACACTCGCACACGGGCGCGCGCACACACACACATATATACACTCCTATAAACTTAAGTGTATTGAGACCTCAATGCACCAAACTTTTTGTCCATTGGATTGCTTTAGAAAACGTGTGGACATGTGAGAATTGTGCAAAACTAGCTGACAAAAAAGAAAACGGATGATATTTCTTCGTTAATTTCAAAGTGTGCCCGCACGATCTCTCTTTGCACTCCGCTTTCTCTTCTGTTACCCTCTCTCATCCTCTCTCTCTCTCTTCTGTTCTCCCCTCTCTCACTGTCTCCGACTCTTTGATCTCTCTCTTGGTCCCCCCACCCCACCCCGCCGATCTCTCTCGGCTGTCTCTCATTTACCCTGTTTTGATCTCTCTCTCTCTTTGACTCTTTGATCTCTCTCTTGGTCCCCCCACCCCGCCGATCTCTCTCGGCTGTCTCTCCTTTGCCCTATTTTGATCTCTCTCGCCCACGATATCTCTCTCTCGTTCCTTTTTCTCAAATCTTCCCGTTTCAATCAAGGAAGACAAGAAGAGGCTGTTGAAGGCAAAAGAAAGAAAGAGTATATGCTTGTAAAAAGTACATGAATTGTATGACGCGATTCATAGTAGATTAACAATTAAAGGTTATACTTAATTTTATGTCACTCATATTTCACACCTAAATAGATTTACGTATTTCCTTCACACCATTTAGCTCAAAGAAGAATAACCAATTTGTGAGAGAGAGAGAGAGAGAGAGAGAGAGAGAGAGAGAGAGAGAGAGAGAATGTTGAATGATCGAACGGAAACCATGTGATCAAGCCTGCAAATGAAAATATCAAATATATAATGCGTTGGTCTTGTCAAGCGGATAGAGAATTTGTATATATTTCAAAAAAGGGGTTTTGGTGAATAGTTATACTTACTATTATACAGTACAACCATAACTATGCTACCTAGCCCACTTCTATAACTATGCGGTCAAGACGACCATGAAGCTCCCAATGACTCCCCAAACAAACCAATGTCCACTGTTCAAACGAGTTTGTGAGCTTCGCTTTGACGCCGTTAAATACTCACTGTTTGAACGAGTTCTCATGTTCCGCCATTAATGTTCAAGTCCAAATTGCCTCTGTTCAAACTCCTTCATGCAGCTCAAACTTCATCAGCTTAAACTTCGTCACCGTGCACTACTCCGAGCTTGTCACACCGATCGTTTGCTGCTATTTGTTGCTAGTGTTGGACAGAGCTTTTGAACAGGGTTTGTTTCTGCTAGTTGCTTCAAAAAATAAGGCCCATACTTAGTTGCAAATTCTTCAGCAAACGTAAGTTTACAAAGTTGTTTTTCGTGGGGTGCAAAGTTGAATGACATTTTTTTATGATTCTTGTTTAGGTTGTATTGGATCTTTTGGAAGTATTTGTTTGCAGAATCACTCTACAATGTGCTAAAGCATAAAAGTTGTGAGACTTTAACATCCAAACTTGATTCTTTTCCAAGCTTTGTTGAATGACATTTTTTATGATTCTTTTTTTCTCTTTTCCAAGCTTTGTTGAATTTGTTATTAGTTGCGCCTCAACTTGGACTTTTCATCAAATACCTTGTGAGCATTGTATGAAACAAATTGCATAAGCACATTCTTGGTTTCATTATTAGCCTTTTGTTACTTACAATACAACGTAATTGATCTTTAGTTACAAACAATAAAAAATGCAATCCGTCATTTCATTCAAACGTGGATGCAAAAAATAAAATAAAACATTTTCCTATATCTGCAGTGATAATCACTAGTGATTACAATCAGTGAAATCAATCTCCGAATTTGCTACAAAAGGCACAAATATGATCCAAGCCCTTCTCTTTGCTAGACACTAACCAGATGAAAATTAACGGAGAAAATAATCATCATCCATATGATCATCAGATCATCGAGATCGCCATCTTCTCCCATCGAAACAAGGTGAGAGAGAGAGAGAGGACGTGAAAAAGATTTGAGTCCGTCCATGTTCAAATTAACTGAGAATCTCCTCCGTTTTCTTTTTCTATTCCCTATTTTTGCTCAATCTTGAAATTGTATCTGCACACATCTTAAAGCAATCCAACAGATAAAAAGTTTGGTGTATTGAGACATCAATACACTTAAGTTTATATGTATGTATGTATGTATGTATGTGTGTCTGTGTGTGTGTGTGCAGACACACACACACACACACATCTATATATATATATATACATATAAATATATAAATATATATA
>JBAKGM010000233.1:31549412-31562352 GCA_037177215.1 Asparagus racemosus
AATTTGTAAATAAATGAGAAACGGGTCGAAATTTAAAAATAAATTCTTAAAATGGTCTAAAGTGAAAATTTGTCCCCACCTTCGCATCATATCCTTCTAGGGCGTGTTTGTTTCATTTCCAAAAAAAAAGGCAAACCCATTCTCATAGTAAATTTAGGCTTGTTTGTTTCATTTTCAAAAGGAAATATTTTCTATTCCAGTCTCTTGTTTGTTTAAAAAGTAAAAATGATTTTCACCCAATTATTCAATTATTATTTTATTCCGCCTAGAAAACCTCTCCTACTAATCTCATTATTTAATTATTCTTTTGCACCATTTCCATCCCTTTCTTGCCCATTACCTCTCAAATTTGGCAGAATTGGTTTTTACCCAAAAAGTATATTTTTTCCATGTTTTGAGAAAACTTAAAACCCAATAGTGAAACAAACACAAGAAATGGAAACCCTTGAAAATATTTTTTTTTCCAATTTCAGACATTGTCAGTAGCTTTCCAAGTCTTTCCATGATTTTATAGGTGAAACATACACCCCCCTGGTGGATATGCTTCAATGAATTTGGTGGATAGAGGAGTGCAGATTTGATATTATTCAATGGATTTGCTTCAGTAGGTTTAGAACGAAAAGGACACTTCCTTTTATCTTTTCTTATAATAATAGTTCACTTTCTTGAAAAAAAAATTGTATTTTAATGGAAGCAAATCTCTTATATAAATTCTCATTATTGAAGTTTTAAATTTTCAAAAACTATAGAATATGCAGTACTTTAGGATTTGGCAAAGAGGAAGGTAACGGAAAAAATGGGAAATGATACAGTTATGGGATAAGAAGAAAATAAAACCTAAATTAGCATGACCAAAATGTCCTTTGTGAATTTGTAATTAAAATTTACATAAATTTATATTTTTGAAGCATCGAAGCAATGCTTAATATTTATAGCTTATGCTGTCAAATTCAGATATTTAGTTTGTTTGCTATCTTGGATAAGAAAAATTCATGTAGTTACCACGTCTTTCAGCGACCTCTTGACGTCCGACATGACATATAGTCATAATTACTTTTCTCTGACAAAATTTTGGTTGCTCTCTCAACTCCTCAAAGTAGCAAGCAATGAGAAAACTAGCATTTGTTATTTACATATTGCAACTAAGCAAGAAGTTAACACCGATGTTGATACCTATTTAAGATTTATTATTAAGTTGGAGATGCTATTTACTAGTTCTAGTTCTTTATTACCTATGCTAAATTACTACGAATATTATCCCCTTAGCTTTTTTAAATCTCTTAAATATTCTCTCTTTTATCAAAGAATTTCTTAAATACGATAATGTAGGATACAATTGGATTATATTACAAATATGTTTTACGGCATAACTAAGGAACTCAATCTTCTAACCACCTAATTTTAAAAGGCAAAATAAAGGTGAGCTCTAAAGAAATTTACAACAAAAGAATGGAGAAATGTCAAAAGGAAGTTTGCTTGCATCTCCAGGACGCTAAAACTAATCCTCTTTAGTCAAAAGCACAACCAAAGATCTTTGCGTTGCTTGAGTTGTACAAACTAAAGGTTTCACTTATGATGCAACTGTAAGCTCGAAAATCTTTTCCCGTGTAAAGACGCCAACAGGCCTTGCACTCGAGCTGTAACTGGTTTCATATACATTGCTATTTTTAACAACCACCACCATTTGGTATTTCTTGTCGAGGATCAGATCAATTACTCGGCCAATTGATGTAGATGTGGTAACACAAGGTGGCGGTCCCCTCATCAATAATGAAAGAGGTGCATCCAGCTGCACAAGCATTCACAGAAAGAGGTATGAGCATAGATAATAAGCATAACCTGCATAATGCAAATCATAGGGAACATCCATGATAACATCAGTGCTTTTTTTTCGGTCAAAATGGTCCTTAGAGGGAGCATGACTGTAATTTGAGAAAGCTCTTCAAAAAACAGAGAGTTTCTAAATCAGCAATCTGATACTAACCATCTATAACCACAGCTAAATCAGCCGCAAGAAGAGATCCTACCATGATATTGATGGGGAGCTGGTAGGCAGGTTCACGTAACATTTCTTATCAAGAAGCATTCATTATCAAAAAAACTCAGACAACCAAATGAAATCAGAATCCCATAATAGAGAATAATAACATCGAGAGACAACTTCAAAAGGAAAATATCGTATCTTAAATCTCTGTCAACTCATGTCCGTTGACATATTCTGATAATATTCTAAGCCACAGAAGAGTGACAGGACTATCAAACTAATTTTAAATACTAATAGTTTATGTACCTAAAGATGAACTCATGAGGGATAAATCATCTAAGACTTAGCAATTAATTGAACATCGAAATGTGCAAGTACTTTAAACTATCTTATGAGCTAGAAAAAAAAATTTGTATCTGTGTGGCTTTTTCCGCCAAATGCTTCACAGTTTATTTTCAGAAGATCCATGGATTTTTGATAAAATGGTCAAGCAGTTCAGCAGTTCAGTAGTAGTTAGTTGTTCATTACCTGGGAAGTATTGAGTTATGACGCTATTGTTTCTGATTTTCTCGTGCAGTTTTCACTATGATTTAATAATCTTATAACTAACTATCGTGCAGTTTAGTGCACTGGAATATCAAATTCAGTAATCTGAAAAACTGAGACATTGTGCCTGAATTCACTACCTTATCCAACACTCTAGCTAGTTAGAAGTTTATGAATTACACATGCATGCGTCTAAAATAAAAAAGAGCATGCAAGTTTATTTAAAGAATTAAGATGCTAAGAGCAAAACTAATATTTTTGGAAGGCCCTTTTGTAACACGCAAATGTAAAGAGATAATATGGCTGTCAAGAACATGCTACAGGATGTAATAAGATTCATGATGCACAATACATGGATATTCTCATATGATACGGGATTCAGGATACACACTACAAATAGATAAAATGTGTACATTACAACCAGCTAACTATAGTTTCTGGAAACAATTTGAGGTACTAGGATATTTACACTAGAGGCACCCAGCATTAACTATACCACAGAGACACATGAATCATGCAGTAAGTACACCTATTTGTGAAGGAATACAAAGGTAAAGCCTCTCCTTTCACAAGGCAATACTTTTGCCCTAAGTGATACCAAATTTGTAAATTCCTGCCATAGTGATCCTTAAACACTAGTATCATCTGAAGAATGGTAAGAAATGACGATAGTTATCTTACGTCTATGTGACTCTCTATTTATGATCTATGGATAGTCCAAAGTTCATTGCTAATTCAAAAAAGCAGAATTACCTCTTTACAGTCATCACGATGCACAATTCCGACACAGCTACCCCAGTCATCTATAACAGGAACAACAGAGTCCTTCAGAAAACGCAACACAACTTCCTTCAAGAGCGAGTTCGCAGGTAATGGTATAGCTTCTTCAAATGCAAGCATATATTTGTCAACTGGGTCACCTAAAGAAACCTGGATCACAAGAGAGATGAAAGGTGATTATTGTACATATTTGGAAGAGAAGGCGTGACTTGGTAGAGAAGTGAGACAAACACCTGAGTGAGAATGTAAGGGCCAAACAAGGAACTAGCATACCCTGAAATAGCCTCTAATCGTATAGCAACCTGCAGAGTAATAAACTAAATCATCTTTCTATATCTTATATAAAACCTTTTTCTGCATGAATTATCGTTTGAAGTCGCATAGTATAATGGCCTAAAAACACAAGTTACTATACATGCATATAAACACACACCAAGAAATATTTAGAACATGTATAAACATGTAATAACAAGCAAATAGACACATCTGCAAATGCAGACCTATTGTATATTTTAGATAAAATTATTATTTTATGATAAGGTTTTTCCATTGGGAGCAGAATTTTGTCTGTCATTGTATCATTGGGAGCGTATAAAACACAAGTTCCATTGGGAGCGTCAACGGAAAACTCCCAGAAAAAACCATTCACAGCAACACAAAACTTGATATCCTAGAACAATATAAGCAAAAGATACTAATGCAAGTCAAATGTTAATCATGAAGTAAACATATCAATATATATTGGGGAGGTATAGATAGTCCAATAAGACCAGTTAATTGCTAGAAATACAGCGTAGGATATACTTCAATACAGGTTCATACAAATTCACGTCCATAAGAAAGGATTGACATAAAACAGGTATGTCGTTGACAATTGTGCAGGTAGCCACTGTTTATGTCACAATGCCAAAAGATTCTGACAGCTAATGGAATTTTACATTATAAATCAACTGAAGAATCTTTTATCTTCAACCATGTGTTGTAGAGAACTCCATTCAACTGCCATAAGTTACTTTTTCTCCGTTAGAAGTATTCCAATAATGGGATGCATGCTAAGAAATCTAAAAACTAATGCTTTGATAAGTATATGCCTTACACTCTACTGAAGAAAATGTATATTTTCGAGGTATTAAGTATGAAATTTTAAAAAAAACAGTAGATATGTTGCATATACTCTGTCATGCGTATGTAATAAATGGTAAAAAGTGACTTCACATGAAATCCCACTATAACAGCACGACCATAATAAACTATGTTGTCAAACTTGGAAAAGACGTAAAACTCACAGCTCAAGTCAGTAGCATACTGCTACAGTTGAACCTATAGCGTTTTTTTATAGCTGCCCGGTTTAGAAGTGAATGCAATAATAGATAAATTACATACCATGCCTCCTCGGGTTGTCCATGTAAAGTCATCTTGTTTTGCAATAGTATTAGAAAGTATTTGTCTAGCAACATCAATCTGCAGAAGTAACCAATCCATATTCAAGCAGTAAATTAGCAAAGGATAAAGACAACATATTATGGACTTTATTTTAATTGTTTATGAAGGTTCATGCTTATTAAAAGAAGGCACAAGCTTATGAGAAATATGCACATAAGCAACTTCTCAGATGATACAATCAACTATATATAGGTGCCAGAAAAATTATAGAATATCTCGCCCTTTTTGGTGAGATGTGAGACATTAATACATTAACATCTACACAACATATTGAACTAAGATCATTGTCTACATTGCTTAGTTCGATCAATGGAATTATTTCAAATTAAACAATCAAAGAAAGTGAAGGAGTAACTTTCAGTCCATTCACCTTACCATTTTGAAAAAACATATTATTAGAGAAGATCTTTGAATTCAAATACTTAATTGTTTTAGGAACCTAGACTTGTTTCGGCATATTTTTGTACAATTTTATTATATGCAGCTAATTTATGTGTTCTTAAAGATGAATGGTACATAAATCATTACATGTAAATAGTAATATTGCATCTAGAAACATTAAGATACCTTATCATTATTGATTTTTCAGTCAAGTATAAACAAATATGTATTATGACATTAAATTAGTTCGTGTTAAATATGGGAAATAATAGAACGCAAAAATAATTTATGATGTCGCCGTTAAGGGATATCACTTTACGTTACAGCTCTCAATGTAAAAGCAGACTTCTACCTGATCACCGTTTAATGCTGCTTCCATGAGAAGCTCATCAGCCTCTAGTCTTGCTGAAGGAGAAACTGATCCAACAGAATCTGACCACATGTGTACATGTAGTTTTCTTGCCATATCAAAATCCCCCATAGCAGCAAATACCCGCATCATAGAAAGATAAAGATGAGGCTTTGGCATCAGATTCTTATTCCTTCCGGCTTGCTTTATCATCTCACCAAATATGCAAAGTGCTCCTACAATTCAAATGCAAACCAGTACATCAAACTATCTAATAACAAGCAGTTTTCAGCACAGATATGTTATACCAGACGTGCAAAAGTGTGCGTTCTTGCAAGTTACATTAAAGACATTGCCTGTAACTAATAAGGATATTTGTTCAAGGAATTCCAACAGTCAAGGCATGTCAGCAACTTATGATTTTATGCATGAGAATATCAGAAGAAATGGATGAAATGTTGTTGTATTTAAATAGCACTTAGAAATGGAAATAAAATGCTGTTCAACAGCGGAATAGGATGATCTTTTAATCAAGACTATAGTTCATGTCGTTCACTAGCAAAAGATATGAACAGAATTAGATTACTTAGCTATATATCAGTTATTGCAGTTGGAAGACATTTCACAAGAGTCGATGAAACAACCTGCTTGATTAAAAAAAGAAAAAAGAAAAAGAAAAAGAAAAGAAAAAACATCATCTACTCAAGGCTCACATTTTATATTTAGTACCTAGAATCTTAAAACTCACAATAAAATACTTCAAAATGCCATTAAAATTTGTCGTTTTAGTTGAGGTGTCAGAAAATTTTACCTCTGATGGATCCACAAGCAAGAAAAGCATCTGCCATCGCCGTATATGCAGTCCGATCAATAAACAGGTCAGGCTGTGATTTCATCTCAACCACAATTTTCTGAATAGTAAGTAGACCTTTTTCATTCGCTAGACCCTACAATCGTGTTGTAAGTAATTAAATGAAACATTCTTAACTTGAAAAGTATAGCATTCAGTGAGACAAGAAAAAAAAAACCATCTCAAACATTCTATACTGTGAGACTAAACAACTTACACCTGACCACCCGTTCGTGCCTGCTTGATGAATAAGGAATCATTGAATTTGGATAGAAATTTTTTTTGCTTCCAATTAATTTCTGAAGGGTATATTTTACTTACACATATTTAAATCTAAATATAAATATAATGTTGTCTCACCCTACTGTTTAAGATCTTGAATACTTTAGCTTAAGAACTATGCCAATTCATGGACATTTTGCGTACTTTACCTTAAGTAAAGTGGTGTAAGTGACAGCATCTGGAAGGACACTGCAGTTGGTCTTCAAAGCTTCCTCCTGAAAGATGACATTACTATTTAGTTTTTCATTGTCTAATCATGTGAACATATCAGAAAGACTTGTATAGCTTTAAACTGGCCTTCCAAACACTTGCTTGAGACCTTCATTTCAGCAAGAAACTGAATTGCTGCATCTGTTTTTCCAGATTTCACGCATGCAAAGATAAGTGTGTTATAGGTTAATTTGTCAGGCTTCAATCCCTGGCGCATTATTTCATCCCGGACAGTTAAAGCACCAAGAGGGAAATCTGTGTTTGTATACCCCTGAATGAAAATCAGGATATATGAGCAACAATTAAACTAGGTTATATGCTTGAAGGGTGGAAGTCAAGACAAGTAGCAAAAATAACAGGTCAAAGAAACATGGAACAATCCTTTTGTGCACCGAATCAGAGATTTTAGAAATTAGAAGAAATAAACCTAAATATAGACATGGGAATTCAAGAAAACCTTCATTAATAAGTTGTACAGCAAGACCGAGTGAGTATCTTCATGCAGCACAAGTCGATAACGTGCAACAAGACCATTGGCACGACGCATATCTCCTGCATGTAAGTAGCTGCATCTTAGGATCACTAAACAGCATGAAAAGCAACTATTTATCCAATATATTGGCAAATTATAGACTAGAAAGTATAGGATCACAGATGGAAAAAAAAACATATAACACTAGCAACAGTTTGCTGTGGTGCAAGAGTTATATTATTTGAATACACATGCCAAATATGAACATTTAACGACAAAAACAGCGAAAACAAATACTTCTGTTACATACTTTTTGCCACATATTAGAGACTCAATTTTCCTTTTCCTTTGAACATCAAACTTTCACTCTTCGTGGTCTACAGTTGTGTTTAAACATCAGAAAATGGTATTAAATTTTTTATTTTAATTTAAACAACTCTGATAGTGTATGGTTACGTGAGAACAAGGAAATTGGACATAGGTTCATTCAGAAAAATACATTTAATACTTTATATGGTTTGCATTTGTATTTTAGGTTAAAAAATCAATTATATTAATTTTTTTAATATTTTACTGTTTTTTCCATTTATCCTCTAGGATTAAAAAAAATTCCTCCCTAATGTTTACCCTCTACAATAGGTAACTTCAGTTTCTAAATTACATTTAGGGTAAGAGTAAGAAGTAGGTGTTTACTGTAGAGGCTGTAGAGCTAAGGTTATGACCCTTACCCTACCTGTTGCCACCCCTCTACGTATGCAGAGGATGATATAGAAATTGTTTGACTTTTCATATATTTAAATAAATTTATCATCATCAGATTCATCACCCTAAACATGAAATGAGATATGACCCGCAAAATTAGCTAGTTCATGAAACTGGGAACATGAAAAATGTAAAATGGAATAGAAAAAGGAGTTGAATAACCTCGCAAATAATTTTTTATCTGATAAGAGAAACGGTGTCAAAAGGGTGATCCAGAGAGACCAATTCACAAGAAATAGCACTCACCAGCCTCTAGCAAAGCATTCAGCAGACCATATATGAGTTTAGGTGACAACTTCGGATTTCCAGCAGCAACACCTTGTTCGACAGATTCAAGAATTTGGAATGCTTCATCAATTTTTTGAGCCTCACCTAAACCCTTCACAAGATCAATAAAAACCAATAGAGGAAGATGAAAAAAAAACCTCAATCACATGTCTTTAATCATTTCAAGATAAACAAACATAGTAACAGTCCAACATGAAATGTGCTAAAATAGCATAAAGTAGTTTTAGAAGCATAACCTTCTCATCAGCTAATCCTCAAACATAAACATAATCTCCATGAATTTTAAAAGAAAAGTTAAGTCATTAGCACACAACTCAATTCAGATGTTTTAATGTTAAAAATAATAATAATAATAAAAGAAATCGTAAAAGACACTTACCCAAACCCCTTTAGAAGGTAAAATAGCATAATCCTCAAACAGTCCAAATACCTATCTGGAAGCATCCATATCAAAGGTTCTTTTCCACTAGAAGGAACAGATGTCAACACCAAGCATACATGCAGAGGACAAGAAGCATAAACTTGGCACTAGATGTCTGACATAAAGGTGATCCTAAAAGAGCATGATTCAATTGTTCATTTTTCTCAAGACTAAGCACCTATAATTCAAGGATCTCTGAGATGAAAGGTGACACATTTAGAAAACAACACATTTATAATTCATCTTTAAATTGCACACGCATTCAGCTAGAGGATCTCTGAGACACAGGAAGCAAACTGAAAGAAAGGCATTAGGCGGTCAACTGGAAGAAAAAAAAAACCAATCAAGCATTTACCTCCAGACCAAGGGATATCTAAAATAAGGTGTGAGCAAAACAAAACAATCAAATTCATCTTCCACAAGAAGAAAAGCCCGGTGTCAAAAAGAACATAAGGTTTGCATATGTTTAAGGATAATATGGGGCTAGGAACGAGTGACAAGGGTTAACAACAAGAGAACATGATGTGCAAGATCAAGGACTAAATACCGTCCCCAAACTCTGACAACCACACCAAGAAAATTATGAGAACGGAAGTCATAAAAAAATTGAACCAAAATTTAGATAAAGCTAACAGCTATGTTCTCATTGAAAGCTCATGCCGTCTCTGCTGTGACAACTAAATACCATTCAATGTAGAGATCAATATCAACAACAACTCTAATAGCTTGAATTATGCAGAGCATGAAACTTTTGATGGTGAAAATAGCAAAAGCCTCTGTATCTCTTAACCATCACCCTGTAAGCCTTTTCCATCAAAACAAGGCTAGCTTTAGAGCAAAACATGAAGCCAGGAAAGCTCCACAAAAGGAAATCATTGAACTTCAATGACTCTGTCATCAAAGTAACCTCAACAGTCCATGTTTTGTTCCCAATTTTGTAGACAAAATCATGGAAGCTTGACAGCCAATTAGCAGACTTACTTGTTTGGTTATGCACCTTAAGCTCAAGCAAACATGGAGGCAGAAATTCCCCTGAATGAGTCTATACAATGTCGTAAGATGATATGATTTTCTATGAACATTCAAGTTCACTTATGAGGTACAAAATAAGTCAACGAGAGGAACCACATGAGAAAGAGGGAGGGAGAGCACCGAATCTTCGTGGCTCACACTCTTCTTTTGAGATGTTGTTATGCAATTTTCAAGGATAATCCCGATATCCTTCAAATTTTGGGTATCTTGAATTACAAACTGAATTATTATTCTAAAGACAATAATAGACTAGTTTTCATGATAGATTTCGAAAACAATCAAATGTTGTATCATAACCTAATTACCAACAGTAAGGCACCATAATCCACAAGCACAGAAATGTGTTATTTGAAATAAAGTTGGAGCTGCAAATATCTATATTTCGCTTCCCACTCTTGAGTGTAAGTGTAACAACATTTCTTCAAGAACACACAATGTGAGCATTTCATTTCGTACTAATCCATGAACTAAAATAACACCAATAAATAAATAAAATAAAAATATTTCCAACTACCTTCAGTAGAATCCCATACGTAACGCTATCAACACCACAACTCTCCAGCTTCGACATTTCATCGAAAACCCTCCATGCCGAATCCAAATCCTTGCACCGTATACAAGCCTCCATAACAGCATTCATCACAATCCTATTCACCTTCCCATATTTTCTCTTTGCAGTCTCAACTTCCTCAAATACCTATCAAAAATAAAATAAAATAAAATAAATCACCAAGCTTTTCCAAGAAAAGAGAAATCAGAGATAAACCTGCTTCAGCTGCTTCCTGCGCGTGAGATCGACAATGCGAGAGGTCAATCTTCGAAGATTGAGGTTTTGAGGCGAATTGATGTTTGATTTTTTAGGGATCTTAAGGAGGCGACCAGGAGATCGAGAGAAGGATATGTAGGATTTTGGTCTAAAATGGGTGGCAATAAAGAGGAACGAGGGAATTAGAGTTTCTCGTAGAGGAGATCGTGATCGAAACTCTAGATTTTTCATGGCTCTTCTAGTTCTGCTGATTCAGCTCATCTTCATAGTAATGAGAGATGCAGAGCGGGAATGGATAAAATAGGGAAGATGTAACGGTCCGATTCACGATTACGATATATCGGATTAAAGAAGGATGGGCCATCCCAAATAGAAATGGCCCAAGAAAGGTCTCAACGGCAGAACTTTTTTTTGTTTTTGTTTTTGTTTTTGGAGGAATCAAGAAACGATTCTATTAAATAGCTTCATGGATAATTTGGTTACAGGTACAGTCTAGACCTACATTAGAATCCCAAAAGGAAATACATATATATCTGCAAGAAAATTGAGTTCAATCGTGCGCACATGTATTGCCTGAACGTCGAACATGGATGACCGATGAAGACTTGAAAAGTTTAAAAAGAGACCAACAATCTCCCATGACACCAGATAGATGATGAGGATAGGCGATGGCTCCATGCAACATGTGCACAAGGGAGAGGAAGTCCGTTTCTAAGATGATGTCCATCTAGCCCATAGAATGGGCAAGTCAAGGCCAGTGAGAACAACAATAGCTTCACAATCAAGTGGAGATAAGGGGGTTCTGAAAGTTGAAGGAGAGCAAGTGATGTCTAAGATGGTCTCGGGCAATGACTCCAACTGTAGAGATGCCCATTCTCAATGTCGCATCCAAATTAATTTTTACCACTTTAGGAGGTGGGGACACCAAATATGATTAGAGGCGATGTTGAACAGGGATCCAGAGCATGACATACTTGGTGCTTGACTTCAACAAGTGTGAGAGTGGATCTCAGTATCTTCATTGAACCTTTGAAAACAGCGTCGCAACTAGCTTTCCAAATGAACCATGATACAATAGCAATGAAAGCAATGGCTAGGAGATTATGCCTTAGAAAATTAGAAGGTGGCTTCATCTATTGATCCAACCAGTTAGCAAGGGATGAGGAAGTGGATATAATGCAGTTCATCAATTGTCAAATGCTTCGAGTGTAGTCACACGAAATGAGAATGTGGTCGAGGGTCTCAACTCCCTTACAACATAACGGACATGTGTGAATAGTAGCCATCCCATGTCTCAGAAATTTATCTCTAGATGCTAGGCCATCATACAAGGCTCGCCAAATAAAAATTTTTACATGTAGAGGAATCTCTTTATGCTTCATGACCAATTTGATAAGTCGAGTGTTAGTATTCAAGGACGAGAACTGCAATTGCTTGTCCGTCCAAAGAATTTGATATATAGCTTTGGTGGAGAAAATCTGAGTAAAGAGGCCCCTCCACACCAGGGTATCCTCCAAGATACCCTCGATATCATTTTGCTCATGAATTGGTGTGATAAGGATTGCATTTGTCATGTTTGGATCGAAGGTTGCCTTGATGAGATCAATGTTCAAGGAGCTTGAACTATGGTTGATGGGATCAGCGATAAAATTGATGTTTTGTAGTAGAGAGAGCGAGGAGGGATAATGGGATCAGTAAGGTTGACAAACCAAATGTCATTCCAAATAGATATGCTTCTGCCATTCACGATGATCCAAGAGCAACCTTTTTTAATCAAGTCCCTTCCATTTAAAATAATATGCCAAATTCTTGATGATGAGGGCTTAGCAGTAGCCGTCCAAAAAAAGTTCATCATTAAGGTAATTATCAGCTAAGATAGAGGCCCAAATTGCATCCTTGGGTTGATGAATTGCCAAGAGGGTTTACTGAGGAGAGCCTAGTTTGCTTCACATATGCTTCGGATACCTAATCCTCCTTGACCTTTAGGATGTTGGATTTTTTTTCCAACTCACAAAATGGTTTTTCTTCGCTTTGGATCATGATTCCACTAAAAACTTATATAGATACAATCTAATTCATTACAAGTCTTCAAAGGAAACTTGGTCGTTGCCATCTTGTAGATCGGGAGTGTAACACCCGTGATTTTCGATACGTATTTTTATATATTCGATACGTATTTTATCTTAAAATACTTTGATACGTATAATTTCTATGATACGTACTTTTTATATTAAAATACTAAATGGTATTTTACATAATTGGATATTGCGTTTAAGTATAATGGAGTTATTGGTATCAGTTAATAATATTATTTGGTTAATTATTATAAAATTATCATGGTATTTAATCTATATACTTTGATACGTATATTTTT
>JBAKGM010000233.1:31568619-31596791 GCA_037177215.1 Asparagus racemosus
AGAGTCTTGTAAGCCCTAGAGGCATATAACTTTTATCAATAAAATTTCTCTTATTAAAATTTCTTCGTGGATTCGAAATTCTTCGTGGATTCGGAAAATGTTCTTTGTGGATTCAGAGAACACTCCTTAGTGGATTCCGAGGTTTATCACTTCCGCGCTGCGTTAAGGCCAACCCCAACACGGTACAGAAAAGGTTCAGGTCAAGGATTGCAATCCTAATATGACCTATAGACAAATCAGGTATGATTAGGTTTTAGAAGGATCGTTATGTACACTCAACTTTTATTTTCTGTTTAACTAAGTCTAGTATAAGGCATAGTTGCCTTGACAAGGTTGTATCAACACTAAAATATCCCATACCAACCCAATTCTAAGTTTGAAGATTGGAAGTGGAAGGTCCACTTCGTGTGGCAGCATACTTGAGGTCAAACAAGGTTTATAAGAGCGAAAATATGATCATAATGCAGGACGTGTTCTTCAGTAAATTTATACATTACATGTTCTTTAGCGAATTTGACAAGCAACTGACCAAGAATAAAATATGCTTGAGAGGGCAAACTTAGTATGATTAGGCCATTCAAACTGCAACCCTATTTCCGAAAAAAGGACAAGAAAACATAAAAAGCCGCAAGTAATAGAATGTATTACTCGCAATCAGTAGTCTATTACCTAATAGCTTCCATTCAATGTTCAAAAACATTAATAAAATGGTCCACATAGAAAAGATGCTAAATTTAATAAAGCAAAAGCATAAACTAATATACCTGATTAAGCACTGAATGAAGATCATCCGCTGAATCACTGTTACTGAGGTGAAACGGTGTTTCGTCTAGAGAAGAGTCCATATATGGTGCTAAGTGTTCCTCTAATGGGTTTACGCCCTCAGGTTGTTTTTGGCCACCGCTTTCTGGGACCATTGAATTCCCATTTATTCCGGTACCAAATCCAAAATCTGATCCAATCTGAGCGTTGAACTGATTTGGTTGATCTTGATAGTCTTGCACTGCACAATTAAATTAGTAAACGATTCACATTAACTTTGGATTTAAACTAAAAACAATGCATACTTTTTTGTAAAGTTGGTTGTACAGAATTTTAACTGACTGCAATAATAAAATCAACAACGTATTCTAACTAGGAACAAAAAAAAGCTGTTTAAGACGAGAGTTACTTGGACCTAATGCATCCAACCCAGCTGCAAATGCATCTTTGAGTCCACCATGTTCTGAGCTCTGATCAACTATGGAATCAAAACCTTGTTCGCTAGGAACAAATCCAGGTTGATTAATTGAACTTGGACTAGAAATTGTCTCATTTAGCCCGTGAATCCTAGAGGGATTCTCCATAAAGCTAGATGGCCGATTCAATCTTGGAACGAGAGATTGGTAAATCCTGGGATTGGATGCTAATCGAGGAGTGCCTGTTTGCATAACCAAAGGGTTTGATGCAGAGCCAAAATGATTGAACCTTAATTGGCTAGCCTGAGGAGTTGATGAGTAGGATTGGGGTATATTATTTTGATTGTTGAAAGGAAATCGAGACCATGTTGCAGAGATAGGACTCTGCCCAATATGGGATTGCTGAACATTAGCAAATGGAATTGGCCTTTGGTCATTTTGGGATGCCTGAACTTGAAATCCTCCAAGAGCGTTAACATTTGAAACTTGATTAATGAAAGAGGAGAGAACAGGATTTCCAGTATTTGCACGACATCCACTAGAAGCAATATTACTATAATAGTGTTGGGTAACCGTAATGCTATTTTTCTTCAGCGCTTTCCTGTACTTCTGCATATAACAAGACAGACTATGAATAAAAAGTTATATATGAGAAGATAATAACTAAAAAGAGAAATCATAAATGCAAGAAAATCATTTCACTATAGAAAACAAAGATCAAAGATAACCTGTAAATGACTGGCAACATTCTCTCGTGAAAGCCCAGGGGTGTTCATGAGATCAAGTATTTTTTTGGGGACTGCTCCTAAAAAATATTAGAAAAAAGATAATGTTTTTAAGAATCCATAAACATAATTCTACGAGAATGTAGGTTGTGCTAATCATACTTACTGTCTAAGCCTAATTTGTTTATGGCATCAATGAACTTAGAGTGTAGATCTGATGTCCAAGCAACCCTAGGCTTCTTTTGAGTAGCAAGGTCTTCATCCGAGTCTTCATCATTATCTATGAGTTCTTTATCTTTACTTTGATACTTCACTCTGGATCTTGAGGCATTATCTTCTTCTGATTTTGATATTGTTTCAGGCTTGTTAGCATCATCATTGGCGACCTTTGCATCAAACAATGATTTCTTCATTACATGCTTCCATATAAGCTGGAGTTCTTCTATTCGCACGGGTTTCACTAGATAATCGCAAGCTCCATGTTTTATTCCTTTCATTACTGTTTTGACTTCACTGTCAACAGATAACACTGCAAAAATATATGATCATATGGGGAGAACAATTAATACCTGAACCAGATAAAATAACAAAAAGTGCTTTTTTTTGGGTGAATTATTTACTTACTAATTACAGGCAAGTCCATCTCAACTCCAACAATATCCGAAAGCGTAAATCCATCCATGTCCGGCATCTTAACATCACTTATAACAATATCATAGTTTCCCTTGTTTTCTCTTAATAACTGCAAAGCTCTATTTGGATGCTGCGCAATAGTAACTGCATGTAATTTAACCATTAATTAAAAATAGTCGTGTTTCTTTATCAAAAAAAAAAGTCGTGTCTCACAAAGTAATTTTTTTCATGTATAGAGTGCTTTTCACAGAACATAAGTTAATTAGATCAGATCAATGTGTCAAGAAGACCGGAATTTCAAATTTTCTTGGTCGTGTACAGAAATAATTTCATACTATATATAGAAAACAAAACCATGAAACTGCGCGTTCTGGTTGATAGTAGTCCATTATGACGGAACAGTTAAGACACACGCAAGATTAATAGAGGTATTACATTGATTGTAAGCAAATAAATGGCGAAATTACCAAAATGGCATTTTTATTATGACCCTTTTTCCAATATGGTATTTTATTACTTTCACTCACAACATTATGGTATTAATATCAAAATTAATACCAATCTGGTTATTTTCTCCACTATTAAACATACCAATTTGGTTATTTCTCCTGTATTGTTAACTGCGAATAAATCCTTTAAAGGATTGACCCAAGTGTGAATTCACCCCCTCGGTGAACTCTTTCGACTCCTTTAAAAGGCAAAAACATTTAGCAATTGGGAGTTTATCCTCACCAATAGAACTATAGGGGATCTATCCACCTCCTCAAAATCTTTTAAAGATTTTAAGAGTAAAAAAAAGTTCACCTAGTGGCTATGGCGAATCCAGAATATCTGGTGTGGTGTCACCATATAATTAATAATTAAAAATATACAGTTATCCTCAATGAGTTTTCATATTTTGAAAAAAGTATGTAATCACATCGCTAGTAACACTGTTAAATACATCTTTCTGAATATATCATTAAATAACTATTAAGGTGATCTCCTGTTTGATTAGTGACGGTATTAATCGTCCTATCATTAGTAACACCATCAACTATCCCTTGAATAAACTATTATGAATTTCCATTTTTAAACAAAAACCCCTTAACTTTTAGTTTATTATAAGAAACTAGAATGAATTTTAATCAAACAATTACTTTTGATTTGTTATAAACATGTAAGCAACTAAAATTTTTTATTACTTGTTGCACTTGCTCTTCTTCAAATTTTCAAAACTAATACCCTTCATTGTGAATCAAAAAGCTGGACTCTTCATTATGAGAAGAAAATAGACATCATGCTAATAAGATTAGTGTTGTACGAAGAATTAATCATTTAATATAATACCAATTTGACGTCAAAGGCTGATATTAGTACTATAATGTCGCAAGTGAAAACAACAGTGTAATAGAAGCATAGGATTCATGTAGCCGACCCCAAACATTTGGGATAAAGGCTTGGTTGTTGTTATTGTTGTTGTTGTAATGTTGCAAGTGAAAGAAAAAAATAACCATATTCAAAATATGGTCTTACCAAAAATACCAATCTAATTATTTAGCTGCAAATAAACAATGAATTAACAGTAAGTTAAATTTTTAACTTTTCTAAAGATGAATTTTACCACCTCAAACTCATGATTCCATATAAATAAAATTCCTAAAATGTTAACTCTATTATGTACGTTTTTTTGGGGTACATATAGGTGAAACTGAAAATGAAATGGAAAACAGAAGAAGACTAGTATTGAAAGACATCTTTTTAAGAATCCTATCACTCTTTTGTTCATCCCATATAAAAAGACACAAGAAAGCCAAAAGTAGGGGTGAAAATATCAAAGGCTAAATTGTACAAAACATACCATAAAGTTTCCCGTTTTTATAATTAAATACTACAAGTTGCATTTTGGTGCAATAAAATACCATACTGTTTCCAAAATTTGCATGTTACTATCATCAATCATGCAACCGTGAAAATTTTACTCGAATGTTTCTCTATAATACTTACCTGTTAATTTTAGAGCTTTTTAACTAATAATATTTGTTAAATTTGCTATTAAATTAACCAAATTTCTTTTTCACATTATCTTAATTCTACTTTAAAATAGAGTTGGGATATTTCTAATGAAAATTTTAACAAATATTAATTATTAGAAAGCTCTAAAATTAGAATGTAAATATCACAGAGAAACATTCGGGTAAAAATTTCCATGTTTTCACGATCAATACTAGTAACGTGCAAATTTTGTAAACGTTATGGTATTTTTTTTGTACCAAAATGCAACTTGTGGTATTTAATTGCCAAAAAAGGGAAAACTTTATGGCATTTTTGTGCAATTTAGCCAATATCAAAAGCAAAGTATAAGTAATCACTTTTTTTTATTAGCGGGCTCTGAATAAAAAGTAATAAGATAACAATTATAATTCCTAGTTATAAATCCACTGCAATGTAAATGTTAACCTTGTCGTAAATGAATTGATGGGTACTCAAATCTAGATTTGGGTTTTATCAACTACTTATTAAATCTAAAGATCGTCTTAAATACCAACCAAAATAACTTTCCTTATCCACTATGATCATCTCAAACTCACTTCCTCCCTCCCTCCCTCCCTCTCTCTCTCTTAATTTATCTTGGTCTACAATGTTCCCTTCCTGCCGGGTGGAGCATGGAGTTAAATTCTGCCTGGGTTGAACTTCAACATCATAATTACCATTCATTAGATAGTAACTAGAAAATTAATACCTACCAAAATGTATGATTACTTTGATTTTTTTCCAACATAAATTAAAAGATTTTTTTCTAAACTTAATAGAGATAAAATGCCAATCACTTTGATTGTTTTCTCCCAATTTATCAAAAGGTAATCATTCAATTTTCGATAAAAGTTTTTAAACATAAGATTATTTGAATGGAAATCCATTGTGTGATTGTGGGTGCCAACAAGGCAACAATGCGCATAGTTATCATTGGTTGCCCCCTTGCATAAGCTCCTAGCTCCATTGCTTACCAATAGGTCCAGGTCCAACGTGCGTGCATGTAATTATGTAGGTGAATTATCAATTATGCACATAGTCGACGTGCATGTGAACGTGCATGCCTTCGTGCATGTGAACGTGCATGTTTCTTATGTGTGCATATGCATGACTAAGTTTGCAGTCATGTCCTCTGCATGTTTAGAGTCTATTTCTGTTGTGTGTAATACAAATAAAAGATGTCAAAAAGGGAAAATTTAAAAATAGCAAAGAATAAATTTGGATGTAACTTAGTCAATGACCAAACTATAAGTGTTTTACTAAAGATATGATAGAACTGTTAAACATAAGCATCATGCAAAACCTAAGCTAAATTGGGAACTTTAGAGCAAATTAAAATTACTATATATGAATGCCACGAAGAAACTTGTATAGACGAAACTAGACAGTAAACTTTTCAAAGCAGCTTGTTTTAGATTTGCATATTAGGCAGAATATCACAAAGCATTTAAACTATACTACTTCAATTTCTAAATTTCTTAGGCAGTATTCAATATATGCTTGATTTCGAAAAAAGTTGCAATGTTGTAGTCCAACCTCCATGTTAAAATACCATGAAGAATATAAACGCTGAAATGATAAATTCACTCCATGCATGCATAGGTTAAACGGAAAAAAATGAGAAAAAAAGAACTGCAGAAACTTTTGTAAATCAAGTCCAGTATAGTTCAACCATTTGTAAGAATGAATGTCTAAACTAAGGATGATAATATTGAAAGAAAAGAAGTATACAGATTGTTAATTTTCTCCACTGATACTCAAAAAGAAAATAAATAGGAAAACAATTACATGTTGTTGAGTTCATAGTGTTGACTATGACCGTAGATAAATGAATCCCCCTCCCTCTCCCCTCCCCCCCCCCCCCCAACACACACACACAAGTTTCTTTGCCTGGGCCTGTTAATTATTGATTGGGTTCAAGATTATAAGAAGCAAGCAAAGTAGCTTCTCTTGTTCTCTTTTAATAGAAAAGGAAATGCTGACTGGTGGATGTCATCAGATAATTAATATGAATATAAAATGTTATATTTCCTCGATTATTATTGCCCGAACTAGCCAAAGAGAGATTAGGTGATTGTTCAATGAAAAATGCAGAATTAATATTGTTTAAATTGAAAAAATTAACACACTATTGTTGCTTCTTCTATGTCTGTATGCATGTCCTAGTTTATTAATGCACATGCATGTGATCATTGCTTCATTATCCCTTGCATAAGTGTTTTATAATTCTTGTGGATGCATATATGTCACATAGATACTCTTACAAAAGGAGATGTACCCTTATTGCTTACAGCTTACGTATCTTCTAGATACTTGGATAGTCTGATATTCATAGATATGAATTAGATTTGACGTATCCTAAAATTTGCAATGATTCTTAGGCATGCCATTAACATATCGTGGGTGTATCTATTACTTTCCTAGATTAAAAGCTAGATGCAAAAATGACAGATTCACAATTTTGTTTAATTTTTAAACATTGTTCAATTTATTAAATAAGAAATACAATTGCTCACCCACCGAGGGTGACCCAGATGGTTGAGAGGTTCTAATATAGATCCCACGATCTTCAGGTTCGATTCTAGACCGGGTTATATTATTAAAAAGCAATTGCTCACATCCCTTTATTTATATTTCATCATCTAACTTGAAAATATTTCATAATATTAATATAGTTGACCCTTGCAACCATTCGGAGCCTTACAAATTCATGTTACAGGTGGCTAGGAATGAGTTGGGGTGCAGGGGCAGCTTGGAACTAGTATCAGAAAATTTCAAAATATTAAAGATTTGGGACTAGTATCAGAAAATACTAGTCTGTAATAATTTAGAATGATAAACACAAAAAAGTTCTCTCTATGAATTTAGAGAATTTATGTAAGCGTTTCAATGATTATTAAGCATGTTGTCCTATTATATTTGTGATTTTAAGGAATGTATATGAACATGTTTGTCTCAATGGGAAAGACTTGCCATCCCTACAGGTGGCGAGCACAAGCCCAACTATATTATATTCATACCTATAACAAATTTGTACTCATGCATCATATGTGCACGTGTATGGGAATGCATGTTCATCGTGTGTTCTATTCATGCCATCCTTCTCCAAGTTGTGAAATTTTGTCATATCTTTGTGTCGTGTGTATGTGTGCATGTCATCATGATATGGCACCTTCTTCCATCTTTCTCATAAGGTTGTGTGTGTGATAGAGAGGGATAGAGACAAAGGCATGTCATAACATAATTATAAGGTGTGTCCATGAACAAGCAGTGTGGATATTGCATGGTACCATGCTTCGTTAATGTGAATGTAGGTGACTCGTGCTTGGGCATGCATCATGTTACGTATGTATGCATGTGTCTTCATGCACATCATGTGCATGTGTTCTTGCTTTGTTGTGGGTAAGACTGCACCTAACTAGACGCCCAATGTATTGTCTAAAAAAACTATTAAACAATAATTACGATGTTGCTTCTTCGTCAATAATCACCCATGAAAAATAATCTTAAACATGAGCAGAATATAAGATGAAGTCTAAATTTGGAAATTTCAAGAAAGAATAGTCATTGTATATGTATGTTGTGTAAGAATACTAAATGTGTGCATGCCAATTAGACAGAAGAAGCTTACCATTATAGGCAATTTTACAAAACATATTAAATCCTATATTACTTCAATTTCTGAATCTCATCTTTTAATATGCAATGAGAACACATATAGATTTCTAAAAATCATCCTTTGAGTCCAAACTCATACTTGAACTAAAATTACCAAAAATGGTCGCTCCCCCACTTTTCAATTTTCAAATTAGCAATCACACTTTTCATCAAAAACTATTAAATTCACTGCCAAAATAAGAAGCATTGCATAATTACAAACCCAATAGAACTATTCATTCCAGTTTCAGAGCAACAATTACAAACTACAGCTTTGGTATCCATACAGTTCGATGAAAAAGGACTACATAGACTTGTTATTGAATTAAATGATCCCAAGAAGAACGTCTTTACAAAAAGACATGATAAGAGGGTTTACAGCCTAAACAGAGATCATTAGTTAGTAAACAAATATCCTAAAAAACTTCAAACAGATAATTCTAAAAGTGGCAATAATGTACCTTGATAACCGCATTTCAATAAAAGCCTCTCAAGCATCTTCAAGCAAACCGCATCATCATCAACAGCCAAGACTCTAATCCCCTCTGGACAAAACTCATCCTCTTCTACTTTCTCTAAAGACCCACCTCCAGCTTCACCCATTCTTGCTCCTAACATAAACCCTTAAAAAAGCAAAACCTCACTAAACTTCATTAAGATATTCTACTCAAAACCCAACTCAGCTTTTACAAAATACTTAAACCTATTTTTGTTTCCTCCAATATAGAAATAACACAGAAAGAGAGAAGAAAAGAGAGAAAAAGGGAAAAGAAAAGGGAGAAATTTATAGAGTAACATAAAATGGACGGCTGAGATTCGTTGTTTCTAATTTGCCATTAAAGGAAACGGAGAGTAATTGTCAGCTAATTATTGGGTTTAATGTGACAGAATCTTCGAAGGATACTGTGGAAAGAAATTGATAAACAGAACTCTACTTATTCTTGGATGTACGCTAGTTTATAAGGAAAGGCAGAGCTTTACCCGTAGGAAATTTGGAGGGCAAAATAGAGATTTTCATCGAAAACCCTCGGAGCCGATTCCAAGTCCTTGGACCGAATACAAGCCTCCGTGACAGCATTCATCACGATCGTATTCACCTTCCCATATTTTTTTTTTTACCCTTTGCAATCTCAACTCCCTCAAATACCTATAAAGAAATCAAACAAAAATCAGCAAAAAGAATTCAAAAAAAAAAAAAGATCAGAGAAATCAGAGAGATGCCTGCTTTAGCTTCTTCCTACGCGTGAGATCGAAAGGGGGGTTAGGGTTTCTCTTAAAGATCGGAGTCGAAACCCCAGACTTTTCATGGCTCCTTCTTGGTCTGCTGATTCAGCTGATGTGACATCCATGGCAATGGGAGATGAAGAAGAGAGCGGGGAATGGAAAAGGTAGTGGGAAATAAGGAGGGTTAATTTCCACATAACCCCTGAACTTTCGGCGTTGTTGCACACGATCCAGCTGAACTTAGCTTATCTCACGTAATCGCGCCTGAACTTTTGGGTGTCCCATAAAAACCCCGAAACTTTTAGACTTCTTTTACGTGAGCCCCTACATGTTATTCGCAAATAGCTAAGATGCCCGTGAAAGAGAAATTTTCAAGCTTCGTCATTTATCATGTAGCATATACGGGATATACCCCGTCCCCTAAAGTTTGGGTTCTTTTTTATCTCAAGAAAAGTTTCGTTCTTTGCAAATTACATGTGGGGCTTCTTGTGATAAAAGTTCAAATATCAAGCGGTTTTGTGAGACACCTCAAAGTTCAGGGTTATGGGAAATAAAGTGCAGAGGAATTATGTGCAATACCTCCCAAAGTCTAGGGGCTTATCTGAAATTAACCCTAAGCAGAATGTTCTCATGTTAACTTTATCAATTTTAGTTGGGCATGGCAGTGATATCTATGGACGATAATCAAGCAACGTCTCATAACTTTCAAACAAATAAAAACTACAGTTGTCACACAACCCCTTCAACTATAAGGCTTTTCATAAAACCCCCTAACCGGTTTAAGTACAATTTTAACATGCGTGGGTAAACTTGTATGGGAGGATATTTTTGTCATTCAAATTGGGGTTCACACTTTTAGGGGGTCTTTTGGAAATCATGAAAGTTGGATGGCATTTTCTGATAACCATGAAACTTACAAAGGGTTTTATATTTTGAAAGTTTTTTCTCGGGGGGTGAGGGGCGGGGGCGCGGGGCGTGGGGTGGGTTTATCTGAGAATTGTCCAAAGTTAAAGGGGCATTTCGTAAAGGGTTAATTTCAATATCCCCCTTAACTTTTGGGAGCTGTTGCACATAACTCCCCTAAACCTTCTTTATCACACCTATCACCCCTAAACTTTGGGGGCGTCTCACAACCCCCACCCCCGCCCCCCCTAAGTTTGAATTTTTCTCACAAAAGTCAACTACATGTAATTTGTAAATAACTAAAATTTTCTTGAGAGATTTTAAACTTCATCATTTACAGACATCATACCCTCTCTCTTAAAATTTAGATGTTTTCTCTAAATGAAATTTCAACAATTTGCAAATTATATATAGAGGAGTCTGGTGAGAAAATTTTAAAGTTGGGGGTGGGGGTGAGGGTTGTGCAGTGGCGGATCTAGAAATTTTTTATATGGAGCGAATGACAAGTATATATTTACCCAAAACTTATTATATCATATTGTAAAATATCTTAACAATTATGCTAAGTTTCTAACTTAAATGGGCTAAAATTCAAATGGGATACGAGTTTGTAAGAGTTGGGGTGAATATATATTTAATTTGGAATGTGGGGGCAAGTGTAAATGTAGAGGCTTAATAATGCAAATTTACATATTCTGAGCATGCAACTGCACCCCTAGGTATGCATATAAATTCACCATCGGGCTGCGGTACACACAACGTTCAAAGGGTTTATGTGAGATAAACAAAGTTTTGGGGGTTATGTGCAACACCACCCAGAGTTTAAGGGTTTTTGTGAAATTAAACCTTTCTTAAATGTAGCCTTTTAATTATTTTTACGAAATCTTATTTGGTTTGAGCTGATATTTTAATTTTGCACTGTTTACAATAATTTATATATTGTATATATCAATTAAAGATTTATAATAAAAACATGTATATGATTTTCTATTGAAAGCTTTTATAGGGAGAGGAGGGGGGGGGGGGGGGGGGGGAGGTTTTTGGGGGGAAAAAACCCCCCCCCCCCCCCCCCCCACCAAAAAAAAAAAAAAAAAGGGAACAACTTTGTGTCTTTCTGGGTCTATGGAGTATGGAGGCACAATACAGCGAGATGAAGGAAAAAAAAAATTTAAAACCCAATAATAGTTTAGCATTTTCCTAATTTTGAATTCTTTCAATTGTATCCCTCACAATTTCACTCACTGATATCCTAATTTTTCTTCATGGTTTTATTTGGAGCAATGTAGAGAAAGGTTTCGCTCTGAGCTTAAAGGGTGACTATCCTTTCTCAGCTCCATATTTCAAAATTTGTCTAATTGAATTAAATTCTGGTCTAGTTTGAATATTGTATTGAATTTTACATGTTAAAAAATAAGGTAAAAGAGTGAATTTGCCATTTGCATATCTGCATTAACAATCAAAATATGCATTTTGTATGATCATATGAGACAACTTTAAGAATGCATTTGCATGTTTCTTAAATTCAAGTTTAACTGTTGCAGATTTTGCTAGAAAACATCACAAATTATGTGAATATTAAGTGTATATATAAGATATTCCTACATGAACTTGCATCAATACTAGCCTTTCAGATTATGATCAACCCATTCATAAAGTAAATATATATATTCCAATTACAAGACAATTTAGAACATCCAAGGCTCCACTTGGATGCAAGGAATTGAAGTGAAAGAGAAATTTACTACATTTTACATTTACATCAATTACCTTGTATCCAAACATAGCCTCACGGTTCATTATGTAAAACAGAAAATACATGGATTTCTTTTTCTCCCCGTTTGATGCTCTATGATATAACAAAATGTAAATAAAACTGAAAACCGTCTCTAATTTTCAACAGGATTTACAGCTACGGAGGAGGTAGCAAAACTCATGCGCATATTCCAATTGAATACCGGATTGCCCACCACGATTGCATTTTTACCTGTGGATATTTAAAAAGTCTTGATGTCACTGATGAAGATTTTAGGCTGACATAAGAGAATGTATTTATAATGAAGAGGATAACACTGAAATAAGTAATTAAGTTAATTAGTTCATTGTGAGAAAGTAATACCAAATTTTACTGCACCAAGCTCAAAGGTTATCCCCGTCACCAATATCTTTGGAACCTTGAAACTGAAATGTTTATAAAATAAGAGGGTAAGCAAATAGAATGTATGCCAAATCTTGCAGTAATTTAGATTATCATAAAAAGCGTATGCCAGCAAAAGTATGCTAACAGCCCGACCGTAGTTAAGCCCCGGGGGGGGGGGGGGGGGGGAGGGAATCAATGCTACAGATTATTTTTGAAAAATGAGGTTAAGATAGAATGTGGTCACTGTCCAATGGATAAAAATATATATAGATCTGGCGTGACACTGAAAATAAACTCATGGACATATGTATCAAGAACAGACTATATATCAACTACATAGTACATATGGAAAGATAACCTGGTCTAAATCCCAAGTACATGGCAAGAAACTTCAATTCAGGCTTCCAGCAAGTTGTGTCAACTATAGACATAGCACCGAGAGGGCCTCGGGGTTAGAAATTCGAAATCCATCAAGTGATAGTAACTGAACTTTAATAGTCTAGAACTACTAGGCTGTGTTTACTCAAGTGTGAGTAAATCACACAGATATGACGGTGCCAAAAATCTAGTTGGGAAAGATGATAGTGTTAAATTGTGGGAACAAAACCAAAGGTCTGATTCTTGGCGATAGGTGATGAGCAAGTTTAGGAAGTTTGGGTTGAAAGTTTCAACACAGTTAATTTTGTCTTGTCAGCATTTGTCAAGTCCCAGGATGTTGTTTCCATGTTAAAAGCCGAGATCAGAAGTCTATGCCTAACAACTTTGATTCAATGTTCAAAACGTTACTATAATAGTTCATACAGAAAACTTGTTGCATAAAGCAAAAGCATAAACTAATTTACCTGGTTAATCACTGAATGAAGATCATCCGCTGAATCACTATTACTGAGGTGAAACAGTGTTTCGTCCAGGGAAGAGTCCCGAAATGGTGCAAAGTGTTCCAGTGGGTTAACTCCCTCTAATTGTTTTCGTCCGCTGCTTTCTGGGACCATTGGATTTCTATTCATTTCGGTACCAAATCCAAAATCTGATCCAGTCCGAGCATTGAACTGATTTGGTTGACCTTGATGATGTTGCACTACACATGAGTTCAATATCAAGCATTCCAGAATTAAATCGGTAAGTGATTCATATTATCTTTGGATTTAAACTAAAAACAATGCAACCTTTTTGTAAATATGGTTGTAAAGAATTTCAATGAGTGCAGCAATAAAATAAAGGGTTAATTGCAGACAGACCAATGTACTGTTGCCCAATTGCAGATAGAACCTTATAGCTCTGTTCCTTGAGTGAAATTTTTTGCCTCTTTTACCCTCGGGGATCTATCTTCAACAATAAAACTACAAGGGGTATATCCGCTATTGAGCAATAGTACAGGGTGTCTGTCCGCAATTAACCTATAATCAATGACTTATTCTAACAAAAGAAAAAGTTTTTTTGAGAGGAGAGTTACTTAGAACTAATGCATCTAATCCAGCTGCAAATGTATCTTTGAGGCCACCACGTTCTAAACTCTGCTCAATTGTCAAATCAAAACCTTGTTGGCTAGGAACAAATCCGAGTTGCTTAATTGAACTTGGACTAGGTGTCATCCCATTGAGCCCATGAATACTAGAACCATTTTCCCTAAAGCTAGAAGATTGATTCATTCCTGAGACAAGAGATTGGTAAATCCTGGGATTGGATGGTAATTGAGGAGCTCTTGTTTGCATAACCGAAGGGTTTGATACAGAGCCAAAATGGTTGAAACTTAATTGGTTTGCCTGAGGAGTCGATGAATAAGGTTGGGGTATATTGTTTTGATCATTGTAAGGTAATCGGAACCATGTTTGGGCTGTAGGACTGTGACCAATATGGGATTGTTGGAATTTAGCTAATGAAATTGGCCGTTGATTGTTTCGGGGTGCCTGAACTTGAAATCCTCCAAGAGAGCTAACACTAGAAACTTGATTAATGAAAGACGAGAGAACAGGATTTGCAGTATTTGCACCACTTCCACTGGAATCAATATTACTAAAATAGTGTTGGGTAACCGTAATGCTATTTTTCTTCAGAGATTTCCTGTACTTCTGCACATAACAAAACAGACTATGAATAAGAAATATATAAGAAAAGATAATAACTAATAAGAGAAATCATGAATATTAGAAAACTAAATTTCACTATAGAAAACAAAGATAAAAGATAACCTGTAAATGGCTGGCAACATTCTCTCGTGTAAGCCCAGGGACATCCATGAGATCAAGTATTTTTTTGGGGACTGCTCCTGGAAGATATTAGGAAAAAAATCACTTCTTATGGAATTCAGAAACAACATTCTATGGGGATGTAGAATGTGCTAATTCATACTTACGGTCTAAGCCTAATTTGTTAATGGCATCTATGAACTTAGAGTGTAGATCTGATTTCCAAGCAACCCTTGGCTTCTTTTGAGCGGCGAGGTCTTCATCTGAGTCTTCATCACTATATCCAACAGCTTTGTCTTCTTCAGATTTTGATATAGTTTCAAGCTTGTTAGCATCATCGTTGGTGACCTTTGCATCAAGCAGTGATTTCTTCATTACATGCTTCCATATGAGCTGGAGTTCTTCTAATCGCACAGGTTTCACTAGATAGTCACAAGCTCCGTGTTTTATTCCTTTCATCACTGTTTTGACTTCACTGTCAATAGAAAACACTGCAAAAAAAATGATCATATGAGAACAATTAATACCCTGAATCAGATAAAATAACGAAAAATATAGTAGTTTAAGCATAGTAAGGAATTAAATATTTAGGTAAATTATTTACTTACTAATTACAGGCAAGTTCATCTCAACACCAACAATCTCCGTAAGCGCAAATCCATCCATGTCTGGCATCTTAACATCACTTATTACAATATCATAATTTCCCTTGTTTTCTCTTAATATTTGCAAAGCTTTATTTGGATGATGTGCAATAGTAACTGCATGTAATTTAACAATCAACAAAAATAGTTGTATTTTGGAAAGTAAATTAATTCATGTATAGAAGGGCTTTTCAAAGAATAACTAAGAAAGTTCAAAACCTTCAGAGGTCAAATATTACAACAAACATATAAGTTATTAGAACAAATCATTGTACAGAAGACCAGAATTCAAATTTCTTGCTCGTGTACAGCATAAATAATTCCAAACTTTATAAAGAAAAGAAAATCATGAATCTGCATGTTCTAGTTTGTACTAGTTCATGATGACAAAACAATTAAAACACACCCAAGATTAATAGAGACATTAAATTGATTGTAAGCAAATAAACGATGAATTAACAGTATGTTGAAAGTTTAACCTTTTTTACTATAAAATACACCACCTCAAAACCATGATTCAATAAAAATAAATTTCAAAAAATGTTAACTCAGTTATGTACATGAATATAGGTCAAACTAAAAACAAAACGAAATACAGAAGAAAACAATGACTGAAAAACATCTTTTTCATAATCCTATCACTCTTTTATTCATCTTACATAAAAGGATGGAAGATAGGGAAACGAAGGGTGAAAATATCAAAAGCGAAGCATGTCAATCGCTATATTTTATTGGCTGGTTCTAAACATGATAATAGTGTAACAATTATTATTCCTAGTTATAAAATCCTCATCCATATAAGGATCAAAGTGTTGGCCATGTTGGTAATGAATTGATGGGTACTCCATCTAGCTTTGGGTTTTATCAACTACTTAATGAACCTAAAGATTGTCTTAAAATACTAACAGAAATAACTTTCATTATCCTCTTTTTCATTGAAAATTTGTTATTCGCTGGATAGTAACAAATAATTAGTACCGAGCCAAAATCTCCCATTACTTTTATTGTTTTTCCAAAAGAAATCGAAGGATTTCTTATAAACTTAATTGGGATAAACATGCCAACTACTTTGATTGTTTTCCCCAATCTGCCAAAATGAATTGTTCAATTTCCGATAAAAACTTTAAAAATATAAGATTACTTGAATGGAATTGTATGCATCTCTATGGGTGCCAAGAAAGCATGCATTTATTATTGTTTTCCCCCTTGCATAAGTTCCTATCTCCATCACTCACCAATAGGCTCAGATCCAAATCTTTTGTGAGTGCGTGTAATTATGGTAGGTGAAATTAGTGTCTATGCATGCGCTGATATTATGGACATGAGATGGTCAACCTTTGTGCATGTGCACATGAAATAATGATAGAAGCCACGGGGTCTGAGTAAGTAGTTAAAGGGTAGATGATGGTATGCAGAGATGTGTGTGCATGTGGACGTGCATGCCCTCGTGCATGTGGATGTTCATGCCTTCGTACACGTGGACGTGCATGTGTTTGTGCATGTGGACATGCATGCGGACATGCATGCCTTCGTGCATGTTTCTTATGCGTGTTGTATGGATAAGTTTGCATGCATGTCCTCTACAAGTTCGTGTGTATTTATTTTGTATCCAAAAATACAAATAAATAGATGTCTAAAAAGAATAAAATTAAAAATATAGAATAACATTTGGGTGTTACTCAGTCAATGATGAAGGTTACAACTGTTTTACTAAAGATATGATAGAAGTGTTAGATATAAGAATCATATAAAACCTGAGTTAAATTGGAAATTTGGAGTGAACAAAGTTACTGTATATGCATGCTACAAAGAAACCTGTATAGCTGAAACTAGATAGCAAAATTTTCAAACTAGCTAGCTTGTCTTAGAATTCCATGTAAGATAGAATATCACAACGCATTTTAAACTCTAGACTACTTCAATTTCTAAATTTTATCTCCAGTACTCATCTACACTTGCTTTCTAGAAAACTTGTGTTGTTGTCGTCCAACTTATGTGAACATACCTCCTTAATTAAATCGTTTTGTTGAAGAATATACACCCTGAAATAATGAATCTCTTCTGTGCGTCTATAGATTAAACAAGAAGAAAATGAAACAAATGAATGGATTATGTTGCAGACTTTTGAGAATGCACGCCTCTATAGTTTGGCCATTTGGAAGAATGAAAGTCGAAAGTAGGGATGATAGTATTGAAAGAAAAAATTATGAAATTCTTTTGCCTTTCTTCACTGATATTAAAAATTAAATAAGTAGGAAAAAGAAATTATAAACCCTATTTATTATAATATTTTTTCAAGTTCAGAGTGTTGACTGCGTCAGAGATGAATGAATCACCAAATAGTTTCCTTGCTGTCTGTTAACTATTGATTGGGTTCACGATCATTTAAAAAAGCAAGAAAAGAGGATTTTTCTTGTTTTCTTTTAATAGAAAAAGAAATAGTAACCATGGATGTTATTAGAAAATTAATTACGAATATAAAATGATCCATTTCCTTGATTATTTTGCTCCAACTAGCTAAAGAAGAATTGGGTGATTGCTCAATGAAAAATGTACAAGTAATATTGTCTGAGTTGAAAAAATTAAAACACTACTATTGCTTCTTGTATGTTTATTTACATGTGTCAGTATGTCAATATACTCATATATGATTATTGCTTATCCCTTGCATTCGTTCTTATATTGTTTTTGTCGATTCTTATAAGTAACATATATTTTCTAACAAATAGATATGTCCCCTTAGTTGGACAGTCCTATACATCATGATTATGGATTGGATTCTCTTTTTGTCATATCCTAAAATTTGCCTCGCATCAGAGGCATATCGAGAATATATTGAAGGTGTGTGTATCCAAGAGTTTCCCAGGTTAAAAATTAAATGCAAGAATGAAAGGTTCACAATTTTATTTTATTTGTAAATACAATACACTTGAAGAAAAAAATTCGATTTCTTTATAAGGAATATCATTGCTCACATAACCCTTGATTTGTATTATGTCTTTATTAACTTGGAAATATTTCATATAAGATATTTAACTCTTGCAATCATTACAAGCCTTACAAATTCATGTTACAAGTAATGAGCATTAATATACACATATATAATATCATTCTATTCACACCCACAACACATTCATACTTGTGCATCATACGTGCAAGTTTAGCGGTGTATGTAAGTGCATGCACATCATTTGTTGTATTAATGCCATCCATGTACTAATTTGTGAAAGTTTGTCATCTTTGTGTCTATAGCATATTGTACATGTATCCCATATTCATTTCCATGCTTCACATGTGAGCGCGAATGTGAAATTTTTGTGTGTGTATGCATTCATGTCATCATGGATATAGTACCTTCTTCCATCTTTCTCCATATGCTTGTATGTGTGATCAAGAGGGATAGAAATTAAGGAATGTGAGAACGCAACTGTAAGATATGTCCATACACAAGTGATGAGGGATCGCACGGTACCATGTTTCGTTTATGTGAATGTTAGCGACTATGTGCTCGTGCATGTGTCATGTTACATATGCATGCATGTGTCTACATGAACATCACGTGCATGTGTTTGTGCCCTTGTCGTGTGCAAGACTGCATCTATCTAGATGTCCAATACAAGGTCTAGAAAAGTATCCAACAATAGTTGTGATATTGCTTCTTCATCAACAATCAAGATAACAATATCTTGTTAGAATTTCCATGAAAAATAATCTTAAATATGACCAGAATATAAAACATAACCTAAATTTGGGAACTTTAAGAAAACTAAAGCCATTATATGTATAATGTTGTTTAAGAACTACCATATGTGTATATGTCAAATAGACACAAGATGCTTACCATTTTAGGCAATTTTGTAAACCATCTTCAATCCTATTATTACTTAAGAATCTGCTTCTAATTCCATCCTGGATATGCAATGTGTACAAAATACAGATATAGACTTCTGAGCATCATGCTAAAAGGTTATAAGCTCTTTGCTGCCCAAACTCATGTATGAACTAAACGTACCAAATCCCTCACCTACTTTTCAATTTCAAATTAACAACCATAGTTTTCATAAAATATTATTAAATTCGCTACCAAAATAAGACACATTGCATAATTAAAAACCAAATTGAACTATCTGTTCCAGTTTTGAGGTGACAATTACAAACTACGACAGGTATATCCATAAAGTTCTGGATCAGAAACAACACAAAACCCAATATATAACGAATTAAATAATCCTAAAAATATCCTTACAGAAAAAAGATGCCAAAAAGGTTTAAATCCTAAACAGGAATCATTAGGAAGTAAAAGAATATCTGAAAGATATTCAAACAAATAATTATAGAAGGGAAATAATATACCTTGATAGCCGCATTTCAATAGAAGTCTCTCAAGCATCTTTAAGCAAACGGCATCATCATCAACAGCCAAGACTTTAATATCCTTTGGACAAAACTCATCCTCTGTTGGTTTCTCTAGAGACCCACCTTCAGCTTCACCCATTATTACTCCTAACATAAACCCTTAACAAAATCAACTTAAACCTAAATAAACTTCATTAAGAGATTGTCTCATCAAAACCAACTCACTCTTAGAATCCTTATACCTGTTTTCTTTCCTCTAATAAAGAAACAACAAGAGAGAAGAAAAGAGAGAAAGAGAATGAAAACAGAGAAATTTATAGAGTAAAAAAATGGACGCTGAGATCGATTGTTTCTAAGTTGACTTCACAGGAAATAGAGAGTAATTGTCAGGTAATTACTGGGTTTAATGCAACAAAATCTTTGAAAGATACAGAGGAGAGATATTGATAAATAGGCACTAGTTTTTCTTGTATGCACGCCAGTATAGAAGGAAAATAGGGTACATGCACAGACACATGAGCAAGTGTATCAGTAGGAGATTTGGAGGAAAAATAGAGAATTGATTCCCCTCAAATATAGTTACTGTATTTTTTAATAGGGGAATGTATGTCTCTAAAGTGTGTATGAATTAGATATATTGGTAGGTTCGCAAGTTTAGAAGGAAAGATGAGTACAGAGACTGAGAGATGAGCGCATCTGTGTAAAATTTGGAGTGTATCATATCAAATATCACATGCAGATAGCTAGGAATTGCGAATTGGATTAGCTTGGAAACAAAATGGAATCCGTTTTTACAGGGGAAATGTCTTTTTGCACTAAGTATTGAATTATTCAGATCTCTGTACTGATGTGAGTTTAGAAGGAAAGATGAGTACAGAGGCTGAGAGATGAGAGAGCGGATCTGTAGGAAATTTGGAGTGCATAATGGAATATATCACGCGTATAATGGAATATATCACGCATAGCTTACAGGAAATAGTGAAATGGATTAGCTTGGAAACGGATTGGATTCATTTTAAGGAAATGCCTGCCTTTTGCCTATATAAAATGAATATATTGGACTGGATTTCTATACTGATGCAAGTTTAGAAGGAAAGATGGGTATATAGGCTGTGACATGAGTGAACGGATATGTAGGAAACTTGGAGTGCATTGCAAAAATACCATGTGCAGCGTACTAGGAAATAGCTAATTGGATCACCTTAGAAACGGATTGGATTCACTTTGAAGGGTGTGTGCCTTTTTGCATGTGTACCAATTAAATACATTGGATCGGATTTTCATACGTACGCAAGTTTAGAAGGGAAAACGGGCACAGAGGTTGAGACATGAGGAAGCTTATTTGTAGGATATTTGGAGTGTTTCCTAGCATATATCATGAGTTTTAAAGGGGGTTTCCTTCTCATATGTGTATATGAATTGGACACATTAGACCAGATTTCTGTATTGGTTTGAACTATATCCAAATGGCGCGGAGCCAGAAGCCAGGATTTTCATTCAGATAGGAAACAAGTTGCAAACATAATTTTAAAAATTAAAATACATCATCTCCTACAAAAGTGCATTGTTGTTTCATAAGAGAAAATATGTATATAACATAAATTTTATATTAAACTTTCGCTTTAAATAATTTTTTCCAAACACTGTAACCCTCCAACTAATATTGATTTGGCTTCATTTTCTTATACTTAACTTTCTGGTGGATCATTTTCTTGTGCATAATATTGACTCTTTTTTTTATATTTGTTTGATAAATATCTCCGTCTTTTGATTATTTACATAAACCCCATAATAATATTACATAAAAGAGGAGAGAGAAAAATCTGAACCTACCCTTAAATCTAACTAAGAATTAAAACTTAGCCGTTGCCCGCATGAGTTAACTCATACAAAAGCAATGAATGAAAAAAATACAGAAAATCATATGTTTGATTAGGTGGCATTTAACAAGAACAATGAAAAATTTCATGTATGTTATTCATAAGAATAAAATGGCAAATAACAAGTAAATTATACTGAAAATAGAATTGATCCTTAGATAAAATTGAGATACACTTACTTGTCAAAAGCTTCAGTATAAATTAAGAGCAAAATATGTGACTTCAGTTGAATAGAGGGTCGAGATCGAAGACGGAGATCGCATGGGAGAGAATGAGATGATTGGTGCTTTATATTCTTTTTCTTGAAAATTACGGTGGGAATTAAATTCTCCGGGAAAGGGAGGTCCTGCTCTTGATGGACTTTGAGCATGTTAAAGGTGCAATTAGTTTGACTTTGATTGGCATTTAATTGGTGTTTAATTTCACTCTGACTGGTTGAGATTTATCTAAGGCGAGATGAAAATTTCGGCGATAGCCCCAACAAATTTCAAGGTTGGGCATTGTGATGAGTAATAAGTATGGAATATATAGCATTAAATCTATTACCTTAATGACTCTCTTACAAATTCCAGGTTTAGATTTTTGTAGGAATTTAATTATTTAAAACATCCATTAAAACAAAGTGGGCTCATGCCAAAAGCGCCCGTGGCCTAATGGATAAGGCGTCTGACTTCTAATCAGGCGATTGTGGGTTCGAGTCCCACCGGGCGTGATGTAACTTTGGTTTAATAATTTTTTTTCTGGGTAATATATATATTATTTATTTATTTATTTATTTATTATCTTTTTTTTGTTACATGATCTTTCCCTGACTATTACCATTACAGTAAACTCAAATTATGGATTTAATAACTTAGCTCTTCTTGGAAATATTTATGTGAATCCTAGCTATCTAGCTATCTCAGCAAAATTTTGGACATTCTAGATTTGTAAGATGAAGATGGTTAATTGTTTTTAGCTTTAGTTAACAACATTACTTTAGGATATTGAAAAGTAATCTATGAAGCATACCATCTTTCTATTTCATTTTAGCAATCCATGCCTCAATCGAAGAGAAGTTTGAGGACATAAATTTATCTGTTAATTACTAATTAGCAGCAAAACAAATATTACTGATATCAAACACCTACCTATCAAGAAAATAGATCATCAGGCCAAGAGTGCAAAAGCACACCATGCAGAAACACACCCAGTAACAAATATTAGAAAATGCGTAAATGCCCACATAATGCGCATCAACTTGCTACTTCCCCATCTGCACAAACTGGAGCAAGCACATCAAGAACAACACAGAAAATTATTTTATCTGCTGATCTAAAGTCATCAGGCTTACTTCATTCAATTACATTTACATAACGTGAAAATTATCCAGAGTAACAACAGAAAGTTCATCCGAGACTCTAACAACTGATACAAATTAAATTACATACACGATTAGTGTACAAGGATCTATCATCAGAGTTCGATAGCATACATCCGGGCACGTCTTCATTCCAAAGTAAAATTCACTAATCATCCAGCTCAACAAGCTGAGCTCTTCTCTCAGCTGCTTTTTTCCTAATAAATATGCCCCACCTCATGGCAGCTTTGATCTTGAGCCATCCAACCACAGCTTTACCGGATGAACGGCTGCGATCATCATCAAAGTTAAAGTTCGGGCAAGGGGAAGGCATATAGGATGGAAACCCAAAACCATCATCAGGTAAATTAACAGAACCTCCACCCATGCTGAAGACTCTAAGTAAATGCTGCATATCTTCATTCTCAAGCATCTCATGGCTTCTCATCCTGATTTCATCCTCTGTAAGAAAATCATCAACACCACCTCCACGGCTGTCCCTTTGATGAGACCAGTCATCATAGGGATTAGCGTTCGCAGACTGTACATGCTGACTGCTGAGTGGATTGTACTCCAAGCTCTGTTGGGGAGGGCCCAAAGCTAGACCCATGCTGTCTTTGGATGCAACCTGGTTTTGCTGAGAGTTGCCAAATTGGTTTGTTGAAGCAAATGAAGTGCTATTGAAATGCATCTGGACGTTAGGGACCATATGCTGCGGATGAGCCGGGTATTTAGCCACTTGGTCCTCATAACCGCCACCTGAAGAAAAATACACACTTGGTTAAGAATATGAAAACTATTATGGCCAGCTCCATAATCACGCCTTCCATATTATGAGGCTTTTTACATAGTGATTTGTTATTGCGGAGAGACCCCTTGTAGTATCACCCAGTTGCAGATAGAGACCTGTAGTTATGTATGTGCAGATAGATCCCCTGTAGTATTTGCCCAAGTGTGAACAGACCCCCTTGGTGAATTGTTTTGACCTTGTAAGAGTCAAAAAAGAATTTCGTAATTCGGGGTTTATCTGCACCGACAGAACTCAGGGTGGTCTATCCCCCTCTATAAAATCTTTTTTTTTTTGGGTGCTCTTTTAAGAGTTAGAAATCTACTCAGGGGGTCTATCCACACAATTGTAAGGGGACCATACGTAATTGGGCGATACTACAGGGGGTCCATCCGCTATTAACCCTTTGCTAGGCTAAAACTAGCATGAATAATTGTCGAAATTTTAAGGTCCATGATCAGACCATGGGATGGATCCAAGTGGATCTTGTATCATGTCTTGATCTTATGGCGATTGTGAACCTGGTGATCAAATCATCTTGACCGTTAAACTGATTCGAAACTCTCATTCATAAAATGATTAATCAAGTTGATCCAATATTTTACAGTCTTTATTACCACAACTGAAATCATAAATGAAAAATCAGGTTGTTTCTACCTTTTATATTCTTCGTAACTACTATTGAAATAAGACAGGCATGCTAGTTTATACTAGATTGTATGTGTGGTTTCAGTTTTCAGATTCTAATAAACAGAAGAAACGTATCAAGAAAGTTACAGAAGCAAAAAGTCAAAAAGAAAGGTATCATTAATGCTCCATTCCCGGAGGAAAATAAGATGAAAGAATGCATGCAATACAGAATAGTAGGGTATCAATAAAATTGTAGCGGAGAAAGTTAAGTTATCTAAACGAATACCAAAGCACAGTAGCAACATGCAGTTTGACCGGCTAACTGAAATTATGGGGGAAATGTATAATGAATGCCTGATTTTTCTATGCACTCATGGCCTTGTTCTGACTTTTAGTTCGTAAGGTAATCCTGTCCTTCAAGCATGTGTTGATTGTATCACTGTACAGAGAATGAAAGATGATATCCAGTTTGCTCCTTGTTAGAATATAAAATTATAACACCCTCAACCCTCACCACTTCGGAGTTTTGGTGTGGTGGCAGGGTCATTTGACATGGCATCTAAGCAACCCAGGTTCAAAGCCCACTGGACGCAAATTCAAAGAGGATTTCAAAAATATATAAAGAAGATACACACACACACACAGCGTGAGTCCAGTTTCTGGCCCATGAAAAGTGCCCTCAGCTTGAGGGCGCGTGTTAGAATACAAAATTATAACACCCTCAACCCTCACCATAACTTCAAAATTCTCTTGTAGTGGCAGGGTCCTTTGATAGTCCTCATTAATGGAACAAAATTCTATTATTGACAACAATTAACAAGATTATCATACAGATTCTGAGTGGCCATCTTGCGTCTATTAACAAACCTCAAAGCTGATTCAATCATTTAACTGCCAAGCATTCTCAAATTTCAGAATCATATTTTGCGTCTATTAACAAGATTCTAGTGAATATTTTGCGTCTATTAACAAACCTCAAAAAAGCTAATTTGATCATTTAACTCCCACGTGCACTCAAATATCAGCATCATATTTCAATCTTTGAGGTGTAAGGAACACATTACCTCCAACTGTTGGATTAATTGAAGGCTGCTCCATAATAGCAGGAGCTGGCATACTTGGCTGAGAGACTTGTTGATCATAAGAAGCATGATAATTTTCTGGAGCTGGTAATTCATTTTGACTTGCCTTCTTACTCTGTTGTATGCTTAGAAGAGCCTTACCGTCATATTCTATGACATGCATCCAGTTATCATACGCTTTTTTCACCAAAGCATCAGCAAAGACCTGCAAAATTTAGCAATTATCAGTAACTATCAGAAATGTTAGCCAATTTAAGTGTGTTGGTACCTTTGGAAATGCAGCCGAAACATGCTTGAGCAAGAATCAGTTAAATGAAGCACTAGTTAATTCGGATTTGGAGATACAATAAAAATTACTCTTCTAAATCAAATCTAGTAAGAGACTTAGAAGCTAACAAGAGTAGAAAGAAGTTCAGATATTTCTAATGAACTCTCAGAAAATATCATGCTAGGATGAGACTATCAATTAAAAGTAACTAGATATACGGCATAGGGCAACCCTGAAGGATTTGAGAATCATTTAACAAGATAAATATCATGATGTTGAATGACAAAACAAAAGGAGAGATCGCCCTGCTTCTTTTCCCAACCACATCACCATTTGTCAGAAAGAGATTTGTGAAAGAAAGCATTTGTTTAAGAAACCCCCAGCTTTTCTGAATATCCAAGCTAGACATAATTATGACATCAAAGACAACTGCCAGTAGTAACTGGATGGGACTATCTTCTCATACATCCACATCCAAAGATGAAGTATGCTATAAATTTACTATCAAGAATGACAAATGTAATACATCTGAGAGAGATTCCAGCATTACCAACCTTCTGGCTGTCATTCAGAGATTCAGCCGAGTAGTACTGCCCACCAGCAATCAGACCAGTAAACTCATATATGTTGTTAAATATTGCACCAACACTCCTTGTATCATCAGAATAATATATATAATATTTTCCACCCATGACACATGTCTTCGCATGTTCAACAAGGACTTCCCACATCCTATTTGACATGCCACTTCCAAGGATCTATATTGTAGAGACAATGCATTAGAACGATAAATAAATGAGGATGATACTCTAATCGGAACTATAATGCTAGGTAACCTTACATTCCGCAATCTATGTGAATCCCTAACAACAAGACGGAGAAAATCTTCAACAGTGTAGATTCCAGCCTTATTCAATCTTTTATGAAATGCACCATCCTTGCCAATTTTTTCCAATCTCCACACCTCATCATTTAAGGCAGGTGGATAGTGTTTCTTGTATACTTGAAAACAATGCAAGACAAATGTGTTAATAGATAATCATACTAACCTGAGAAACACAGAACAAAAAAACTAAATGATGACATTTTGAGAAGACTCACATTCCCCTCTGTGATCCCTAACTGGAAAAGCTTCTGTTTTTGCCTCCCGAACACGGATACCTTCACAATAACCTGCAGCAACCTTTACACCGAGCCTAAATTTTCTACACCTTATCCAGCTGGAATTGTCGGTGAACGTGAGCTCCCCAAGGGTCCCTACACCTTCTTTAAGCGATAGTTGCAGGTCACCAGTTAAAAGTGGTCGCTTACCTTCCCTCTCTTTCACAACATGACTCTCAAATTCTTCATCAGTCCAATCCTCATCGTCCTCATTGTTAAACTCGCCATCAAGCACAACAACCTCTAGTTTAGCAGATGATTCTGGCCCTGATGTTACAACATGCCCAGTGTTTGCATCAAGCAATACAACATGGACTGCAGCTCCTTGTTCCCCTTCAACTTTTCCTCCTGTGAAAAGTGGCATGGATAACCTTGACCTAAAATTCAGCTGGAGGTTTCTTCCGTCTGGCCCTTCTATCCGTTTTGGGGAAGACCTGGGTTTCTTGATTTTCAGCAGAATACAAAAAGGGAAATATAGAATATCACGTATATCCAAATTGTAAAAAATGAATGGCTAGAACAACTGAGCAAGAATTCTGATCGTATCTATGGCTACAACATGTTGCTAGCAATAAGATCAACTGTGATCAGTTAATCACGAATATGCAAATCTTCTTAGGGTTAAGAAGTGTCCATCAAATTGTGATTCGCTAAAAAGAGTGACTCAAAGTCAGGATCTCAACAAAGAACTGGCCTAGCTTAAGGAAAGCTCTGAGCCCCACTATAACCACCTATGAGTATGTTAAAACCCTGTAATAGTACCTTCTACTATCCAATCTCTTAAAACTTATGCGAAAGAAGAGGGCTATGATTTATTACATTTGGAACTTGTTTTAAGAGCATTGGAAATCTGTTATCCCTTAATTTATGTTCTTAGCTGAAATCATATACTCATAGAAAGTTTCAATTATTTATTAACAGTGTCTTTACGCCTCTCCCACTATGGGTTACGATGCCTGCTATTTCTCAGCTAGGATGTGCTGTTATACACAATCTGGAAAGATGACAAACAAAATAACCAAACAATGAACTTAGCTGGAATGAGAATAGAAATGGATTCATTGGATTATAAAGGTTAGGTAATAATTTAAGGTGGTTTGGATATAACACAAAGATCAAAGGGCGCTGTGGGAATCAACGAGGCATTTGAGGACATACAAAGAGCTTTCAAGTAAAGAGTTTAGGGTTTAAATTTGGTTTCTGAGACATAGCTAATGGTTTTAAGTATTCATTATTTTCTTCTTATCTTTTAACTTTTTTTTTTCTGTTGTTGTTGTTGTTGTTGGGGGAGGGCTTTTTTTTTTGGGCGCGGGGGGGGGGGGGGGGGGGGGTTTCCCTTTTTGCCCCCCAGGATTTCCCCTCCCATCCA
>JBAKGM010000233.1:31615416-31634518 GCA_037177215.1 Asparagus racemosus
TTTTTTTTTGTTTCCGCGTTCGGCTGCCGTTCCGCGTCTTCCGTCGCTCCGCAGCGCACGAAGAAAGGGGAAGGGGGTTAAATGGCTGGAGTTCACGTGGGTGGTCCCCCCCACGTGAACACGTTCACAGTTGGATTACTATTAAATGTATATGTAATCAAATTATTTGGATAGCCGGTCATGTAATTAGATGCTAACTAGATTCTTAATCACTCCTAATAATTTTTGTCAATTGGCATGATGGATATCGCTAATCTTTTATTTTTTTAATACATCTTACTCAATGTGTACAAGTTGGTATTTTGAAGAACAAATGCCTAATATAATATAAGTTACTCCATAGAAGTTGCAAAATATGCTACAAGTTTTCATTTTCAAAATTATCGAGAAATTACACGTAGGAAGAGATATTTTATAATAAATGATCAAAACTTTTTATGCCATATCTGCAAAATCTATGTATGAATTGAAAAATGTTGGAAGGGATTTTTAGTGACCCTAGTAGCATTTAAACCATCCAAGTAAACATCCAAATAAGACTATCTACCAAGTGAAAGCTAACGGCGACCAGCAAATCCAGTTAAAATAGTTTGAGGGACTAATTGCAAAATATTAGAGATACGAGGACTAGGGCCGAAAAGACCCTAACTAAATTCTCTAACACACTGCCACGTGGCACACACCTGACACCTCGCAGGTTCTCTCCCTGCGCCGAGCGAAATAGCAGAACAAGTGAGAAATAGCGGAGGGGAGAGAGCGAAATGGACGGCGCTGCTCCTCTCTTCATGGCATAATCCCCACATATCCCTGTGCTTTCTCTCTCCTCTCTCTACTTTCTCTCTCTTCGAAGAACCCGAATCCCATCAACTACAATCAAAAGCACCAGATCTCTCGAGAACAGAACTCCAGCAAAATGGACCTAACTTCCATTCGCTGATCCCTCGGATCGGGTACGGATCCGAAACCCGAAGCCAATGGACTCCCCCATCGCCGCCTCCTCCTCCCCCTGCGCCGCCGCCTCTGTCGCAGGTGACGAAGCCCCGCGCGCCAAATTTCTTTGCAGTTTTGGCGGCAGCATCCTCCCTCGTCCCCTCGACGGTCGCCTCCGCTACGTCGGCGGCGAGACTCGTATCGTCTCGCTCCCCCGTGACGTCAGCTACGACGATCTCCTCTCTCGCATGCGGGAGCTCTTCGATGGCGCTTCTGTTATCAAGTACCAGCAGCCTGATGAGGACCTCGATGCCCTAGTCTCCGTCGTCAACGACGATGACGTGGTGAACATGATGGAGGAGTACGATAAGCTCGCCGCCCTTGCTATCAACGACGGCGGGGGGTTCACTCGCCTTCGGATTTTCCTTTTCTCGCATCACAATCCTGATCCTGATGCTGCTGCTGCTGTTCACTTTGATGTTGACGAAAGAGAGACCGAGAGGAGGTATGTTGATGCTCTCAATAGTTTAGCTGACAACGAGATTCAAGATCAATTCTTTGGGCCTGGGCTGCATCAGCTTAATATTCCTCATTCCCATTCTCGTTATGGAGAGGATGGACCTTGGAGCCCTGCGTATTTCTCGCCCTCGCCGGGCCGAGATCTGCGAGAATTCCCCAATTCGCCCTCGTCGGCGAGGTGCAATGATCCGGCTGCGGCGTCGCAATTCGATCAGCAGTCTCCTCCTTTGGTGGACAACACGATGTGGTTGCCTCCGGGGGCAATTGTTCAAGAGAAGGCTGGGTTTCCTGGAAATCTTGGTCATGCACACAATGTGTTCGATGGAGGCAACAGCACTTGCGAGCATTGTAGAGCTGGTTATCAAAGGAGCCAGGCTCATGTTTCAGAACCTAGGTACCTTGATCCTAGGTGGAATCCGCCAACTGGTGGAAATGAGTACATGGGTCAGTTCTCGGGGTCGTGTGCTGACTGTTATAGGAAGAGGGAACAACCCTTTTACAATGAAGCTCATGGTCATGATCGCGGGTGGCATCTCCATCCTCATCAGGGAAGTCATCGAATCGAGGATCCTAGAATGCATCCGGGAGGTAGAATGGGTGATCGCTATGTTGTTGATGGGAATATGATGAATGTTCCTTTTGGGCATGGGAATTTCTATGATGCGCATGATGATGGTCGTTACCATAGGCCACCCCCAACCCCGTTTAATGAGTTTGGGGGTGAAATGTTTCCTGGGCAGCAAGCAGTTGGGCATGGAAGTCATCATCCTTCACAATTTGGAGCTGAGAATCCATATCAAATGCCCACTAGTTTGCCCCCAATTCAAAATCTTAGGAGGCGGGCTCCGGGCCCAGTGTGGTCTGGAGCACCGTATGATCCACCGGGGCCTTTGGTCGCAAATGGTTTCGTGAGGAGTGCGAATGATGGGAGCCCGAGGGTACCTCATATTGGAGTGGATGATCAAGTCCAGCACCCGTGGAATGGACAGAATGGAAGTTTACCTCAGAAATATTATGGGGTTGATGACCATGGTGCTAGAATGAATCCAAACCTTGTGAATCAGGAGCGGATTACAGTTGCTCCAGAGGTAAACCTTGGAACGAGACTTGAGGAGGTGAAACAAGATGATATGAAAGTGGTGAAACCTACTGAAGTGGCCAAAGTTGTTGATGCTAATGCTAATGTTGGTAATGAACGACGGGGCACCTCACCTGAATGTTTGACTTACTTGCCCAACCTGATTGCTTCAGTTAAGAATGTAGCAGTGGAAGGTGCTGAGGAGGTCAAAGCTAAGGCTGAGGCAAATCCCGAAGACAAAAAGGAACCGTCTCCAAATGAATTGGGAGCTGAGGTGAGCAAGGATACAAGTGTTTCTGTTAAAGGATAAGCGAACGCTATTTACTTTTCCATACTAATCTTTTCATTGCAGAATGGCCAAGCTGAATTGGAGGCTGAATCGGATGGAGACATTGAGAAGAAAGATATTTCTAAGATTGAGCCTACAACAGCTGAGGCTGAAGCTTTAGCTCAAGGATTGCAGGTAAATCTGTTAGCTATTATGTCTTAGCTGCCACACTGGTGTTTCTAATCTCAAGTAAATCTGGTTATTCCTCATGCAGACAATAAAAAATGATGACTTGGAAGAGATAAGAGAATTGGGGTCGGGTACGTATGGATCTGTCTTCCATGGCAAATGGAAAGGTTCTGATGTTGCCATAAAAAGAATTAAAGCTAGCTGCTTCAATGGAAAGCCATCTGAAAGAGAACGTTTGGTAGGTCAAAACATTTCTAACTGATCTTATATGGATACTTGTGTGATTACTTGTGCATCCAATCTGTAATCTTCTGTTATGTTGCTAGATAACTATCATGGTTGTACTACTGGGGAATTAATGTGGAACGTTTAGTCATTGGATTCTGTTTCTGTCAAAATCTCGGAAAACAGCACAGTTGTCTTTCTTATTTTTGGAAATAAGTTTTTTTTTTCTTTTTCTACCTAAGACTGGTTGGCAAATTTTTGAAGTCCACACAGGTTTTTTTTATTCATATGATGAATGTTTATCAGTATAATTTTCCATTTCCCTAAACAAACAAAAAGCTGCAATATTGCTCAATGGTTAAAATATCTGTGAGTATCAAATGACGTGTCATATTTTGAATCTAATTTTATTGATACTTTGGACATGTAATAGAAAAACACTCTCGTTTGGATATATTTGAAAGTTAAAAATGCATCACATGCTTAAGAAGTCTTTCCATACGTATAAAATTTTATTGATAGTTAACCAAAGTGCTAATGCTACACCATGTGATCAGTGTGCATCACCGGCTAATGTAGAAGAATCATAGAAAAATTCTTCTAACGAAGTATCAACTTCCCAAAGGAAGGTGCTCTTAAACCGTGGGACCCAATACATATCATAATCTTACTGTTGCATATTTTGTACTCTTATCATTCAATTTTTGCGATCATCGGATCGTTCCCGTCAAAGAGAATCTATTACAAACAATGAGGCTCCATGTCAAGATTGGCAAATTTGCACGATTTTTTAATGTAGAAGTACGTTTTTTTAGAACTGCCATTCAAAAAGAGTTATATTTATTTTTGTATGTGAAAACTCAACTTGACAACTGCTCTCTAAGCAAGTGAAATGAAAACTACATTGACAAGGACAGAAGAGTAGGAAGAAACTAAATGTTGTTTAAGTGGGTTAACTTTTTTCTTTTTTTGTGGATGGAGGCTTGGAAAGGGAAGGGGAGGGTACACAATACATATTGATCAGTTAACAAGTACAAAACTACCTTATTGGCCATGCAATTCAAACTAACGTAACCAAGGGTAGTCATGGAAAATTCTTATATACTAATAACCTAGAAGACAGGAGAGGTTGATAAATTTGATGTCAAGAATGATTCAAAACCAATTTTGATCGTGCATTTTCTATATCAAATCTATCAATTTTTAGTTTGTTTGCAGTCTCTTCCATATTCTATGAGGAATTTGAAGGAGCTCCCTTTGGTTTCATGAAAAAAGTCTGGGAATCTATAACTCTATATAGTGGTTCCTGGCAGAAGTGGAGAGATGTATGAAAGTATGAGGCAACATAATGCAACGAGTAACCTGCAAAGACAGAAGTTGAAATACTGTTCTACAACTTAAGCGATAACATGTGTCATGTACCTGTGAGCGAAGTCAGAAATTTAAAGCTTTATCATTTATTGACAGGAGGATCTTCATTCTGTTAAAGTTTTGGTAACTGATTAGTGGGTAGATGTTAATTCTCTAACAATGTTCAAGTATGTGATAGAATCACTACAAGAGGATACAGTAAGAACGAGAAAGATAGAACAGAAAGATGGGCATGTTAGAGGAAAAGAAATCTCACTTTTATGCTTTAGGGTTACATCTTGAAAGATGAGTAATGTGGAACTACATAGCATTGACTTAAGAATTAGCGGTACATGAAGTTTGATTGTGGCCAGTTAGATCAATTTCCAAAAGAGAGGAGAAACAACTTCCTTTTTATTTTTGGTTGTGAGCAAGATTCACTCTTCTTGGTTCTTGCTTTCCTATTGCCATACATGTTGAAACTATTTGCCACAATATGACTGCTTGACTAACTCATTCTAACATATACTATTTGATGTCTAATAGGCTTTCAATCTGATGGATTACTGACTTTCTGGGCTTCTCCATATTCAGGCTTACTTCAATTTCTTTAAGAAGCGGAAAATTATAGCGGCCCTAAATCACATGTTTAACATATTTGGCATAAGTCATAAGTAGTATCGTGGTTAACAAGAAGGAGCATGATATAGCCTTGTAGTTTCACGGGCATTTAAATAGTTTTGTGCTGTTTGACATCAGAGTTAGAACTTGCACAAAATTCCATCCACTTTTGAACAACTTCGAGTCATTCTTTTCTGTCTTTCAGATGGCTTCAGGTTGGACTATTTATTTAACAGGCTTAGGTTGGCCTTTGAAATAATTTTCAGTTTGATGGTGTTTCATTTGGTCTTACTAAATGCATATGCAAGCTTCATGGAATTTCTGACTAACTTTTGTTGCCGACATTGATGTCCACGGATTCTTCTTTATAATAGAGCTTTGCAATCATTATCAACCAAAGAGTTGTATAAAAGCTTAGTTCCCTTTTATCTTTCCCAGATTCGGCAGTTATTATTTTGAGGCCCTAAAAACATGACGTACACAGCCTCCATAATGCTGGAGAGACAAGAAATTAGCAGATGGATTGCACTCTCGAGTTTGCAGCAGAAATACTATGTGCATTGAGCTGATGTGATCTTAGCCCCTTAAGATATGTCTGAGGTCAATTTCAATCTAGAATAGGGCATCACTCCACAGTCACCAGAACATCTGTAGTCACAATAAATTATTTGAGGCTTCCATTCTTCTGCTTCTGCTTATTTTATTAACTTGGAATTTCCAATTCCTTCTCTTCTAACCTATTTGGGTTGGTGATTTGATTTGTTTAGCAGGGCTACTAACTGAAAGCTAGATGCTTAATGGCATGATCCCCATGTTGCAGTGACACAAGTAGTCTGACAAAGACACTGCACGTAGTTAGTTAATTCTGAATACACGCGCGCGCGCACACGCACACACACTCACACACAAGGTAGACTTATCTGGAATGTGATATGACATGCATTCATGATACATCTTACATATTATGATGATCTTAAATCTTAAGATACTCCAGGTTAATACATGAATAGAAAACACAATTGCTCTATGATTTCTATTCGAGAAATGTTGCCTTTCATTGCATTTGCATTTTCATGTCTGGCTTTTCCAGTTCATATGTGCATCACTCCACCATGATGCTTCAACTGTCCGTATCGTTTTTTTTAATTTAGAAAATCAGTGTCACTATCATATATTCTCTCTGAGAAGAACTATTTTACAGACTCTTGGCTAGGCTACTGATATTAATCATTTCATGTTTTTTTACAGATTGCAGATTTCTGGAAAGAAGCTTTGACATTAAGTTCATTACATCATCCAAATGTTGTATCTTTTTATGGTGTAGTCCGTGATGGACCTGATGGGAGTTTAGCAACTGTCACAGAATTCATGGTCAATGGATCTCTGAAGCAATTTTTGCAGAAAAAAGATAGGTACAAGCTTCATATGATCTTTGTGTAGTTCTGTTTGCTTGCAGTTGCCATATACTATAGCATGTTCATTAATGGTTTTAACATGTATTTGGCTGCTGCCAACTATGTTTAATAGTTAACAACATCTGTTACTAGCAGAACAATTGATCGTCGCAAAAGGCTAATAATAGCAATGGATGCTGCATTTGGAATGGAGTACCTGCACGGAAAGAATATTGTCCATTTTGATCTTAAGTGTGAGAATTTGTTGGTAAATATGAGAGATCCTCAACGGCCTATTTGCAAGGTAGGGTAAAATAGTTTGTCTCAGTCTCCGATTTGTGTCTGCAAACTATATCGCACACCAACTGAAGATAATATATGTATGATATTTAGAATGAAGAAAATTGTTTTATTGCTTACATAAGTTATTACTCATCTTTTCCCTCTATTGATACGTATATATCCACATACGCTATTGGACCATGATAAAAGATTGTAGGATATGGAGGGAGGAAGTCAAGGGCATAGCATAACAAATTTTGAAAACAAAAATAAACTTTTAAGAAGACTTGTATGTCTATGTATATATTGTCATATGCTTGATGGTTGTAGATTTTTTTGGATACTTTAAAACAAATGAACTAAAAGTATTCAGGAGGTTTTTTCTATGCTTCTTTTATCAAAATTTCACCTTTCAGATAGGGGATCTGGGGTTATCAAAGGTAAAACAACGTACCTTGGTATCAGGAGGAGTTCGTGGAACTCTACCATGGATGGCACCTGAGCTTCTAAGTGGAAAGAATAATATGGTAACTGAGAAGGTAATTTTACTCCTATTGGAACTGTAATTCTCCATAATTGAATTTTCCACCCTAGTAGTGGTGTCTCCAAGGATCTTTACGGCTTTGTATGTATTTCTTTCTCTCCGCATTTCAGACGAACTTTTATGGCACTCTCTTCATACTTGTACCTTTTGTTTTTGTAGGTTGATGTTTACTCATTTGGAATAGTCATGTGGGAACTGCTTACTGGGGAGGAGCCTTATGGAGATATGCACTGTGGTTCTATAATTGGTAGGATTTCATTATTAAAAATATTTGATTCGCACGTCTTATCTGTTCCTTGTATTCTTCCGTACAGGATTTGCATACTCATTATTCTTCATTTCTCCATTGGCTATTTTAATCAATGTATTACCTACAAATATTCATATACTTCTTACGATATTTGGAAGCTTGTCATGATCATATGTGTGTTCTTACTGATTTTTATCAGACCAGATGTAAATCTAAAATGGAAATCCTTAAATGGTGGGCTGTAATATTCTGTGTCATTCTTGAAATCAACATAAATCATCTTAATTGATTTCTCAAAAGTTTTGGTAGGAACTGTTGTCTAAGATGTTTTTTCTTTGATATATTATAGCTCAAAGTGATCTATGTTAGGTGATCATTTATACTTAGTAATTGGTTTTCTGAACTTGACAAATTCTGATAGCTGACAGGTGCTTTCTTGATCTAGTTCTGTGGTTCTCAGGTTGTTAGTTTCTGGTTCTTCTCTATAATTCATGTACTTTGATAAAATATGTGTTCTTTTGATATAGCTGCATCCCTATTATGCAAAGTTGTTGTTTTGGGAATGTATACTATCCAACAATGTTTTCAAACTAATTTTGCATAAGAAAACACATGCATGAATGTCTAAGTAACTCAGGGAGAAAAAAAAGTGAATAGTATATACAACTATTTAGCTCGTTCTTGTTAAGTGGAGTAAAATGTCAGACAGTGGGAAGTTGGACGGAGAAACAGCACTGACAATAATATCAACGACTATTCCAACAGGGTCAGTTATATGAATCTTTTTCTCCATTAGTCTGGTTAAGTGACATTCTCTTTTAAGTTAGCAATCACCATAACTTTTTAAGATTTTATCTCTCAACTTTTGCTGCCTTGTCTACCCTCAGATATGAATACTTGTATATCTGTACAATCAATGAACTTCTTGTACACGCTCAAGCCAATCTTAATCATTTTCTTCACTAGACATTTAGAGGAAGCTTCCTCTAGCTTCTTACAAGTACTCTTATGTCATGTAGGTTATTACTGACAATGATTACAAACACACATAAACTGCACAATAGAGTTTGATGTGACACCCAAACCAGAAAAAATAAAATAAACTAAATACAACACCGCAAATCCTCTGGTACACAGATGTAAAAATTATTCTTCATTGTTTCTCTTTATGTTTGAGAACTGAGTTGGGCAAGTTATTTACATTTTTGTGCATGAAATCCTACTTTCTAGTTTGAATATGAAGAATTTATTTTGCTGGGTATGTTGATTATTCTTGATTCCAAACCGAATGTGTATTCATATATTGTATTTACATGCACTTTAGTTAAGATAAGACCTATATGATTAGCTTATCAACTTGCCTATGCAAAGTTTAAGCATTAAGGTTTCATCACGAATGAGCTTGTGTTGAAAAAATTTACTTGGAAATGCTATATTATATGTATCTTGATAGACATGAAACATGAATAAACACATAATATAGCTGAGAAGCTTTCCTATAAAGGGCAGTGCCATACATATTCTGTGTCATGCTTATCATCTTTAACACAGTTGTCTGAAATATATGTAATTTCATTTTCAAAGTATATAACATAAGTGGACTTATGAAGTAAAGCTTAAACTTGGAATATGCTGGCAAATATGAAGAGCCAAAGGGTATTACTTTAGCGAATTAATTTGTAAGTGCTGATATTATTCCATTTGCATAGATGTAGCTTTTTTTAAAAAAAAAAATTCCTGCATATCGCAAAGTTTTTTTTATACCTAAAAAAAGAAAGAAAATAAAAGAAAAAAAAAACATGAGGATTCACTATTTTACCTGAGGTCATGCATAACCTTAACGTAACAAGTAGCCCGGCTAGGGTTTAGAACAACTTTAACAGAGTATGACCTCAGGTTTCACTGTTGATGTTTGGATCTATGGCTCCGTGATTTCTCCCCCAAAAAGGTTGTGAGATAATTAGTGTAGATAGTTCACTTTAGCACACTTGTTTGCGGGTAAGAATTTTGAAAAGTATCTTTTTTACACACCTTTTTTATTTTTGGGGTTTTGCCATATTAGGACCCCTAAATCGTTATATCTCTGAATTAGACCTCAAATCTGTTTTAAGTTGTTTTCAATAACACCTCTGGTTAAAACTATCTTTATTTATTCCTTTTGACTATTACTGTTAGTGTTTATATTTCTTTGGATCTTTATGACCTTGAAGGCAATAGTCACATTTTTAGCCCATTTTATTGGGCTCGCCTCTCTCACGCACTCTCTCTCCCTCCCTCCCTCCCTCTCCCTCTCCCTCTCCCTCTCGCTCTCGTTCTCGAGTCAAGACAAGGGATGTAAGAGAGATTGGGAAAGAAAATAGAGGAGAATTAATGTAGCGTAAGGGTAGTAATTTAATTTACCAAATATGGGTAAAAGCTGATGATACTCTGGTAAAACTTTTTGATGGAATCCAAGGGATGTTTTTCAAAACAAATTAAGAGATTAGCTCTAATTTAGAAATATGAAGATTTATGGGCCTAATATTCAATTACCAAAGTTTTGGGTGTCAATTCGACAGCAAACCTTTATTTTTTATCGTATAAGCGCGGACCTTCAAGTTAGATGTTTTTAATTAGCTATCACATAGGTTTTCTTTGTGATAAACTATTCAAGTTAACCGTATATTCACTTTCTATCATAATAACGCACATGAACACATGCATGAAGTTAAAATTGATTATTTAAACTTAATATTTCTGTAAACGGCGAGATTTGACCAAAATCCACCGTAAATTTACTAATTTTCCTAATCAATAGTAAAAACTATACAAACACATGAAATTTAGGCTTCTCTTTCTTTTTTGAGAAAGAAATGTTATATATGTCCCTCCAATCAATTGGCAGCATCATGAATGTCCATTAGATTGGTATTTTAGTTATGTAAGGTAAATAGCTAGATATTATGTTCATAGTTAACGCGGTAGCATATGTCAGCGTTTGATAATATATCTAAACAGTGAAGGTTGTTCTAGGATTTAGTCTTCTATTTTAGTTTTAATTCGTGCAATAAGCCATCCTTGAGTTAAGATTTGACACAAATTACTCATATACAAAAATATAAAAATGCATCTTACGTAATGTAGGTCTAGGTCAAAGAAATCCAGGTTTAGCATTCATGATACATCTTGGAAGTCTTGAAGCGTACATATATTTTAGCATTATTAATGAGTAAATGCAACTATAATTATTATTATATCAGCTTTAGGTTGTGGAAAAGACAAAACTGTGTTTGGCAATGAAAAAAATGTCAGGGTTAAAGATATAGGGAAGAGGGAATTGAGTTTTTCAGTTGTCTAGTCCATGTATTGTGCTTCTTGTTGTGTATTGAGAAATAGGATTTAATTTTGTCACATATTAGGATCATAGAGACTGAAAAGTATATCTAATCCTAGTAGGGAACAAGCAGGATACTGGTGTAAATATGTGTCACATGTCTCTACTTTCATAATGCTAATGCAGCCTTGGGAACCTTTCAACTGTATTTGGTGGCCCCACTTTTAGTGTATAACTATTTCTGCACATGAAATAATGTGGAAGTTGTAGACTTCACACTTTTATCTTCTTGTTTATCTTGATTATGGACAACTGATCGAGTAAAACCATTGAGTATCTATCTAACTATGTCCCTGTCATGCTGAGAAACCAAGTCTCGCTAAATGTAGATGTATAATGTCTATTTTCCTGTCTGTAGTATTTTAAGTATTCCGTTTTATGAGGTTCTTTGGTGGGTTGCTCCGTCAGCTCTTTCTGTATAGTTTTCCTGTAAACAGATTTGAGTCACATGGCATTGCACATTATTCTTCGCGCACCAGTCAGCTGGCTGACCACAGTCTATAAAACCTCTCTTACTATCTTTACTATTATAAATGGAAAATTTTCGTGGCTCTTTCTCCCCCACCTTGAGTGAGGACAACAACAAGCGTTAATAGCACTAAGAAGGAAAATAGAATGGACTGACTGGTTACAACATAACACTAATGCCCATTTCCACCTATGATATGAAGAAATTTTCTTCCAACAAATGGAATATTTGACATCCAAGGAAACTCTCCATCTGTGTCCAACTCTTGTAATTGCATAAAATAATGGTCACCTGAAATTTTTTTTTCAGATGAAGCATGTTTTGCTCCATTTTTATAAGGGCCTAATTCTCTTGATCATCTTACTAAAATTAACTTTAAAATAAAATATAGAAATTTTCTTCCGACAAATTGAAAATTTGACATCCAAGGAAGCTCTTAATCTGTGTCCAACACTTGTAAGTGCATAAACTATTAGTCACCTGAAAATTTGTTCGGATGAAGTGTATTTTGCGCCATTTTTGTAAGAGACTCATTATCTTGTTCATCTTACTAAATTAGCTTTTATATAAGAGTGAAAACTGTACATATAGTTCTACAAGTAAATTAGCAGGATAGTACATGTACAGCCATTGTCTTCACTCAGGATTTTAGACAATTGCTGTCTCAACCAATCCGGTGTCATGCTGATTATGACACTTAATAGTAACCACATTTCCCTATCTATGTTTTTGTTTTGCACAATCTTTAGAGAAGCTAAGTTCATATTCAAAATAAGACATGTCAACCACTGTATCTAACCGCATGCCACTGTATGCACTACAGTTTGTAGAACCATGCAAGCTTTTATACGATATAACATATCTGGAACTAGCTAACGGTGGGCTTGTTTGCATGGATGCTGCCAATTATGCCAATTATGCCTTGTCAATATTGCATCCAAAATCATGGACACTTGACAGCGTTAACTTCTAAAGATGCCTGTAGGCTAGCTCATTTAGCAATATTGCTATTGGCTGTACTACTCAACTGAGTATCTATTTATCCTACATATGTGATAATAAATATTAAATAGAAATTAGAAATCTCATAGTTACTTAGTTGTATGTGATTAAACTCCTCTGCTTTTAATAGAAAATTATGAGAGAAAAGGAAGAAAAAGGCTTATAGTTTCTGGTCATTGCTTATTTTGGTTGTTTGCATCTGCAATTTATTGATATTGCGGTGAAAACATTTATTAGATGTCCGTTGCCAATCTCTTCCAAGATTGGTGGTTCATTGAAATGTCCTGGCCTACTATGAAAAAAAGGTAAAAAGCCATGTACTTCCTGGTCATTACTCTGATCTGCATCTGCAATTTATTGATATTGTGGTGAAGACATTTATTAGATTTCTGCTGCCACCTCTTCCAAGGCATTGTTGGTGGTTCATAGAAATGCACCGCCTATATGGATGTTAATGTTTGTATCCTATACTTAATTTTAATAATTTCTAATGATCTGATTAAGTTTTAATAATTTCTAATGATCTGATATTATTTTCATTGTCTGATGATTCTGATACTCCGAAGACATGTCTAATCCTTACAAAGGTCATTATGTTTAAAATTTAACCCAACCATGCTGAAAGCTTTCTCTTTTTAATGAGTTATATGAGCCCAACTTCCAAAGGGTTGATAAAATTTTATGTAATCCCTAGTTTCTCCTATATGTTAACCTTATTCTAGCTAAATATGAACTTGTGTTAGCAGACTTAACCTGGAAGGTTGTAATGGTTAAGATGGTATATTACTAACTTTTTTCCTAAGATATGCTCAGCTGTAATTTCGGCCATTCATAGTTTGCTATGTCAACAAAGGCCAATGACGAAGTACTCTCGTGCATACGTATTGTTGATGCTTGTATAGTTGCATTTTTCCAACATATATGTACCCAGCGTTAACGAGAGTTCACACACGCATGCCCACACATTATTTCTTCATTATACTGACCTACATCAACAAAAACTCTATGAACTATTCGCGTTAAGCTTAAACCTTTTGCTCTTATTGTTTTTTAGGGGGAATTATGAGCAATTCATTGCGTCCTCAAATTCCAACTTGGTGCGATCCTGAGTGGAAATCTTTGATGGAAAGTTGTTGGTCCTCTGATCCAGGGCAAAGGCCGTCATTCGCTGAAATCTCTCAGAAGTTAAGGAAAATGGCTGCGGCAATTAATGTGAAGTGAAGGGTTGATCCAACCAGAGATATTTTTTTGTCCTTCTCTCACAATGTATATCCTCTTTGCTGTTGAGACGAAAACAAATCAATGAATCATAACTACTGCATGCATAACTATTTTATACAACAGTATGCCTTTGCAGTTAGGTGTCTTTTCTGGGCATCTGGAAACCTTTAAAAGTGCTTCATACATGATTTTTTTCCTTCATGTTTTGCAAGTACATGCCCATATCATATTGTACAGTGGAATAGATTCGTTATGAAAGGATGAGAAAAGAGTGTTCTAAATGTAAGTGGGATTTCTCTGCAAGTTTACAAGTTTTTTGTTATTTTACTAGATTCATATGAAGAACTTAGTTATCCTTTTTTTTTTACAGGAACTTATGATATAGATCTCAGGACCTTGGCAATAAGTTTGAGAGCGTGGTATATTACATCCTTTGTCTTTGGGTGGGGAACTGGTATGCAGTGTAAATAAAATTTCTTCTTTTTATGATTCCCCACCCTTATGGAGAAGTAATATGTCATGACAGGCTATCGTTAAACCTCAATAGAAGTTTTTCTATAGTTCACCGCACCTTTGTATTCATAAAGAACAAAAAATAAGTGATCCTGAACTGCTGAAGCTTGGCTCGATATATGATTTCTTTCTATATTTGGTGTCCTAATACATATTTTTGATGACTGAGGAAAATGGTGCAATGTATGTAAAAATCAATGACTCATGTTCACATGGATAATTAGTCTTGTTTACTTTCCTAATTCAAATTTAGTTATAACGACTGGTTTTGCAGAATTAGTACATTCCATTTTATCGCAACTGGAGCACGATCAAAAGTATGTAGCTGTTAATATCTTCTTCTACTTATTACTGAAACCAAACGTAAGGCTAGGAATTACATGATATTAAGAGGTTGAATCAAGATGTTTCTTTTTGTTATATGAGGTGTTATAATCTCATGCATCGATACTCAGACAGGCATTGGTGGATTTAGGCTTATAATGATGATACTGATGCTTTGGTCCCTGGCAATGTTCTTGTGAAATCAATTTTATTGTTTGAGGACTTGATTGATAAACACGACACATACTTGCAGTTTAGTATCCCACTTTAACATAGGTTGCTGTTAAGCTGATCCTTGAGAGTCTTAGCGTCATCTGGAGTTAGATTGTCTCAGATTTATAACTTGTCTGATACTCGAGCTGTATGATCACAGCTTCGTCTTAAAGTAGTTTTCTTATCAGTATTGCTATGTGATAACTAGCTCCTTTGCCCTTGCAATCTTCTTGACCAGGGAAATGCAAATGTTATATCCGTAGATAAGTAAATATGAAATGAACTGGTTACATAATACATGCTTCAAACATCATTGTTTATGCGCACATACCATCTATTTGGTTCCATGATGGTGATGGAGGAAAACTTGTTTGGATTCTCGATACTTTGTTAAGGATGGGAGGAGGGGAGAAAACCTCTTCTCAATACCGAAAAGCCCCCCCCCCCCCCCCCCCCCCAAGTCGCTGAAGTACATGAAAAACGTGTTTCTTGGTCATTTTTGGAGTAAGAGTTTTTGGCCGTTTGTTGTATATCATGCCAAGCTGTAATCTTTTTGCGCTATTGGGTGCTTATATATCTTCAATACGTACTGATTCAGGTGGATGTTTCTGTTCTAGTAAAGTTACCCAGGGCAGCTATCCCTGCGATGTGAACGCCCGATTCTTTCACGCCTACCATTGACTTTTTCCTGCTCAGTTTCTGTGGACCATTGGTGTGTTCTTGATGAGTTTTTGTTCACTTCATTAAAACGAACATCTGAAAAATTCTAGAGTTTTCCGGATGGTTCAGGCTGAGCGTACCCAGTATCCATAAAAAGGATTCAAATTCATCTGTAAACATCAAAAGTGCAAAGGAACTTTTTCTCTCCCTCTCTCTTCAAACGATCTTTTCAGTCTACATGCACCGTTGCCATGTGAGCTTTGTGTCGTTCCACTCGTGATTCCCTATCTTGGGGAAGTGGCTACGGTCACTTTTCCATTATCTTTTTCTGTCCGTTTTTAAAATTAAGAATAAACAGAGGAATGATTGCAATTTTGTGAGGTATCGTTTTTATTTATATATTAAAAATGGATAGTAACACTCTAATTTCATTGGATGACTGTGATTTAGAAAATAGTTATTTTTACTGTTAAAGTGGTTTTGCACTGCATTAAACCTGAACGCGTTACTAAAAGCAACACAATTGGATACGTTGGCAGAGTTTCACGATACATGCCATCGTATTTGTAGGCTTGTAGCAGAATGATCACTTCTTTTGTTGACGATCCATAGCTTCGAAATTTGCACCTGCACCACTATATAGAAACATACGACTGACGTATGCAGCAGAAATTACCAACCCAATTAATTAACTTCGGTAGCTAATCATTTGCCTTTGTTATTAAAGATTGAGTATTAATCCAGGCATTATAACAACTTCAGCGTCACCAAACCTGTTGACATTCAAAATTTAGGCTTTGACCTTGGTGATATCAAATTAAGCTATTATGGTGTGACGTGGTCTATCCATGCGAAAAAGTTCCAACTGCATCACTCGTAATATGGGGTGATACCTCTTGGAGACATGGACAAGAACAATATGATACTATTCAGTCTTATTAAATCTTCACGCGAACTGTACATGAGATTGATAATGTCTCCGAGCTACTTTTTTGGAAAATTTATATGAAAGAAGGAACCCAACAAGTCCACTGGCGCATACCCTACATTTTATATGCCACAATTCTGAGGAAGTTAAGTCAACCCGCCTTATATTAGTTACGACATTGATTAAGGTCTGAACCTTAGGAGTTTGGTTTGGGAGATTAGTTAGTTTAGGTGACTGTACTCAAACGGGGATCAAATTTGACAAGGCGAGATTATCATTACTCGTTTTTATGGCTTGGCTTATTCACATGTTTATTTAGTACAAGCATCCTATACGGGATTCCGTTTGTGTGCATGCATAGCACATACGTGTATATATTGTGTCGATTTTGACACTTTGGAAAACCTTTAATGGATTTTGTTATGACCCCAAAAATCCACAGTGTTAATCCTCCTAAGAAGCTAACACGTCCAGCTCCTAGCCTAATCAGACGAGTTCAGAGCCCATTGGATTCACGTTGCTCCCACGGCCGAGAACTTTCGAGGCAGTCGACCCTTCCCGCCAAGTAGTCAACTCTTTCCGCTAGGCCGAGGTTCGAGTCGACCCTTTCCACCAGGAGGCGCCCGTTCTCTCCAGGTCGAGTCGTCTCTTAGCCAGACGAGTCAAAAAGTGACTGTTACCTTGGGAATCTCCCACTAACAGTCAGTCACCATCACATTAAATACACGATCAGAAATCATCATTACTCCAGCCCCAAAAATCTTTATGACTCATCAGGCTCCCTTAGCACGTTACTTCCTTTGTCACTATCACATTGATCTTAAAGGTGACTCACCCCCCTCTGCAGCCAACACCTGTAAAGTAGCTGCTTACTAAGCAGCCTGCTCTGACTCGGCCGAAATTACAGAATTGCCCCTCTGAACCTACTATAAGTAGGGGGACTATTTCTTACATTAAGATATGCAATTTCTGCTTGCACTTAAACTGAAAACTTTTTCAGTTTATTGGTTTCTTCTCCACTCAAACTCAAATACTGACTTGATGGTCGGAGGAACAACCGGGGAACCAACCCCAACCTCTTACGATTTCGCAGTTTTGCAGGGGGAGGAACTAAAAGTCTATTGGGGGATAGCCATCAAGGGAGGTCAAGGGACCCTAACCACCCCCAACAATTCCTAACTAATTAACTGCGTGATCCATAGTATCAACAGATTTAGATCCTCGTCACTACAAAAAAAAAAAAAAAAAAGTAGTGGAAAAATCACTACTTTTACCCCAATTGTTGAGTTGTGTAGTTAATGGTTACGATTTATTTTTGAGTGAAAATTAACATAACGGGTCTGTTTTTCAATCTGGGTTCAGTGAACCATACCTTGAATTTCCAAACCAACTCTAGGAGAAAGCTTACGGTTTTAATAACTAGTTGAAGAGTGGCAATAATAAATCTTAACTTAACATCGAAAGATTGACATAAACAACTAGCATCGTACACATTACATCGTTCGCTAAAGAAAAATGGTGGAAATTCAGATTAGAAGCTTGAGTAGAAAGGATATAATAGAGTCATGTGACCAAATGGCATTTAAGAAAACATTAGAGACTATATATTCCTTGAATCATGAATATGATGATTCATGGAGTCCAGTGGATATTGAACAAGTGGTCTCTCTGATCGCTCCAAAACTTGATACTAATTAATGAAAGATGTTTCGCTCTAAAAATATTCATTTGGCTTCTGATATATGCTGCGAGCAGTATGCTTCATAAATTTATTCGTTCTATTGGCTAAGCAACATAATTATTAACTATATATTAGCGTTCCCATATTGCTAAAATTATTACACGTATTTTGCACATACATAATGTAACTATTAAAGATATATAGGCACTATAAAAGAAGAATATATGAAAACATGCGTGAACTTATAATAACAGAGTAATTAACAAGCACATAGGGACGAGTCCCCGGGGGGGGGGGGGGGGGGGGGGTCCATGGTCTCAGTGTCATAGATAAGCGAAAAGTCAATCTTGTTATCAATTATCATTTGTCAATTGCACAAAAAAAAAGTTGATTAATCGCTCTCTCACATGGACCTTGATCATTTGAAAAAAAAAAAAAAAAGCTTATATATATTCCCCAAAATCACAAGTAGAATAATTCGATATACTTTATAATTATTGACGTGCTCATATATGTTCCCTAAAATCCCAAATGTAATTTTTTGCTTTATTTATGCACTTTAAATTATTAAAAAAAATAGTCCCTTAAATATTTCATATATTGAAATTAGTGCCTCAAACCATTGAATTGCTAATATGTCCCCCAACTATTGTAAGTTGTTAAAATTCGTCCATTACATCATTAACATTGGTATAATGTGTCTCAATGCTTAAGTTGCTTTTAAGTAAATCCGGCCATCAAGACTGGCACCACAATATATTATAGTTTGGGTGACCTGAATAGCTTTTTTACTAATTTGAGGGACTATTGCCAAATATTAAGGAACTAAGAAAAAAAAGGCAAAAGACATATGAATAGTTTAAGGATTTAGATATATGTAAAAAGTTAAAGTCCCTTTTTTTTGGGGGGGGGGGCGCCAGGGACCGTCCTGGCCCAACCCCTTTAAACCCGTCCCTGCAAGCAAATGGAACAACGCCACAAGTACGGGCAAAGTCTTATGCTACTTGCGAAAAAACCAATTCCAATATCTACTTATTCCCTAAAAACTGCCTCAACTAGTTTTATTCT
>JBAKGM010000233.1:31634618-31659080 GCA_037177215.1 Asparagus racemosus
ATATATCATTTGACATATAGTTCCATGAAGTTTGAAAGCTAGTGTCATCTATAAATGCACACATGCACTATCATGGCAGAATGTGCGCATTGTATGTCACATTTTATAATTTGAATAGGATCTTTTTGTAATCAACTAAATGTTCTTGTGGATATGCGTACTTGATGGAGAACAACTTGAACATGGAATTTGGTGCAAGCAGAAAAAAGCAACAAGCTACAGAAAGTTCAGTAATATCAGGAATAGACTTATTAGGTGATTAACGGCAAGGGTTATACGTATGTTGGTATTTTCAGATGGTAATGATATCAAAGTTTTCATGTTGACCGTATGTTAATATGGAGGATCTCCTAAATTTTCTAAGTGACATAAATATCATAAGTATATATACCATGATTAAAAAATGATAACTATCCCTCAAATGCATGAAATGTTAAGTAAATTGCTTTAGAGACAATGAGTGATATCTTCATTGTATTGAGATATTTATATACAAGAGTAAGAGGTTTAGTTCTAGCATCCCAAGCAATGTGGAACTAAAAGAAAAGAATATAAATATGGGTACCAAAAAAATCCGTATTTGAGAATATATTCCTATATGTTCGATAAGATATGGTTATAGATACGCTTATGTAGTGAAATATCTGTATCAACTAAATTACAATATTGGTATTTTTTTTCTTGACTCACTTTACTGCTTCGGTATTTTTTTGTTACTCCTACATCATTTTGATTTTTTTTCTTGGCCCGATGGTCAAATAGGCCAAAAGTTGGGCGCCAGCGCACAAAAAAACCCCTTGAATTGCAGACGTTGACTGTATTAAAGGGTAATTAGGGTTAGCTGAAGCATGTGAGAAACACATGCTCTTCTCTCTCTCACTCAAAATTAAGGAAGAAATTAGGTTAGGGTTAGGGTTAGCGCTAAAATCAAAGTTCCTCCTTTTCAATTTCATATTCATCATCTCCATTTCTTGAATATTTAGTATTACCTCTTCAAGTCTAAGGTCAATTTCAAAAAGGAGTGGATTGAATGAATGAAATAGTGGTAGGAAAAATAAGAAGAAAGAGGACATGTTAAACCCACCACCATTTCTTTGATTCAACCCACCTCTCTTTAAAATTGAGCTTGGACTTTGAATAGGGCATGCTAAATATTAAGAAATTTGGAGATGATAAAGATTAAATTGAAAATGGGAAAGTTTGATTTATGCCTAACCCTAACCTAATTTCTTCCCTAATTTAGAATGAAAGAGGGAGAGAAGCATGTGCTTATCACGTAGGGTTGGCGACTGGGCACATCTGGCCCAACCAGGCCCAGGTCCATCAGTTCTGAGCTAATTCGGGCTAGATCGATCCGAGCTAACCTTGACATTTGGTCAGGCCAAAGCCCTGTGTCCGGGCTGGGAGTACAACCCTACCCGGCCTACTAACCCGACTCATCCGAGTCGGGCTGGGTTGGTTCCAACCCACTATTTTTCTTTTAATTTTCTTTCTGTTTCTTTTTCTTTTATTCTCTTTGCTCTTATTTTACAATTTGATTTAGATGAATTTTGAACAACCGGCTAAGCTTTTGTTGCTTCTAGAGGAAGTTTCGAGACTTAACCACCAATTGTTTGCTTAAAAAACATGCACATTTAACTATATTATTAAAATTTAAGATTATTAAATAGTTATTGATAATTAATTAGTTACTAATAGCTAATGTGGTAACTAATAATTGATGTCAATATGGGGTTTAGGTGCGAGCTCGGTCTAGGCCTAGGTCTGATTCAAGGTGGGCCGGGTTTGCGGATAGGGTTAAAGTTTGGGCCTGGATTTCAAAAACAGACACATGCGGCCCACCTTGAGATCGAATCAGGCCAAACGCGGCACGGATGCTAACTGGCTGGGTCAAACCCGACCCAAAACGTGCTGGTTTAGTGCGCGTTGTGGGCCAACCTAGTCCGGTCGCCACCTTATTTTCACGTACTTTAATTATCCCTAATTATCAAAATAATTAGCCTTTAATACATTTCAAGTCAGTGATTTACGGGTTTTTTGGCAAGCGGCTAACTTTTGGACCTATTTGACCATCAAGCCAAGAACAAAAACCAAAATAATGCCAGAGTAATAAAAATACAAAACTAGTAAAGTAGGCCAAGAAAAATACCAATCTGGTAATTTAGCATGTCTGTATCTATATCATAAATATTTGAAAACATAGTTTGCAATTGGTTTAATCCTTAGATTAATAGATTTGAGGATAACTTTGATGATCAAAGATATCTAATCTTAACCTTTCAGATATAATGAATATGTTAATGAAATCTCTTGTATCATATGAACTCTATTTTCTTAATATTATTTAATTTTCTTATATTTGTTTTGTATCTTCATGTGTATATGCATATATAGTTGCATGTATATCCGTATCCATATTCGGTTTTAGCACGTATGGATACGAGTTTCTCTATTGAGGCATATTTGTATCCGTGGTCGACAAGAGAGTCCGGCTACATAAAGACGGTCTGTTTAGAAAATTAATCAATATTCCCTAAAACAATGTACAAACATTGTTCATAATTAATTGGCCTCCAACAAAGTCAGAACAGCACATTTTAAAGTATAAACAACGGGAAAGAGATTCGTCTAGTTATAAGACTACAAGCTTATTTGTACTTGAATCTCAATACAAGTCATCCGTAGGGAAAAGTTGAATTTCTAGTCTGAGCAAAGCCTCTTAGTCAAGTTATCCTAAAAAACTATTTGAAAATTTGTACACTTGTCAATATCATGGATATCTATACGACTCTACCTTGCCAAATCAATTTCCAGAAGGAAAAAAAAGAGTTATAATCTAGGAAAGTTTATAGATTGTAAGGACCCACCATAAGTACCTTTTGGATTTAAATTTTTGTTGAAGAGTTGTCTTCCATTTAATCTTGCCTGTCATTGATCTTTCTGTATGGTCTTCGTGAATCATGCATTTGATCCAAGCTTGAGTAATTTATTGGGTTAATTTTAAAAAAACCCTCTCAACTATGAGGCTTGTCTCAGAAAATCTCCCTCAGCTATTTTATTTTTAGAAAACTCCTCTCAAATTTGAGGGTGTTGTAGATAACTCCTCTCAACTTTCAAAACATAATTAAACCTCTCTTAACTATGTGGTGTATCACAAAACTCCCTTTATCTTTCTAGTTTTTTAAAATAACCCACCTAATCTTATTAATTTGAAATATGCAATAACTAAAATACTCTTGGTTGAAAAAAAATTTCATGTGAGTTTAAAAACCCAACACAATCAAAATATTAGACTTCGGTTCGATGGGTTTTCATGACGAAACTAATTTTCAAAAGAAATTTTAAAGTTTCAATTGTTTCAAATGTTACAAGCATGGATAAATAGAAAATAAAAGAAGTTTAGTGTTTCAAAATAGAAAGAAAAAAAATAGATTTGCACGTAAACCTAGCAATAAAGATGGAGGAATAAGAAGAGGGGAGAAATAAAATGAAAGTTATTTTTAATAAAAAAAGTTAAAAAGGAACAATATGGTAAAAAAAATTAATGTCTTAGGGATAGTATAATCATTTTAAATTATTTGTTCCTTTAGATTTAAATTATATTAGTTTAAGGGGTTAAGTGAGAAAAGTTGAGAGGGATAAATAATATTTTGAAAGTTGAGGGGGGTTTTTTACAACAACTCCATAATTAAGGGGGGTTTTCTGAGGCGACCACATAGTTGAGAAGGGTTTTCTAAAATTAACCCTACTTTATCGCCATATCATTTTGGCTATGCCACTAATTTTGGTCATAAGAAAACTAATGAATTAAACGCAATCGAGATAATGACTATGAGTCAATGGAACGTATAAAAAATTATTAGTAAACCTATATAAGTGCAACTAACTATAGTTGAAAGAAAAATCAAAATTCTTCTGGTCATGAATTCCACATTAACAATTTTAGGGAATTCAAATGGTGTGTACGAATACGAGTATAAAATTAACTTGACTTGCACTTTGTCAACCTGTATTGTTTTATACATTTCTCCATTATTGATAATTAGCACTTCATGGGTCAAATGATGAAAGACATTAGCTACTTAATTACCAAATTAATGAAAATGATAAAAGATTGAAATTATTCAAATTAAAGAAGCTTCACTCGTCTACGCCTGTATTAGCTAATGAAGATCTGGCGAATTAGACTTTGGTTTGACTAATTACAAAACTAATAGGTATACGAATATATCTTTTTTTTAGTCAAACTTTTGTTTGAGAATCAAGTACTACAAAAAGCAGTTCAGATCTAGAATAATCAATTTGAACTTTTCTTAGTCCAAAAGGTCAAAGTTCTGATGACTTGCTGCATACATTTGGATTATGCATGAGATTTGATTAAGCAACATAGAATGCGGTTGAAATGTAGTCCAAGGCTATCTATTGACTCGGTCTTTTAGATAGAAGAACTTATGTTTTCGTACTAGGATATAATCTGGTTATAGAGAGTGCGATCCTAGCTGTATTTAAGATTTGCATGCTCTGAAATTGACATCAGGATCTATGTACCCTGTTCACGGTTGAAAAAAATTTGGAATTAAATGTACTTTTTTTATTTTTATTTTTGGGGCAACAGGGAAAACTTAGAGGACGCGTATGCCTGAGGAAGAGCCCTAGCCTGAGTTTAGGTCCTCATATCTCAAGAGGACTCAAACTTTAGGTTTTATTTTACCCTATTGTAATAACCTAGGTTCATGATGTAGGAGGTAAATAGTTGTTTGTGGGAAAAGTTTGGCTTAATTGTCCGTTGGGTCACGTCTTCATTGTGCTAATAGTCAAAACTTACCCTTCTTTTTTAAGAACATATTAAGTCTATAGATATTTGTAACACCCACTTCGCGTGTTTTCATGCTCTCTAAAGCCGCACGCCCCGTGTTTTGAGAGTATTGTTCCTATCAGAACTGTCCGCATGCGAGAAGGTGGTACTGACGGTCTAAGTGCTAAACAGGGGGCAATTTGGTAAATTGCCCTCAACTTATTGGCTCAGAACCACCTGCGAACAACCCGCAGCAGAGGATGTGTGGTCATGGTTTGGGTGCGTAGTTCAAAATGGGCTGGATTCCGTATGTTCCCCTTCCAATTGAGCTAGGCTTTTGCTTTGATCTCGCTTTAATATTATAATTGGGCTTCAAAGCTCAAATTGACTTAGACAAGGCTTGAATTTTCCCAGTCAAATTCGATGTTAAGCCCAGTTCTCCAACGTCTTGAAAGCATCAAAATGTTTCAAATCTCAGTAGTTTGGCTTAATACGAACTGTCTAAGATTGGGAGTTACACACATCTTTCTAATTGTACAATATTGTTAAATGGGTAACATATTTATCAATAGACAGACATCTGTGATTAAAATCATATGTCCGAAAACATAACTTGATTTAGATTAAATAATACACTTTGAACATTTAATTGGTTGATATTCAGAAAAAGTATCTAATGAATTATGAGTTCAATAGAACGAGTCTCCCTTTGTTCTCGTTCAACCATCTCATTCCGAGAAGGATGGAAACCGACGGGCAGTTGATAAGGCTGGGTTTCGTTATGAGTCGAGGGTTGGGTGAATTCCGGAGTTCTTTTGCGCTGCAATTTCTTCCTAGTTTTTTTATGGACCCTCGCTTTCGCTCTCAAACATATTGAGATTATTAAAGTTGCGACTCACGCCCTGTCATGGATGCTGGTACAACATAGTTTGCGGGCTTAATTACGTCTGAGAGGTGCGGGTTATCGCCGATATTGTGCATCTGCCTCGGCTTTGAATTCGAAGTTGAACCGGCATTGGTCCCATTGCATCTTGGTGGCCTATAGTCCAGAGGGCATACTGCCACGACCCTTTGAGATTTGAAAACTCGCCTTCGTTTTGTTCGCTCTCTGCATCATCAGAGCGCCCCGCCCCGCGGGGACGTTGGCTGCTGTGTACGAAGATTGTCACGGAAGAGGATTGGGGCACAGAAGCAGCCGTGCTTCCCATTCATGCGAAACGGCTTATTCATTGCCCGGGTTGGGTACAGGGACGAGAACAGAAAAGTATGAGAAAGAGAAACCGCACATATTCATGTGTTACTCATGATTATGGATTAGCCGTATTATGCTGAAGTGCGAAATATAAAATGTCACTTCGGAAAGTTTGTGAAAAGGTTCATTATTTGCAATGTCAGTTCAAAATCACGGAATAAAGAAATAAATTCAAAAACATGGACAGTATAAATATTAGTTGCTGCTTAATTTTATAAAAATTAAGATTAAATAATCAATGCGTGTCCTTCTTGAACCTGTCAAACCAAGTACGTTGATATAAATGAGGTTAGGAGAGGGGAAAGAGAAGAGAAGAGAGGAGGTTAAGAAAGTGAAGAAACTTGGTTGTTTTTAGCCCTCCCCTCCCTTTCTTTCACTAACTAAAAATTAAAAACAAACATAATTTTCGTAGTTATTATCGTTCCTCTTAAAAAAAAAAAGCTATCCAAACATACACCATTAAGAATTGAACCAACTTTTTATATTTGAATCCAATTAAAAGGGCTTAAAAGCTTACTTAACAATTCCTAATCAAGCTCACTCTGCTCAATTTATAACGTATCATTACTTTATTCAGCCATTCAATTTGCTTCTCTGCCATGCACATGACTAACTGAAAAACACCGAAGAAAGGAAAAAGAGATTAGTCAGCAGCCCACCTTTTTTGAAGGTAGATTCTTGCTCCGAAACACGCTCCCCTCATTATGTCATGTTACGGAAGTTGTTAATAATGTGACCTAACCTCTAAATTCAACACTACTCAACACCCCTCATTTTCTTCATATGACACCCTTCATAATGGCAGTACTCTGAATCCCTCACATGCCACTCTGTGTCCAATCATTTAACTAATCATGTCACATATACATTAAAAAACGAATCCTATGTTTTAATCTCATTTTATAATCACAATTTGATGTTTTGTATTAAATTAACCACAACAAGCACATCAACGGGGAATGATGGTTGAAATTCACGATTATTCGATCTCTTGGTAGCTCATTTAGCTAAAATATTTTTGTGTCAGTATGGCTTCTCTCCCACATAATTGCCAGGAGGGTCATAGTTACAAATAACAAACTCCCCTTTCCCCCCTTCACAGTTAACCATCGCACATCCAAGCCTCTTAGTCCGGCTCCATACGATCTGAGTATAATGCCCGCATTCATCTCCTCGAGCGCAAGAATTAGTCCTGTAACGGTACCACCTCCGCTCCTCGGCCCATTTGGCCACGGCTTGGGCGGGGCTCCAGCCCGATCCGCTCCCCCAGAAGATGTTCTCACCGTATGGGCCGTTGGAATGGGCCAACGCACAGTCCCGTTGGCGCTTTCGTGCGTACTGTTGGGCGTAACGGGCTAGTCGTGGGTCCCATGTCAGCGGGGGAAGACCGATAGAGGCCCGGATCGAGTTATGTGGGCGCAAAAATTGGGCCGGCAAGTTGGATTTTGACGGAGGACGTCGTCTCGCACTCGTTTGGGGGAGGATGAGAGCGAATAAGAGTAAGAGGAGGAGAGGCTTGATGAGCATTGTCTTGCTATTTTTTAGAGTTTGTGTTCTGAGAGTGGCCTGTGTGTTTATATATAACGAGTTAGTTTGGGGTTGTTGGAGGAGAGTTATCATTATTATTATTATTATTATTTTATGTAGCTTTGGGGGTGGCGACCATGTTCGATAATGATGATGGCAACTTTAGATTTGGTAGGGCTTAATTTGGAACCGTTAATGTTGGGTAACGATTGATTGATACTTGAATGGTGGAGGTTTGGTAAATTTGATTGGGGGAATCTAATCGCGTGCCAGCTTGTTGGGTTGAATTTTCGACTACAGATGACTATTTTCTTCCTTTTTGTTGAAACAAGGCTGTTGTGGCTTTGAACTTTGGACTTTAGATAGGATGATTGCTGACCAAATTTGTTAAAACACATGGATACATGTTTGTAGTCGGGGGAAAGTCTGCTGATTGATGAGAATAAAAATTAAGTATAATGCTAGATCCTATTTATGTTAGAGAGAGAATAGTGTAATCACAATGAAAATACCACAGCATAAAGTCTTAGTTTTTTCTTCAGAATCACCGAAATACATACCACGTCATAAGAATAATGAGGTGAGATGCCTTTCCTCTTACTTTTCCACCCGTAACGTTGATATACCTTACCTTTCTTTTCCCTTTTCCACTCCGACCAGTTTATATTCTAGTCTTGTGAATCACATAATGCCCCCATTTGCAGTTGGATACTGGATCCAACCCAATCCAAATTCAATCCAATAAGGATCCATAGCCTAATTGGATCCGGCCAAACTCACAACCAAACCCGAGTGCCTGAGGTCTTGAGGCTAATCCTGTTGGGAGAATCAGGCCTCATGTAGAGTTAATAGGCTTTAAATAGGAATAAGAATTTCTTCAAAAAGGTATAGCTACTAGGTATGATTCTAGCTTTTATTTTAAACTCATTATTTTTTCTCCTATCCAATGTGAGACTATGCTCGCATATCAATAACTTCCACTTTTACTTTTGCATTATATCATTCGTGGGCAAATCAAACCATGCACCATGCATTCAGCGTATAGATAGAAAGATTTTTTGGTTTTTTTTAATTGCTTGGTCCATAACCTTCATGGTATAGTCAGACCATACACCATGCATAACATTAACTCTAAGGCCATTTATTTTGGGAAAGATCGGGTCCACTCTAGAGTTAACATGTTTTAAATAGAGCTTAGGAACTATAGCTACTACCCAACTCCTATTATAAACTCATCACTTTTATTATGATATTAATTGTGGGACTATACTCACATATTAATAATCTCAAGAAATTCAAGCTTAGCCCAACGGATCAGCCCATCAGAGCTAGTCGAGCCGGTCTCTTAGGCGACCTTTTTTTTAATCTCAACATTTAACAAATGCATAAAATTTTATTTAAAAATTTACAATAAGGTCACAAGCAGATACTAAAGAGGGTCACAAAAAATTATAATAGGAAATTATTTACGGATAAATAGATAAAAAATCACAATTGTAATTAAATTGTATGTAAGTATTACAAAACTGAAAAAAATCTCTCTGTTTTCAATTTTTGAAAACAGATCTGTTCTCTTTTGGTGTCTATAATGAGGTTTTCATTTTACTGAGGAAAAAAAAAGGAAGTACGCAATTAGAAAAATCTTTTATTGAAAGAAAATTACTATCTGAATAGTTAGTGGATGGTCTGGTCTAAAACTATCATATTTAACTGGTCCTGTACGAAAACTAATTAGATTTAGTCCGAGTTCCGGTCTAGCCCGGCCCGTTAGCCCCCATTACATGCTACTCGTGAATCATTGAGTCCGGCCTTAATTGTTGGACCATGTTTATTTCACAATATTTCCTGAAGATTGAACTGGAAAAAGTCAAACAATATCGCATACTCCTTACTTTAAATTCTACCTTCAACCTCCCCACTCTTCTTGGTATTAGTAGAAGTTATGGGTAAATGTACGAGATAATTAATTGAATTACATATTAACAAAAATGTACATGCACTTAAACCTACAAATAATAAACTGATTTAAATTATTCAAGGAGGACAATTATTTTAATAAAATTTAGGTTTGTTAACATTTATTAAAAAATTGGGTTTGTAAACCAAAATATTTTAATTGAAGTTCATCACAATCAAATTAAACATAATAATAAAATCAAAATACATCATCTCCTTAAGAAGTTATTAATTAGTTCCAAATTCTTCAAAGAACATACAGAATTATCTAATGCATAAGCAAAAAAAAAAGTAGGATTAAGCCTCATGGTCCCACATGTGAAAACAAATATCTTCTTAATGTAACACTAAATATTATGATATTGATATGATTTTTTTTTAGGTTATTAGTATTGTGATTTTTTTTGATTCAAGTTGAATAAAATAGGATAATTGGTGCACATTCTTGTTTTTTGTTTAAAAATTGAATTATATATATCATTTTTATAAAATATAATCCTCAATTATTTTTGAAACAATTGAGATTGAAACTGAATATATATAACTGTCAAAATACTCGTATAACTCTCGTATGATAATGTTTCCCCTGCTCTTCATTATCTTCTTATCATGATCCCTTTTAAAAAAAATCATGACCGATTTTAGCTAGTTGAGTGCAACAAATACGTTTTGAGTGATAGCTAGGTATACTACCTACAATTTTACCAATAGCTATACAGATACAGTGCTAGGTTTATTAGTTACAAACTTGTAGCTATGCATGGATTTAGTATTTGTAGGCTTAAGAGAATGGGCAATTCTGTTAACATGTAATTTATTCAATTCATTAATTACCGCAAGCATTGTACCCATGATATTCTTTTAAATACCAAGAATAGTGGAGTTAATGAGAGACTAATTAACGGCTCTTAATTAACACAAAACCCAAATACACATATATATATTATATATATAAATACATTTAAAGCATTAATAGTTACTGGACTTGAGTAACCAAGTAGGCAAGAGCTTCTGCAAAATTTACAACCTCCAAACTTTTATAACCAAGAATTTGGAAAAGCAAAAAACAAAAGACAAAAGAGAAAACTGCTAATAAGGCCTCTGGCCCACATAATTACCCACCGGGTCATAATTACAAGTCATAAACACATCCCCGCTCTCGCAAATCACCCGCGCGCAACCCACCCGCCTCGTGCTCCGCCACACGAGCTGCGTGTAGTGCCCGCACACCCTCCCCGCCTCGCACTCATTCCGCGCGTACGAGTACCACCTCTCCTCGTCCGCCCACGCCCGCACAGCGTCCCCCGGGCCCCACCCGGGCCCTGGGCCCCAGAATATGTTCTCCCCCAGCGTGAACCCGCCCTCGGGGAACGAGTGCTGGAGCGCGCAGTCGGACCTCCGCTGCTGGGCCCACCACTGGGCGTAGGATTGGAGGCGCGGGTCCCACGCCAGGGGGAGCTCCCAGTGAGCCAGGCGCACGAGATTGTGGTGGTACAAGAACTGCAGGGACTCGGAGAAGCAGCCGTAGCAGAGGGATTTTGAGACGCTGAGGACGGTTTCGTTGAGGTTCGTGCCGTCGTCGCTGGGTGTGAAAGTGGGCGCCGTTTGTTTGGGTGAGGTTCGGGGAAGAGTGAGGGAGAGGAGGATGAAGGAGAGGAGAAGGTTAAGGTGGGAATAGCGCATTGGTTACTGATTGAGTGAGGTAGGCGTGTGAGTGTAGACTGTAGAGTGAGTTTGGGGCGTGCTGGGTACTGCTTGTAGTTGGACTATAAGGTGGATTTTTTTTTGCATTTGAGCCTCCTTTAAATGTAGTTTAGCATATTAAGCTCTGAATTGGGAATTTTATATTGACAAATGGCGGTGTTTATTTTTGTTACATGTTAAGACAAATTGTGATAGAGAAAAGATAAATGGAGCTCCTTCCAGGATGCTGGTAGCAAATTAATTAATCTAGAATAATATGTATTTGCTCTTTAAAAAAAAATCTAATCATGCTAAATGATCGAAGAATGAAAATCAGCTTTCCGTATTAATTAAACTTCAAGTGTTTAAATGCACAATAATCGGGTGACGGTAAGTGTTTTTATCTCTGAGTTTGTTTTGAAACCTCTAGCATGAATACGGTTCGTTTCAAATATAAAAATGGCAGTAAAGGATGACAGAATATACATTTCACAAGCCTCCATCGCTAGTAATCAAAATGTAAATAAATAAACAATGATAACGTCTCGTGACTGGATTGGGGGCTCTCGTGATATTTCTGTCGTCGTGTAGTATTGCTGCTGAATGATTGAGGCAGTTGGGCCGTTAAGGGCCCAACTGGTTCTAGGCTTTTGTATCGCTAGCTAACGCGGGTTCTAAATCAGTTGGTAGGCCTTTATCATAGTCTATATAGCTTTTGTTGGTATCAAGAAGATTGAGTGTTAAAATACTGTACTCCTAATCTGCCGACTGTCGCCCATGTGAACTTATCTTAGAAGAGTAACATTTCAAGCATTTTAATTATGTTCTTTTAAGTATTTACTCGATATGGTCTAACTGGAACTAAAATTATTTTTCTAAATATCTTATGTGTACGGGGGCGACCCAGAAGAACACATGGCAAAGCCGTGTCGCTCTCTTGGGGGGTCTGGTTCGATTCTCGTGTGTGTCAAAGGCGCGATAAACAAAAAAAAAGCTTATGTCTATATTTCATAGATGCAACTGGGATGTATAAATTATTTAACAACATACAAGCTAATTGTTCTATACTAGATGATCATCTTCTCAGGTATAACGATATCGCCTTTATCCAAACTACATGTCCTTCCGAAATAGTGTGACATTTTGATTCATAGTTTTTTATTTGTTTGTCACATATTAACTTGTTTCTATTTTCTCTCTGACTTCTGGTCACGTTACTTAAAATATTGCCAAACTGAGGGTGAGGCCCAATTCCCCGGTTGGCGTCCGTCATTGACAATGGCTGCTGTAAAACTGAGAATATTGGGCCGTTATGAGGACACAAATTCTTAGTCGAGAAGATCGGGTGCAAATCACGTGTCTGTCTCGAGCCTGTGAGTCTTCACTCATATGGAGTGTTCTGCCCTTTGAAGTTTGGTCCCTCACTTCTATGATTCACTTGAAGTCATTAAGGGAATCTCAGATTGGATATGGAACTGTTTCATTAAACCAAAATAATCAGGGGTTTTTGTCTAGTCTTATGGTGGCCAGGCTGCTAACGCGTCTACCACGGAAGAACCGTTTTATATAATAAGATCCTAAGCCTCAGTTTGGCAAATGAAAGATAAACTAGTTCTTTTCTAAACTACTTTAAAAGTAAACCAGGGTTAGGGGTAGATAACAAAAGAACTAGTTTAAGGCCAAAATTTGGCCTAGCACAACTGGTTCTTGTCTTGGCTTAAATTTTGCCAAGCTAAAATTAAGACTTTGGACTAATGTTATCTCCACTCTGTCTTGTTTAGTGGGTTTGCCAAGCGCATGCAACAATACATGTACAAACAGAGCATACATGAAATTTATAGACAAATGATATACAATGAAGAATCATTTAGAAGAACCATTTATTCAGAACCCACCAAAATTTGAACACTTTACATATTGACTAATTTGACAAAAGTTCGAAAAGAAGAAACCAAATATCCTGGAGGAAAATAGTGCACTCAACTGCACCTTCTCACTCTATGAACAAAAATTTCTTTGAAAAAAAGAGAAAAGGGGAAAGAACAACTGGAACAAACTGATAACAAAAAGAATCAAAAGAATAAGCAGACAATCCAAGCATAAATCTTGGAAATCCTCTGCCTCCTCCACGGAGACATAATAGCATACTGAAGCAAAATAGAGACAGTGGTAAGTTCCAATATTTGGGAAGAAAATTAGCCACCAGAGTGAGATACTGGTGATGTTACAAAATGTCCATCTTTGTAGCAGTGAGCAAACTGCTGTGGCAAATTATGCTCCACCTACATAAAGCGAGATAGCATTAAAAAGATATCTCCTGAATGATTAAATTACCATCCAAATAAACTTTAATTTGAAAAGAACAACTGTTACATTTTGACAGATTCATGTTTGGCCTCAGAAATCTTTGCAGCATGTGCGTAAATAATGCCAGTAATGATTTAAGGTGGGTGGAAATTTCATTGGCTAGAAATTTGGCACCAATTTACGAAGGGCTGGTTTCATAGGCCTATAGTGATTTTATAAGAGAGAGAGGATAACTGCTTATGCAGCACTACGAAATGGGAATCCTTCTATATGATATGGCATGTTTTCTCTTTTGTTGGGAAAAAAAAGATGGATGGTATTGAAAATGATATAATGCTAAGCATAGTAGGAAAGTAACACCAACACAAGTCTACGGATCTAAGAACATTCTAGAAGAAGAGGAAATAGGGCATAAATTAGGCAAATGATCTATTTGATTTGGCCTCATGATTTTCAGTAGATACAAGCAGTATTGGCAGGACCCTTTTTTTCCCCTAGGGTACGGGCTTGAATTCATACCCTGATCCTAGGTGATATTTTTGCACTTCTCATACTTCATTACCTTAATTCTTCCCTCTTGTAGAGGGTACCACATGGTTGTATATTGTCTTTTGCTTAAGTTTACCTAATTTAGTATTTGAATCCAGACGGATATGATATATACTAATTTGGACCTATGTCTACATCCATAAGGATGTGAATATGGATTCGGTTTTGGATAATCTAAATTTAAATCCCTAAGTCCCTGACACCAAAAGCTTGCAAACAAATGCAAGTCGAGAAACACTGTTTTGTTTGCTTATATGAAAACTGACAAATTTCACAATTATTTTTTAGTTGTCTTTAGTTTAAAAGAGAAAAATGATTCTATATTAGTTAAAAGTTAAAGAAGCCATTGACTCAATCCTGTTGTTTCAGATCTTGGCATTATAAATGATACACATTACATGCATAAGGAAAGAGATCGTACGTACAAAGTAGCAGCAAATTTCACTTCTTTTCGGACGATTTAGGAAAACAATTTTTGCCATATAGAGGCTCAAAATTTTATACTCTTGATAAAAAAAACTTTATATTGATAAATAATTAATATATAGGATGAAATATAAAAAGAGAAAGTAAATGAAGAGATTGATACCCAATCACCATCGGGGCTTTCGCCAGGAACAAGTACATTGATTTCACTTGATTTCGCTGTAGTTATGGAAGCCTCTAGTGAATCTTTGCTGAGGTAGAATTGGCATCCTCCTGTGTTATCTATTGATATGGTTGGTGCTGAACCCTGATAAAAAAGCAATATCTACAAGTTAGAAAATATTATAAAGTTTCACAGTGACATCTAGAACTATTTATTCTAACAGAACATGCACTTGAGTAAAAAATTGTCTTTGAACCTTGACGTGCACATCCAAATTCATTAGATCTAAACTACTTGATTCCATGCAGGTTTATACTTTTGAGACTAGTTTATTCAGACTGATCTAGAAAATTTATATATCGCTAAGACTAATTGTTTATATAGCTTGCGTTCTCAGCTAATAGGGGAAAAACCATCAGTCTATTTTATAACTTTGCCCTTATTTATTTCGTATCACAGGAATCACACTCCTAGTTCAAAAACTAGCCACTGCAAAGCGACAGAAGGCAGTTACCTCACATTGGACTTCAACTCTATTGCAATTGACAATCTCAAAAGCTGCCACAACATCCTGAAAGAAACACACATATGATTCAAATAAATCTCACATCTGTCAATTATGAAATATTGCATGTTATCTCACTCTCAAATATGGGATTATCTGGTTCATGCACTCACCTTGAACACAATTCCTGTCTTGGTGCATTTATCAACAGTTATATTGTTCACCTTTTCTGCGCATTATAAATCACACTTATTGCATCTTAATCACAATTTCGTAAAATTATAGTACAAAAGATAATAGTTGAGACTCGATTCAAGACCTGAATATGACATATTTCAAATATAGATATGAACATATCACAAACCTTAAAAATTACCTTTTACTTGTAAAACAGAATCCTTACAGCCGAATACATAAATAGATTGTTTAGGATCACAATCAGCAATAACCAAGCTCTTGTTTCCTATCTGATTTTCAACAACCCACCTGCCAGTGATATTCAAAAAATAATTTTACATAAGTATATATAACTAAGTATTCAATGAAAATTTCCATATTCAAAATAATCTCACTTGCGACCCATTTGAAGCTTGAATTTGGGAGTGGTTGCTTTAGCAGCCAAAGAGGTATTAACATGAGGGGCCCTTTCAGTTGTACTAACAACACCACTTCTATCAACACAATTCTTAGATTTCATGTCATCAGTCACCTTCCTCAAACCTATAAAACTACCTCGTAAAGATTACGTTGAAAAAATAATCAAAATGCTTAAGGGTTTTTTTAAAAAAAATTACCTGCGGTAACTGGCTTGCCTGAACTTATTTCTTGAAATACAGCGGACATCCCTGTTTTAGGTTGCGACAATGATGTCTCGCAGCTAAAAAGACATTTTGAAGGAGGCGGTGGTGCAGCAGGGAATTGAGCTGGGCATTTTCCCTTAGAAGAACTCGAGTTACAAAGAGCAGGACTTCCTGCAGGACCCCAAACAGGCCCCAATGGATAAAATGTCTTCACATATTCCCTCAAACCAGGTAAATATAGCTCCTTTAGAGCTTTTGCCCACTCTATGTGATCAAGTTCCTTATTTTTGTACTCCACGAGAATCTGGTAAATAACAAGTGGAAGTTAGTCGTAACTTTATACATATGATGGACATGTATCAGTTTTATTGAAAAGATGTAGGATCATTCATCAACTGCGAAAAGTGGATTGTAGGTCCATGTAAAGTTTCTCATAGAGGGGCAATAGTTTTGCAATATCGGGAAAGGTAGTATTCATAAGTTATTCATACAACAATTATGCAATAGTATCAGAATTCTCGATAAAAAGGGAGGAAATTCTATTGAAATGTCTTGGGAATCATCAAATAGAGCAAAAGAACGTGATATATTAGAGCAAAAAAGCACAACTCAATCAAAAGATCTAGCTATGTTTGGCTCAAATAAGCATTATCTTAAATAAGTTACACAACCTCATATGGATATTTGTTGTTTCTTCTGCATCTTCTGCATTTTAAAACTTTGCACATACCTTGTTATTATAAAATTCAGCTGCTTGCCAACTCTCTTCAACATGTGCAATGGGAAGACTCATGCCTTAAATAAAAGGATAAGCATTTCAGAAAACAGAATGAATCTTGTACATTGAGAGAAATTGTAACATGATCTCCCATACTAAAATGATTAATAACAATAAACTCACTCACCACAGCCCTTTCCTGAATAAGCTATCCATGCTAAAGCTGAAAGACTGTCTGAAGCTGCTTTTAAGTGGTTGCAAAAATCAGATCGTTTCCCTTCGGTCATAGAATTTGCTTTAACAATTATTTCATTTAGTGGCTTCAGAAACTCTGATAAGCCAGCAACTTCTGGTTTCTGTGGCATGTTAACATAATTATTAGTGACAAAGAATGGAATTTGTGTGCTCAAGAGTAGAATCAAGAAATATTAAAATATGTGATTCAATATAAAGGACCAACATAACAATATAAAGGACCAACATAACCTGAAAGTTTATTCTTACATTATTGCAATTCATTATTAAGGAATCTCTTTTATTTGTTATGGTTACGTTGTAAGATAAAATGAGCCGAAGAAAGATCCTTAAATAACCTCCAATATTGCCCCAAATAGAGTTGTCATTGAAGTTTAAATGTTTTTTTCTTTTTTAAAGTAACCAGGCCAAGATGGCCAGAAAGTTCATTACGTAGAGAGAAAAGATACAGAATACAGAAAATACATGAAGAGGAAAGGATAGAAGAAGCTGAAATACAATATAAGGGGATAAGAGGAAAGTTAGAAGACAGAAAAGAGTAAAATCGGATGAATGTTGTTTGCATCTCTGAGTTTATTCAAGTGTAAGGTGATGTTCTCATCCCAAAAGGAGGATCAACGTACAATCAGGCGATGAATGGTGTTTGCATCTCTGAGTTAATGGTGTTCACATCTCTGAGTTTACTTCACTATACTCTCTCGTTCCGTTCATTCAAAATCTAGAAGTAGCTAGCAAGGAAAACACATTTCCATGATGCCATTGATTAACAAGATGTGGAGGACTGCACTGATGCCAAGAGTTCCAAAGTACAGCGATCAATGATGAAAGCGGATTGGAGCAATACTCAAGAATAATAGGATACCAAATACTGAGCATGTAAGAGCAACAGAGGAAGAGATGATCAGTAGACTTTGAATTATTGTTACAGAAGAGACGTGCAGCGGTGTGAGATTATGTTATAGATTCCTTTTGGCAAGATTATCAGTGATGAGTAATCCACAACAAAATGCCAGCCACATGAGAATCTTCATCTTGAGCAGAGCAGAGGGGGTGCAGTCCATAGATGGAGAGAAGGCATAACCTGATGGAAGCTTATATTCTCACTGAGAAAACGTCTTAACTATTTATGAACATATTTCACGCATGGTCTAGTCGGAGTTCTAACCTGAGTTGCTAGGTGCATATCTTTTCTGCACCACAGTTATTAGTTAATTGTCCCCAAATAACCTTTCAATCATCTAATAGCCACCATTTAGAAGCAAGGTAATATGTTACTAAGCTTGACACTCAGAAAATGTATCAAAGTGGTTTACTTGCTTGCAATGTCTAAACTTGGTTTGATCCTGAAAAGAGAGTGGGTGAACAAAAATTACGCACGATGAACTCGAAGTTATCCCTTGATTAAATTTGCACATTTTCAAGTACCACGCACCACTTCTTTTAACCATCTCACTTGCACAAGAGCTCAATGAGATTTAAATTAAACAATACATCTTTTGCATAACATAGTTTCTTTTAGTCGGCACTTGCTCTGATTAGACTGATTACTACCTATAAAAATTTTAACTAAAACTAACAGTCAAAACTTTTAGCATCATGAATCCGGACAAAAATTAAAAGGAAGAAGAAAAGGACAAAGAGCATTTCCAGCACCTTGATAAGCGAACTATGTACATAATCTAAAGTCTGAAGATAAAAGATTACAATGAGAACCCCCATTACTCTAATAAAAGCAACCATTTGACCCAAGTATTATTAATCAAAACATTTCCCACTATAAAAAATAAAAATAAAGACAGTAAAATGGAAAGATTCGATAGCTATGAGAAACCAACCTGATACTTCTTGACCTGGATCAAAAGGTCTTTTTGGACTAAGAAAGCCTCCTCTACTACCTTCGATGCCTCTAAAACTTTCCCGCCAATTTTCTCTGCCGTTGCAATGACTTTGCTAATGTAATTCTCGATCAGATCAGAGAATGCCGATATTGAAGGATCCAACGGACCATCATCGGAGAAACCCCTTGATGAAATGGTGGTCTGTGATCCGGCAGAGATCGCCTCTAACCGTGAAACAGCAGATTCTAGCCTTTTTATTAATTCCTTCTCCATTCCTATGAAACGATAGATTTATTGTTTTATTTAGTTTATTAAAATTAAGCATTAGGATATGGTGAAAAGATCACAGAAAGTGCCTCTAATATTGTAATTCAGGATATTATATGCATTTCTTCTGATTTGATTGAAGAAGAAAATGAACAAAATTAATCACATTACAAAGATCGAGAAGAAATTCAACAGAGTGCTAACCTTATGATGATTTGTTTAGAAGATAGAACGATATAAACGAAAGATCATAGCCAAAAAATTTTGGGACAAAATTTATTGATAAAAAATGGAATTAATTGGATATGATTCCCCTAGTTCTATAATTTATTGAATCAAAGCGGGAAAGGACAAATTTGATCACATTATGAAGAAAAATAAGTAGAAATTCAACATAATACTAAAATTCTGGTGATTTGTTTAGATGATTGAACAATAGAAATGAAAGATCCAAACAAAAAATAAACTGATTGCAATAATGGGACGAGATTTATGGATAGAAAAAGGAGTTAATTGCATAAAATTAAGAAGGAAAAGGAAAGATTTTTACCTTCAGATGATTGGGAATTTGGCCAAGAACTCCGTTCTTGATGGAAAAGGAACAGAAGAATGATTATGGAAGGAGAGAAAATCTATTGGAAACCTAAAGTTATGAATGCTGAAGTGGCGATTAATACGTGATCTTCTCCAGGGACGTTAATTTTCATCATGGCACGATTTGCATACAGGTGAATTTTTTAGGTAAATTTCACAAAACCCCCTTGAGTTTGACTGGCTTATAAGAGATGCCCTAAGCTTTATAAATGTCACTTAGCCTCTTTAGGTACTGTCATATATCCCCCTATCTAATTCTAGTATAATGCACGTGTGGACGTTTTTATTTGCAATAAAGTATGTATAAATATTTTATAAGTTATTTTACTATACTATTATTAAATAATTAAATTATACTTTTATGAGTAGTTACTATTATTAACATTCACTAATAGTTACTTAAATTAGTTTATTATAATGTTAGTAAACAATTTATTTAAGAGTATAATTACTAAATAATAAGGTAAGCATTAGTTTAAGTAATACTATTGAAATAACTAAACTATTTATATTATTAAATATTTACTCTATGTAAATATTTTATTATAACATTTATTAAATAATGGCAATAATTTTTAATATTATATGACTTTATTTATAATATTGTTAATAACTATAATTATGTACAATAATTTATTAAATAATTATTATACTATTTTATTATAATTAGTAATTCTTTATAATAAATTCTAATATATTTTATAAATTTTATTATTATTACAAATTGTTAACATATTCTAGTGCATGACCAAATATTTTGGGGAAATGAAGAGGTGCATAGTTAATAAGAGGTTATGGATGATTAGTTTTATAGATAATGACATAATAATTATGAATTATCAAAAATTGAGAGGGTAAAATAGGAAATCAAAAGTTTTGACATGTGTATTCTTGACATGTGTATTCTCTTTTATAAGTAATATAGATATAAATATAGATAGATTAGATATGGCTGTGCACGTGAGGAGAGTGCCCCTAATGAGGAGAAAAAAACCTTTCATGTTATGTTTAGTAGTTTTGAAGGTGATTTTTTACGAAACCTTCTTAAGTATGGTTTGCTTTCAAGATAACCCCATCTCACACTCATCCTCAATTGATTTAATAATTAAATAACTAGAAACCTTAATTTATGTTATTTTTCATTGTTTCTTAAATAAATTAAAGCCTTAATTTATTATATAGCTTAACCATCAATCTCGTTTTTACAAATCTAAATAAAAATTTATGATTTCTAAAGACTAAAAAGCGACTGGGATTTCAATGTCTTGAGATTTCAATAAATGTTCGTGTTTGGATTACTTGAGATTGGGGCACAAATGAGATTAGGATTTCCTCTAATCTTCAAAATGGGTAGTAAAAAAGCTTCATCATCCTCTAGTATTAAGGACAGAGGACTTTCCATGACCATTATAACGTCCCACCTCACTCATTCCCCACACCAATATATAATAATATTAAATTAGGGGGCCACTTGTAATTTAAGAATTTTTGGGATGTTGTTCGTAAAATTTCAAGAATTATTTGTAATTTTTAAAACTTTTAAGGGATGGTTGGAAAGTTTTCAAGGGTGTCTTTTTGTAAATTCTTTGAGGGTATTTGTAATTTTAGAAATTTTCAAGGGGTTGTTAGTACAACCTTTGTGAATTTATTTGTAATATTTTGATATTTTTAGCACGGTGTTGTTACTTTAGCAACATTCATGAAGCTAGTTGTAAAATATTCAAATAGATGTCTATAAAAATATCAATGAGATATTTGTAATTTTTAAAACTTTTAAGGGCTGGTGTAAAATTTTTAGGTGTTTGCTTGTAAAACTTCTACTAGATATTTATAATTTTTGAACTTTTTAGAGCACTGCTCGTAACATTTCTAAATTTTCTAGAGATTGTTTGTAATTTATAGATTTTAAAAGGACAGTTTATAATTTTCTAAATTTTATGGTGCTATTTGTAATTCTCAAATTTTTTAAGGCTTTATTTATAATTATTGAATCTTAAGAGGTTGGGTTTGCAACTTTCTTAGGCTATTTGAAATTCTTAGATTTTTCATGGGGTGTTGATAGCTTTTAAAACATTCAAGGGATCCTTTGTAAAAATTTTAGGGAGTTGTTTGTAATATTTCATATTTTCAGCAGGATGTTAAGCTATTTTCACAACTTTCATAAGGCTCGGTAAAAAATTTTAAAGGGCTATTTGTATAATTTTTAATGGTATATTTTTAATTTTTGAAACTTTTGAGGTGCTAGTTGTAAAATTTTTAAGGAGTTGTTGTTATAACTCTCAAAAAACCACTAAATGTTAATCCTCCGAAGAAGACCAACACGTCCCACTCCTCTTCTAAACAAATGAGTCCAGAGCCCAAACGGTAGGTTACTCTCATAGCCGACTTGCATGGTCGAGTCAAAATGTTCTTCACTACCAACTCGACAACCATCAGTCACCCGCTCCCACGACTGACTCGATTAGCCGACCACTCTTGTGGCCGACCCGACCAGCCGACAACTCATATAGCCGAGTGAAAAGGTGGTGATTGTCGGTCCTCACCCAGGCAAGTCAAAGAGGTTGTAGTTATCTCGAACCCCCCACTAGCCGACTGACCTAACATTAAATGCACGGTCAGAACATCATTACCCTAGCCCCCATAGCCTTTATGACTCATCGGACCTCGTCAGCACTACACACATTCTGTCCCCTCACATTTAACGCCTAGTGTACTCACCCCCTTTTGCAGCTAACACATGTAAAGCAGATGGGGACTCAGCCGCCTAGTGGGACTCGGCTGAAGTTACCAATTTGCCCCTTCAGATCTGTTATAAAAGGAAAATGTTGTTTGCTGCTTAGGGTAAGCAATCTCTCTGTCCTAAAACTCTTAAACTGTTAAATTCACTTCTCCACTCAAGCTAAAAATACTAACTTGATCGTCGGAGGAACCACCGGAGAACCCAACACCGCCCTCTTACGAGATATTCATGTGAAGGGATGAACATTCTCTCACAGAACTAGTCATATGTAGGAGTTTGAGGACATTAACACTCTCCTAATCCACAGACTAACCAGTTGTTTAATAACTGTCATCAACAGTTGGTTATAAAATATTAGAATATTTACGGGTTATTTTTAAGTTTCGAAATTTTCATGAGAATTTTGTAATTTTTAGATTTTTAAGGGATTTTTTGTAATTTATGGATTTTAAAAGGGGTAGTTTATAATATATTGATTTTTATGATGCTATTTATTTTTGAATTTTGAGAGGTTGTTTGCAATTTTCTAATTTTTTACTGGCCTATTTAAAATTTCAAATTTATCAGGAGGCTGATTTCTATTTTTTTATCTCAAGGGGTAGTTCATAATTTTTACATTTTTACAGGATTGTTTGTAAGTTTTGGACTTTTGAGGGGACACTTGATAATTTTATAACCTTGAAAAACTCTTTTTATATAAAGGAGGGTTTTATTAATAGAAGTTTTACATTATAAAGTTTTAATTTGATAAGGATTCTTAGGTATATGGTTAGCAAGGAGGGATTTGATGATTAAAGTTTTCGTACTATTGAAGGATTCTTAAGTGAAGATAGGCTTAAGTGTCAACGTGTCAATTTCTGATAGGATAGACGGACACTTGATAGTTTTTTGCCACATGATATGTTTTTGAACCTTTAGAAGTAGTTCACCAATTTATATATAAATTAGGTATATGATTATGAGCTATTTAATTATGGATAGTTATAATTCGATTAGAATTACTAAATATTTAATCATTAGAATTTTCTAACTACGAATAATTTTAACTTGATGAGAATACTTAATTAGATAAAAATAGATTATGTGTCCACATGGCTATTTTTTTATATGACACATATCATATATTTGCATGACACGTGTCAATTTATCTGCCAAAATATTTACTTAATTAGGGGTAGTTCATTAATTTATATATAAAGGAGGGATATGATTATGAGATATTTTTTATGGATAGTTATAATTCGATTAGGAGTATTTCACCAATTTATATATAAAGAAGTGATATGATTGTGAGATATTTAATTATGGATAGTTATAATCCGATTAGGGTTATCAAATATTTAATTATTAGAGTTTTCTAACTATGAATAGTTTTAATTTGATAAGAATTCTTAATTAGGTGAAGATAGCTTATGTGTCCACATGGTTATTTTTTGATGTGACACATGTCGTGTATTTAGATGATAGGTGTCAATTTTTTTGTTCGTTGAGAAGGACCACCAATTTCTCATTGTATATCAAGGAGGGATTTAGAGTGTAGGTTAATAATTTCTAGATAACCCCTGCAACTTCTGAACATCTTAAATTCATCCAATATGATCAAGGGACAAGATGGAAGATTTGAAGGCTTACTACAAATGAGATGTTCACTGTGAAATCGCTTTATCACTCCACCAACAACAATTTCTTAAATTATTTCTTCTATCCATTAACCATGGTACACATTGGCTCCGCTCAAGCTGAAAATTCTTAATATGATATGGTAAATTGATCCACTAAAGTTCCTCGGCATGATACACACACACGTAATCAGCTTTCTTGGACTTGGGATGTATTTTATTGGACTTTAATTTTTTGAATTTCTTTAAAAGGGTTGAGTCTTCCTAATGGCGTGAGGGCTCGAGCTCGGGCATCCCTTTGGACACAAGGCTCTCCTAACCAAGATTCCTCGTAATAAAAATTATGAATAGATTACTGAACTATTCCAATAGGAATTGGCCACATAATCCGACTAGGGGTGGAAATGAACCAAATAATTAACAAATAGTTCGATAATTGTTCGAGTAACTATTCGGTCATATTCGATT